>JAJJWX010000673.1:0-319260 GCA_023529315.1 Papaver bracteatum
GACCCATCTTGAATTCAATCGAATATCTTTCAATCAAAACTCCTAATTCTGACATACATCATCAATTTCTTGTCTGTGTTCTTCTCGATCTAGACAGACCACCAACAACACCAAAATCCCCATTTCCAAATTCATCCATCTCCATCGATTGATTGCTGAAACTCGTCTCCATTTCGTTCTCAAGAGAGCTCAAAACCCATTCTACTCAACAGAGATCCCCAATTTCTTCATTCTCAGATTCAAACAAACCCTTCACTGAGTTATCTTTTTCATCTGTTGTTCATGGCAGCATCACCCTCGGCTCTCTCTCTCTCGGTATTTCTCAATCTGGTTTCTGCAATAACAGCATCCGCTGTTTCCTTTCTATCTTACTTCTCAATTTCAGGTGTAAAGAATTTCGAGAAGAGTTTCTCGATTTAGGGTTATAAATGATTGGGGTGGTTATTGACACCCCACTGCATAAGATAAGAGATACCCCAGTGGATACCCTATAACATGTAGTCTCCCCTTAACATCAGCTGGCTACTTATAATGGTTTTCCAAAAGAGTTTCCCCTTAACATTAACTGGGCTCCATATAGTTTTCGCCCCTGAAATGATCTTTTTTCCCTTTCGGCTCAAATTGAATGATTTCTTCTTATTTTCCTCCATGGGACTCCAGAGTACCTAATAACTCAAAAACACGCGTAAAATACATAATTTACAAGAAAAATAGCAAAGAAAGCATAAACTCTATGGATAGTATATACGGTGTATTCTACACATATCAACCAAGTGTTTATGACTACTTTTATATCTTGCCTATCAGCGATAAAAATCTCAAGCCAATTATTACAATTGTACTTGTATGATAGAAACAACAAGATCAGATCACACAACTACAAGAAAAGTAGTATCGGTCTGGCTTCACAATCCCAATGAAGTCTTTAAGTCGTTAACCTGGTTTTAGAAGAAGAAAACCAAAGGTTAAAGGAGAATTGACTCTAGCTTAGCACAACTAGTATCATACAGAATGTGTGGGGATTAGGTTTCCCAGTTGCCAGAGTTCTCCCTTATATAGTCTCTCAAATCAGTGTTTGCAATCAATGTTAGCTTACTAACAAAGCATTCAATATTCACCGTTAGATGAAAACCTGATTAGATTCAAGTGTATATTTATCAACCGTTAAATCGAAAACATAGCTTGTTATACACACATGTAATGCACGCTTCTAGGCTTGTGTAACCGTACTCAAACTTGTACATTAGTTGGTTCAACAATAGTTAACCAAATGATCAGCCATATGATAACTTTCATATCAACCATATTCTTCTTCACCATAACTAGTCCAAATGACTCAAATGAACTAGTTAGAGAGTTTTTCAATTGCTTAGATCTTTATGTATTACACAAGACAAAATCGAAGAAAAAATGATGTGATTCACTTGAATCGATTAATGAACTATAAATCCACGGTTTGCAATAGCATTCCTTAGTTTATTAAGATAAGTTCACAATAACATCGTTTTTAGACATAACCTACTCAAGTTCGCTGACTGGGTTCGCGGACTTAAGTTCCTGGATGGAGTTCACAAACTCTAGCAGAAATTATCGGTCGAGAACTTCCGCCAGTTCGCGGACTGAAGCTCACGTACTTCTCCGGTTTCACTTGATCAACAAAGTTTTCAAACTTTGGTTCAAGCAATAAGGACTAATACATATATGTGTTTCCACAATAATGCTTATATCCTCCAATGGTTATATTGTGTAAACTCTTATTTTAATTATTGAATCATTCTCAGAGGGCGTTTTATAGTTGTTATTCACAAACTATTTTTCGCCAGAGCAATTTTCAAAGTGATTGAAACATGACATGACTTTCGTCACTAGGTAAAGATGAACTTGGCTAAAGCGAACGCTTTACCAACACATATTTCGAGAAATAGATAAGCGAGATATACTCAGCTCGAACTACCACATGTGTATAATCTTAGTCTATATAGTAATACGACTTTTTTTATCAAGATAGGAGATAGAGTAGATAGACTTTTGAGTGATAGATAAGTTCAAGTCTCCACATACCTTGTAGTCGATGAAGATTAATTGGTTCCTTGAGTAGTCCTTCGTATTGTATGATGATCTCCATGGATTTATTTAGCTCAACTACACTTTATATCCTAGTCCGGGACCTTAGCTATAGTAGACTAGAAATCAAGACTTTATAGTTTTGATCACTAACATTGACCAACATGCTTAAGATAGCAACGCATGCGAGTTTGACCGAGCAGTGCTCTAACAATAATGGATCTTTTTTGTTTAAGAATATGACTTTAAATTTTTGATTTGATTATAATAGTTATTTATGATTCTTGCGACATGGAACTAAAGATTTGGGTCGTGTTGATCGTAAAACAATAAACTCTTTTCAATAAGATTTTGGTCAAGATATGAGAATTGAGAAATATATTTCAAGAACTTAAGCATAAAATTCCAACTGATATAATTTCTCATGTTGTGTATTTTTTATTATCTAACAAAGGTTCATTTAATGTTGTTTTTTGTTATTTGTATATTACTCCTTTCAATTGAATATCAACACTAATATTATTTTTCTTTCTCTCTCTTCTCTCTCTATTTTTTTTCTCCTTTAAAACCCTAATTTAATGTCTTCAACATCATCTTGCTCAGATTTGGTCCTTTTGGACTAGATCTGAGCGAGGATTATTGTTTTTCTCTAGTTTAGTAGATCTTTTAGTTGAATAACATGTTTTTTTTCTTCTTTTTTTGTGTCTTTCGACACATTTCTTCACTATTTTGGCGATTGTATCTTCACATCTTGGGCAATTCTTTATTCGTTTGATGGTGATTTCTTCAATCTTTGTTGGTTGTTTCATGTCTTGTTATTCTAGATTCGAGAACATCGACGATTCAACACGGAAAGCTTTGAGTTCATCTTAATTAAAAAAAGGGATTTAGGACATTCAGGTTTTTCGTTCATATATACAAGATTAAGAGCTAAACACTCATTTTATTTTTAGAGCATCTCTTATTAAATAAGATAAACATTCAAAATGGTCGGAATTGATTTAGGTTTATACCATCTTTTCTCTCTACTTCTCATACAGAAATTGGGTACCTTTGTACGATTTTGATCTTTCTCTTCACGATTTACATGTAATTAGCATCTTTATTTTTATTTGGGTTTTAATTTTCTTATATTTTTTCTTGTAAATGATCATGTTATAACCTTTTTGGATTGAATGAAATGTGGTCTAATTGTTCATCAAAAAAAAAATTTGAATCTCCAGCACTAATTATTTATTTATTTATTTCTTATATTGAAAGTAGTTGTAAACATTTGAAGAATCGTCCAACTAAAACTGTCACCCTTTATAACGTTCTTGACAATAATGTAGCACCACCACACATACAAAAAGGCATGTGAGGATTTCCTAAACCATTCAAAAAGTGCATTGAAATTTATAATGAGAACGATTTTCCTCATCCCGCCTCTTGATTAATGTTTTGATTGTTGATTTGTATCCGGCCAAAAGCTTTGCATTCCTCACATTTCCTTCTTGACCATTTTGAATATTTGTTCTAAAATTTATTAAACCAGTTGCAGTATTCCCTATTGTATTTCCCACATCGCCTTCAAGTGTGCCCACCCTATTACTCTTAGTGATTGCATTTTCCACAACATTATTTATTCTTCCATTTACGAGAGTGTTGAAGGCGATCAAATCAATTGAGACGGTATTCAAGTTAATTTTGATGGTACGGATATCATGCAGATGTACGTTCTTCAATGTTGTTGATTGTGCGTGTCAAGTTACCCAATGATGTTTCCAAGGTATATATCCACTCTTGTTTCCAAAGGACTACAAGTTAACAAAACTGAAATATTTAGGTTTCTTAAAAGGAACACCATTAAGGTGAAGAAGAATCACTATCAATATTGAGTTATTGCTCCACATGAAGCAGAAATTAACTGATTATAGGCAATAACCAGGAAATCAAACAATAAACTGGATCTCGCACAATTTTTTTCAAAACCTAAGACCAAATTCAATAAACCTTATGATATGCAAATTCACTAATCATAACTCATAGGAATTTTATGTGTGTAAACAAAAAAACCCTTAAAAGGAATTAACAAGAAGATGGTAAATTAACCTAAATATTTTAGAAATCAACTGTCACAGTAAAGGTTTACACTTTACACTATGAAGCAGTGGAGTGTTGAAAGAACAAAATTGAAAACAAAATACACACACATGAAACCACAATCAATAAACCTAATACTCATTAAAGAAAAAAAAAGGAATAAAGATTAAAAATTTATTTTTGATGAGTTCAGTCTCAAACCAACCATTCAATTTGAGATAAAAATACCATCAAAAATTGATCTACTACTAAATCCAACTAGAAAAGAAATTCAATTGACTAAAAATGCAATAACCAGTATTGAGCATGAAATCCACTCTTATGAACATGGCGTGTCTGTTGTTCAAATTCCAACAAAAATTATGTTAAAAGACCAAATCGATGAAACTAAGAGGGAAATACAAGTCCATGGATCGCTACGATCTCTTCTTAAAGAAAATGAAATATGAAAAAAACATATTATTGAGTTCCTCTCAGAATCAACAATTTAGATTTGAGAGGAAACTCAAACATTTCCAAACATAAAAGAGAAGATCGTTTTTGAAAATGTTTGATGAGTTGAGAGTCTTAAAATCATCAATAAGATTTTGAGACATACATTAAAAAAAATTAATATAATACTCAATAATATAATATTCTCGCTAAAATAATAAAATTTTCTAGTCTCGACTCGGGCTTAGAACTAAAATAATAAATTCGATGATATTATAATATGATACATTCCTAAAAAAATCTTTAAACATTAATACAGTAAAACTTCGTGAAATTATAAATTCATAACTTCGCTAGAATAATATTTTTTTTCAGTCCCAACTTGGGCCAGTGTGCTAAATTAATAACCCCGCTAAATTTATAAGATAATAAAAAAAAATAGTTTCCAATAGGGCCTAACTAATATATAAATTAATAATCAGTATAATAACACTGCATTAAAAAAAAAAATTAACACTACATTATGGTGTCTTATTAGAATGGGAATTCAATGTTGTTTGTTTCTTATTCACAATCGTATAGCTTTGGTCTTCATCTCTGATTTTTTGTAGTCCCTTGAGAAGTTTCAGAGTGATTTTGTTATGTTGTTCTTCTTATTATATGTGTATTTAACATATAATATGCAATATATAACTAGAAAATAAAATTTCTCGATATTTGTTATTATATCTAGAAAAACTAATACTTCGCTAAATTGATAGAATTCAGCAGTCCCAAGAATATTAATTTATCGAAGTTTTACCGTAGGTCCCAAATATTGTTTAAAATGATAATTCCGTTATAAAAATTAGAAATATTGAGTGTGACTTCTGCCCAACAACGTTAGTGTTGAAGTTGCAGATGGTGTGTATACTTTTCAAGAGCATAGGAACCCGTTGGACGGTCTTGAAGTAGATATTATAGCGCTTATGTGCATGTGTGGTCAGTTCCCTTTCGCGGTTGGAGAAGCCACACGCATTTTCCTTGAATATGAAGAAGTAGAGACTACAAGCTTCATCTACTTGTTATACGGGGAAAATGTGGTAGTAAGATATACCAATTGATTTCTCCACTATCCACATTGTAGCCAAGTCTCAAATTAGTTACCAATATGTTCTTTTTTTCTCTTGAATGTTATCTTTGAAGAAATTTCATCATGCAGTTGTTTTCTTTACCTCAAACAATTTGTTTGTAATCTTATACATATCAAATTTCTCAAAATATGATTGAGTATTGAGTCGTTTTTCTTTGAAGTTCAAATCAAGTTCAAATCAAGTTTTATTTCTTTCTTGTATATATAATAAAATATTAATATTTCTACAATTTTTAATAATTTATTATCTAGAAACTTATAAAAAAATTAGTCAATGGTTGCATTTCCTAGGTACTTAGTGTCAAACTACAATTGTTCAAATTTAAAAAATTAAAGAATTATTCTTTAAAGTAATATCTTATTAATATATCTATAAAAAAATAAATTATTATATTATCGATTATATTACATCTCTTTTTAAATAATAGGATTAGGTGGTCCAAAGCCTATTACTTTATAGAAGTTTTGTTCTATCTACATACCCACTTCATTTAATCTTAACATTAATCATCAAAACTAAACTCAATAAGAATTGAAGAAATAAACTTACGTGTCTGCCACTAGAGATCTAGATTGAGTTGAAAAAAATCAAAATATTAAGAGAGGTATGAGAAAGAATAGAGTTGAAAATCAAAGAGATGTGTGAGAGACTGAGAAGTTCACAAATTAGAGAGGTTTTTATAGGCAGAAAAACTTAGTCGTTAGAGAAATCTAGTTGTTTGAAAAGTTTTTCTTTTTTTTTTTGAAAATAAGCAGGTTTGATTATATGCTTCTAGTTCATTAATGGTTTAAGTTTTCTAACCTAGATTTGAGAGATGAAGAGTGATTGTTATTTTGCGTACCCTGAATAAATAATAAGTAGGTTTGAAGAAAATAATAAACTAAACACATGATTGATTCCACATTCGAACATATATTTTAAAACTTTTCACTTCAAAGAAAAGAAATAATTACACTGAAACACCAATTCTACCGGTGTGTTTTTTTCCAAATGACCTTCATATTCAAAGGATGATAGGAAAATTACAATACTGATAGGGCTAGCCACCAAACAAGGAAGTTGAAAAGGGAAGAAAAACCCAAAATTTAAACAAAAGAAAACCAGGGGATCTATGGAGGATCAAATAATAAAGATTTCCAATTTGAAATGATGATGTCTTGAATGTAAAGATTAGAATTGTTAGTCTTGACAGCATCCCAATGATAAGCTGGAACTTTAGCATCTGTTAAAACGACGTCCATCGCTCTTTTCTTAGTATCAAAACAATGAGGGTTCCTTTCAATCCAAATGCTCCAACACATACTTGCAGGTAAGCATTTCCAAACATCTTTAGACAGAGAAGATCCATAAAAAGAAGGCCAATTTTTGAACAACTCGAGCATACAACTGAAGGAAGACACATGGGTGTTAGCCTACACACAAAAATAAGTTCAGATTTGCTTAGAAAACAAGCATTCCCAAAATAAATGAAAACCAAATTCATGTGCCACGTTACAAAGAGAACATAAAGTAGATGATGGCTTGCCAGCAAAATCCGCAGTTGCACAAACTCGAATATCTCTCCGGTAGTCAGACCATTTCCATCAGTCGGCCGGTGGGAGCGAGAAGTTTGGGATATGTTTGGTGTTTTTTCCATCAATCATCAGGATCCACATCGTATATCAAAAGATCATGGTTTCGAGGGTCATCCATTACAAAAAAAACTTCCTATGAATGGATATGTGAAAATACGTTATGATGATCCAGAGAAACGTGTGGTTTATGAACCCATTGAGATGACCCAAGAATTTCGCTATTTCGACTCTGCGAGTCCTAGGGAAGAGCGTAGCGACTTCTAATTCAGAATAGGTTAGAACTAATTTTAATCTCTAGAACAATTAAAAACAAATGAAGTTCCATCCAAAATGTTACAATTCTACCCCGAAATTGGATTCCTTGCATTATTCATGAAGAGAGCAATAATTTTCGTGTTAGTCATCAGGTGGATATGTTGAAAAGTCTCATTACCTTACAAGAAAGCTTCCTAGAAAGCAAAACTCCCATCTTGATCTGCAATTGGGTATACTTTTAGGGATTTGGTTTTGCCTCCTTCACAATCCCATATATGATCACGAGCAACCATAACAATGACACTTAAGTTCATATCAATATAAAAATATGCATCACTGTTAATTTGATGTATGGGGGTTCATGTATAATATCAAATGTTGTTTCTATCATGAGTATCCATAATAATTTTAACATGAACATGAGTTATGTAACTTATACAAATAAGATGCAAAGGTCATGATTAGCTTTATAGTTGCAACCGTTTCGTATTTATTTTCTTGATATATCAAGTCGCATCTCAGTTTCCAGATATATAAGATGTTTGTTATAGTAATACTCATCCAATCTTGGTTCTCAGTCTCATCATCTTAATTGCTACCCTCTATCCATGCATAACGAAAATGTTTTGAATAGAAACTTGAGTTGAATTTAAGCCTCTATTAGTCCTTGGAATACAAGGGGAAACTGTTTTTACAAAATAAATTGAATAACAAATGCCACAAACTCTCCTCATGTTATTCACATAGTAGCTAGACATATCTTATTTATTTCTTAAACGAATTTAACCAGCTCCATAATCAGAATGACTTTATTGATTCTCACATAAACTCCGAGGGTTTTTGATGTCTCATTTGTAAAAAATGCTTCTGTTTTGTAGTTGCTGAAAATCCCATACTATACCCCTCACAAGAATTCATTCAATTAAGTCATTTTTAGATCATCAAACACAAATTTTATTGATTAACCTCACAAATTTTACAAGATAGAAAGGAAATGAAGATAAGGAATTAACAACCAGATAGAAAGGAAATAAATCTAAGGAATTAACAACCGCTCTAGACTTTCTCTCTCCTAATGACTTGCCCAACACTCGAAAAAGATCTCTCCTTCTCCTTACGCCTTTTCAACTCTTTATATAGGGGATTACATAGTGGATGACAGCTAATCTGTCCTTTAATTTCGGATCTGACTTGCGACATTCTCGCAAGAGTTCTATTGTTGATCTTCACAAACACTCGAATTATCACAGAATCATCACACTTTCCTCATTTTCCCTCCATCTTCATCTATTACATCATTCTTCAAATCATTTTGTGACACTCGCAAAGTATTGTTGATAAAACTTCGCAGGTGTGTCTTTCTTGCAATATTCTGATCCTACATCTTGCCTCTTCTCATGTCTTCTCTGCGAAGGAGAGAATTTCATTAGAAATTATTCTTCAAAATGCCGCAATTGTTCATCTTTTCATGTTCTTCTGTACTGGCATGATTCTGTATTTTATGTGAATTTCGTTACACGTATCTTTTCTTTCATCCGTCTCTTGACACGTCTCTTTTAACCGCTGCTTTTTAACCGCTCACGTCTATTCTTCACATTGAATGCCTTTATCTTCTCGAGAATTTTTACTCTTCTATATATAATATTCTTACTCTTTTCTTCTCTTCTTTTTTACCTTCTTTCTTGTTTTCTTTGCAATTTCACTATTCCTCCGCAAGTTTCGCTTCTGCTACTGAAAATTTTCATTCATCATCTTTCATTCTTCGTTCTTTCATTCCCATACTGAAGATGCCTCCTGCTGGTCATAAAAATGAGATTGCCTTTGAAGAGACTCAAAAGAAACTCCAAACCAAAGGTTTTACTTTATCTCCCATTCCTGGTCTAAACCCTAAACCTGAGCTTTCCATTAATTTATTTTCTGATCAACCTTTCAATCAAGAGAAGATCATAATCTCGTTAGGTCAACTTCTCGTTGGCCTTCCTATTCCCCTTTATGACCCTGAACTTCCCTTATTTTATGAAATATTTTCTCATGCGAAGTTCTCGCGAGCAGTGTATCAATTGAGTGGAGATTGCATTCGCCTAATGCTCGAGTTTTCAAATCGTGGTGCTGGTAAGGGATCTCTTTACCCCTCAAAAGCTAAGAATCCTAAATTCGTTGGAGTTAAAATTGTTCCTGCGAAATATACTGTAGAAAACTTCTTTGCGGATTATGAGATTATTCCTATAAAGAAAGATAGTACTTGTTGGGGCGTTCGTTTAAAGAAGAAAGATGATGTTGCTGATGACAAAATAATTATGCAAGATATTGATTGGCATCCTGGAAATAATTCCTCCCCGCGTCATTCTAACGATGATAAGTGGTGTATCTTCCCCTTAATCTTAGAGGGTCCGTACATCTCTGGGTCTCATGCTTTACCTGTGAATCTCGCAAAATATCATCCCTGGGTATTCAACTAGCCGTAAAGGGAAACATAGGTATATTTCCAAATTTATTTGAGTTGTTATTCTTTTCATTCTCATATATAAATTTGCTGACCATTCCATTATTTTCATGTGTCTGCGAAATTATCAGATTGAGAGGTTGAAAGCAAGCTATAACAAGACTGGGAAAGTCAGTACTTTATGAGCTCTTCGGTCATTCACAGATGAAGTAAGAAATATTCTTTTATGTTTCTTCACAATATATTGTTGCCTTATTTCTTATCTTTATCTCTGTGTGTAGGATATCACTGAAAAGGAATACCATGTCAAAGTTGCGAGGACTAAAGGTAAAGGCAAGAGTGTTTCTAACAAAGATAAATCCGCTGCCTCTCCTTCAAAGAAACGAAAAGCCCAACCTAGCGAAAGTTCTAGTGATCATAACAATGATGATGATGCTATTTCTTCTGCGAAAGAAGTTTCTCAACCTGAGTCTTCCATGGCCCAATTGTCCAGTATATTTTATGATACTATGCAAGGAATTGGTGATACTCCTCTTACTAATGCTTGCAAGTCCATAGCTGATATTTGTGATGCTCCTCTCTTAGATAATAATGAATCTCTCCGCGGGGTTTCAAGATCTATATCTCCAAATTTCTTGAATTCACTCAATAGCTTGGTAAATTTTCATACTTATATTTTTATTTTTATCTTGAATTCATAATTTATTCTGAAAGTTCGCTGGAATATTTCGCAGGCTGGGAAGGCTTCTTATGTTGTTACTGCATATTTAGAGAAAAGGCGTGCGGCTTTCGTAAAGAAGAATCTTGAACTTCGCAAGAAAAATAAAGAGTTGGAGACTGAAGTTGTTGGTCTTCGCGAAAAGAGTAAGCAAAATGAAAAATTAGAGACTGAAGCTACTGATTTTCGCGAGAAGATCAAACAATTGGAATCATATAATTCTCTTCAGGCGAACAAAATATCTAATCTTCAAGATACCAATAAGCAACTCTATGGTATGGGATTCTTCTTCTTTTCCCTTTATTTTATTTTCTCAAAAATTTCTCCTTATAGAGTTTACCATTTCGCAAACGTCTATGGTCTTACTGATGAAGCTATTCTTCTTCATACATTTCCTAATCTCATGGATGATGATACCCTTCTTGAACATCTGAATACTTCTCTAAATAGTTTTTCAAATGATAAGATTGAATCTCTTCCCATAAAAGAACTTAGATCCAAATTTCTCCTCTTAGAAATTGAACACAGATCTGTATTGAGTTTGGCTAATAAATTTAAACGTTTCTTTCATAATTCCAAAGAAGAAACCAATAATTTAAGAGCCAAATATAGTGATCTTATAGATGAAAAAGATCGTATTGCTCTCCAAGGTGCTCAGACTTTAGAAAAATTCCAAGAAACTCTTCTTGAAGTCCAAATTGAAAGAGATAATCTCAAACGTAAAAATGTTGTACTTTGCGAAAGAGAGAACCAAATTCGCTCCTGTCTTCTTATAAATGATGATGATAAATTTGCTTGGGCTGCGAAAATTCTAGATAACGTCACGAATAATTTAGGTGTAGATGTCATTCTTCAAGCTGAGCAAACGACTTTGATTAGAGATATGATTTCTAACAAAGAAGGTTGTTAACTGTTCCTCCTTATTTAATTATTTGTTTTTCATAAACTTCCTTCAAATTGTTGATTTACTGTTATATTTTTTCAGAAGCTGAAGATAGGTATCGCAAGAGGATTAAAGAACTTAAGAATGAGAAAGCGAAGCTCACCAAAGATTTATCTTCTCGCAATGAAAAATGTTCAAGATTGAAAACTCAAATGAAGATCACTATTGCGAATTTTGGAAATGACGCAATTTCTTTCCGTAATGACACTATCAAAGAGATATGTGATGACAATAAGATTCCCCATTCCAAATATCCTTGTCTCTTAGACAAAATTCCAGAGAATGTTCCTAGTTTGGACATCTCTGATAGTGAAGCTGATGAAGAGACGGAGTCTGAAGAAAATGAAGAGGAGAAGTCTGATGAAGAATCTGATGGAGAAGAAAATTCTGGCGAAGAATTTGATGGTGATAATGAAGAATCAAGCAAAAAATAGTTTTTGCTTCCTTGTTATTTTTTGTTCAATTTCTTGAAAAACTTGTATATTTGCTCTTGATCTTTTATTCTTGTATACTTGTAATCTATCACTGCAAATTTCTCCAGTTTTCAATACAAGCTCTATCTCTTTTGTTCTTTCCTGCATGTGTTAGAATAAATTTCTCTCTTGCAATATAACTACCCAAAATTCAATTAACTTTTTATGCGTAAATCTATCAGGTGAAAAAAAAAAAACATTTATGCATTCCCATACTTGACTTTGTTATTTGTATTCAGATGAGTGATTGAGCATGTCACCTCTGTTTAGTAAGATAATTTGAGATAAAATCTCAATTTCCTCTGCATAATCTCTCAATCATAAATTGTAAGATTGCGTTCTTTCTTGTATTCAGATGTGGTCTTATTTTGCCCTCCTAAGTAAAGGTCTTATTTTGCCATCTTTTTTCTTTGCGAAAAAATCGCAGTACGTTGTTACACTTTCATGTAGAAACCCATTGACCTTGCCTTAACTTTATGTTCTTTTGTATTTTTGCTGCGACAATATGACAGGCCTAAATTTTCTTGCAAAACTAAAGCCCCATGACATTGCCGTCTTGCGACGAAATTGCAGGACGTCTTTACACTTGCATGCAATGACCCATTGATCTCGTCTTATCTTTTCTTTTGTATTATTGCCTCTTCAGGAATGTTGCACAAATATGACAATTCTAAATATTCTTGCGAAAATATATCCTCATGACATTTGCGTCTTAAGACACTTATCAGCTCCCTAATGGAGGGTGCCGCCCTTATCTTCCCCATGGTTGCCCTATCAAGGAGACTTACTTCTGCCATACAAGACTAGATCCTCCCATCCATTCTTAACAACAACCATTTTTGTTCGCAGCCTCTTATCCCTTTTGCCTATATAGCTTATGGTTACGAGACTGCACCCTAAGTGGGGTTTTCTCGGGCCGAGTGCATCATAGCCAAGACTTTCCAAGAATGGCCAGGGTAGTTTTATATGCCCCGGGCACCCTTGGCTTAACCGTGTACCTCGGTGCCTTGGTCATACTCTGCACCCCTTAGGAGAGCTCTTATTACCTTAGTCTCCCAACTCAAGTCATATGATCAAGTTGAGAATCCAAGGTGTCTCTCCTGGATGGGCTTTCATTGACCCCAAATCTCCATGACTCAGGTTCCAGCAGCGGTGTAACCTTATCGTTGAGCCATGCAATAGATACCCCCTTCTATGACGTACTTTAGGTCTTACATTTGCCTCTTGTGAAATTTTATTCGCGAACTAGGGCGTACTCCATAAAGGTTCGTCCCATTCTAAGGATTATTCTTTTGAATTTCAGCTCTGTTGTAATTTCTCAATCTCATTTTTATCATTAAGTGAAATATATTTTTGAAATTTTCGCAACAAATTAATTATACATCTCTTTTTCTTTTCTCAATATTTCTTTCATTTTATAATTAAATTTTTTTACCTTTGTTGTTTTCTTCCTTTGTTCTTTTGTTGCTTTTCGCTACAGTCTTTCTTTCTGCGACATTTTCATTATTTGTTATTTTCAGCAAGCTTTGACTTCGCAGCAAAACAGAATCAACCATCAATCTCTCACTTATGTGTCTTTCTTTGATGTTATACTGAATCAAAACATATTTTTCGCCTTTGTTCCAACTTCTATGACAAATGTTTCTCCTCCTTTTGTTGCATTTACTCTGCGAATTTCTAGTGGTGGTGGTAAGAGTTGAGATTGTGGGTGCCCCATTAGAAAATGATTTAGCTTTCCCTGGTCTATCATTCTGAGAATGATTCTCTTTATATTTCTGCAGTTATTTATAAAATGTCCATGAAAGTGATGATAAGAGAAAAATTCTTGACTTCTGTTATTTGGAAGCGGTTCTTTTCCCATGTTCCAGGGTGTTGGTATATTTTCCATTAAAATTATTGCTTCCCAAATTTTTTCCACACTAGTGTTCAAAGGCGGCATCTTGATCTCTTCCCATATCATTTTTTGACTTCCTGATCCTCTCTGATAACTTTGTCTTTGTCCTCCATAATTTTCCTGCGGATGATCAAGTCTTTGAATTTTGCTGTTTCCACCTCGACTATAAAAATTTCTTTCTCTTTCGAATTCTTCTTGATATTTGCTTCCCATAGCTACCAGCTTATGTTGATTATCATTCTTTTCTTCTTGTTGTACCTGCGAAGTGCTCGCCACTGTGTTTATCAATTTAGGAAATAAGCTTGCATTCGCTGTATTTGAACTTGCATTCGCAATGGGATACGATTTCATTTCATTCTGTTTTTCTTCAAGACCAATGTACTCTTCCTGTAGCTCCCGTAATTTAGTCATTGTGATTGTATTCTTGATTCTAAAAATTTGAATGTATAGTAGATTGGTTACGAACATTGCATTGATGAATGATAAAATGAGATATCTCTCATCCACACGTCCATCCATCTCACTGCACATTGTCTTCCACCTTATGGTTAGATGCTTCAGACTTTCTCCAATTCTCTTCTTTAATCTAAACACATCTTCTATTCCTAGTCGCGAGGAGTTGTTAGTTATATACGGCCCTAAGAATGTAGTCTGCAAATGGTTGAAATATGTTATAGTATTCCTGGGTAGACCTTCGAACCACTTTAGCGCCTCTCCTGTTAGACTTGATGTGAAATAATTGCACAACACAGCATCATGATTCTCCCACTATAACATACATCTCACATAAGCTTTAATGTGTTGAATTTCACAAGTTGTTCCATCAAAGATGCTAGTTAACGCAGGCAAACTTCACTTTGGTGGTATTCCTCCTAATTGTACTTCTTGTGTGAATGGAGTTTTCGCAGCTTCTTCAATGGCCTCATCTAATTGCCTTCTGCCTCCCTCTCTCTTATTATTCAGCATTCCTCTCATTTATGCAATTCTCTTAAGATTTGTTCATTTACCTCGGACGCTGATCTCATTGGTCTCTTTAATTCTGCTTCTCTTCTCCTGCGTTCTTGCCTGCTTTGTGTTGTGAGATTTTGTTTTTCTTCTCCATCATTTTCTTCTTGTCTTTATCTGCGATCTTATCTTTCATTTCTTTCATGAATTCGCACACCATTATATCTCTCATTTTCTCTTCTGCGATTTTGCTCACTCCTTATCAACTCTCTTTGTTGTCTTTCGATTCTCCTTTGTATTCTATCATATTCTTCATTGATATTACCATTGTTGCGGTTTTTCTCGTTTATTCTTTCTCGATTATCATGATTGTTCTGACGTATTGTTTCTTGGAGTTCTCTCTCCTCCATTTCTGCTCTCAATCTCTCTCTCTCTCCCAGGAAAAACGTGCTTGTTAAGCATAATGTCTCTCGATTTCTTCTTCAATTACTTGCTCATTTCTGCGATTTTTCTCCCATGTAATATTCTTCTTCCTTCTTCTTGGTTTTCTTCATCACCTTGGTTATTTCGTTCTTGACGCTGCCTATTTTGAGGAATTTCGCCATGTGGAATATATCGATCTTCAATCATTTCTCTATTTTCGCGACGCTCTTCATTTGGATTTTGCACCTCCTGCCGGATATTTCCATCAACATTTTTTACAAGTGAGTTTCGTCTTTCTTCCCTTATGATTGATCTTGAACTTGATCTTGTAGTACTTCTTGACCTTCTATTTTGTAATCTCATATTCTCCATTCTCAACTCATGATTTTTCCTTGTCAAATTAGCACGTTCTTTTGCTTATATTCTCCTTTCTTCATGTATTCTTTGTATCAATGCTTCTAATGCTTCAATCTCTTCATTTCCATGAACTATACCTCTAACTACTTCTTGATCCTCCTCTACTCGTCTTTCATTTCTCAATTGTCGTTCTTCCTCCGTTTCATCTGCTGAATCTGACTGTCAGGTTTGTATACTCACTCTATCATAATACATAGCTATGTTTTGCGCTGGTGTATGCTGAATTGGCTGTTGAATTTGATTTTCTCTATCATTTCTTGTATTCATTCTTGATGGTTCTCCAATTTCATCTCCTCTTTCTCCAGCAAGTCTCTTACTCCTTCTCACAATTGTTGGTTGTCTTGAAGCATTTCTCATCCTAGCCATCTTTTCAATGAAGTGTTGAAAATTATATGAAACTTTTCACCAACTACTCCAAATCCCCTCAAATCACAATATTAATCTTCACACTATCAATAAGGAGATCCCTGTTTCTAGCGCCAATATGTAATTGCAGGAAATCCCACACTACACCCCTCATAAGAGTTCATTCAATTAAGTCATTTTTAGATCATCAAACACAAATTTTATTGATTAACCTCACAAATTTTACAAGATAGAAAGGAAATAAAGCTATGGAATTAACAACCAGATAGAAAGGAAATAAAGCTAAGGAATTAACAACCGCTCTAGACTTTCTCTCTCCTAATGACTTGCTCAACACTCGAAAAATATCTCTCCTTCTCCTTACGCCTGTTCAACTATTTATATAGGGGATTGCATAGTGGATGAGAGCTAATCTTTCCTTTAGTTTCGGATCTGACTTGCGACATTCTCGCAAGAGTTCTATTGTTGATCTTCGCAAACACTCTAATTATCGCAGAATCATCACACTTTCCTCATTTTCCCGCCATCGTCATCTGTTACGTCATTCTTCAAATCATTCTGCGACACTCGCAAAGTGTTGTTGATAAAACTTCGCAGATATGTCTTTCTTGCGATATTCTGATCCTACATGTTTGATTTCCAGTGGATAAATTAATTTCTGAGTTTTTGACTTATAAGGTAAAAAATAATTTTTCAAGTGCTACTTGAAGTTTATTTTGTAAGTTTGAAAAGTTAAAAGTTAATTTTTTAGGGTTGAATTTCAAAAGAATATATTAAAAGCAAAATCGGTATATTTTGTGAAGTTAAGTTCTGAGTAAGGGTGCACACGGTACGGTTCGGCTCGGTTCTTGCCGAGGCCGAGTACTTGTACCTCCCTAGCCTCGGTTCCAAATTTTTGGACCGGTACCTGTACCTCGGTTCCAGTACCATTCGGTACACGGTCGGTACCAGGTACGGTTCGGATACCAGTCGGTTCTTTTCCAAACAGAAATATATGTCTTTTTATTTGACAATCTAAGTACCTGTTTTTTATCTTTTTATCTAAATTTCAATTGTGTCACAGAAATTTGCACCCACAAGGTATCAAAATTACAAGAAATCTAGCCAAATTCTCGAGCTTCAGGTAGCCTGTCGTTCAGTAAATATGCCCCAATTTGAATAAGCTTTCCCAATCCGAACTCTTTCATTCCATCTAAATCCTGAAAATTCAAAACAGGAGTCCAATCAGATGCATAATAATTTATTAAAACATTTTGATTTGTACCAACTTTGAACGAGTACCCACATACCAACATTCAGCAATCTCATTAGAGATCGAGATAGAAAAATCTACGGAGCCAGAAACAAAGTGGGTCTTAGATCTTCATTGCTTTCACCATTACCAACATAACTTTATCTAGTACTGGAACCAAGATAGATGAATGAAACAAAGCAAATCGTCTAACATCGTTTAATGACTCACAAACTTTCGTCCAATCTTTCGAATCTAATCCATCCATCAGACCCTAATTAAAACATTCAACACATTAGATTAACACCAAGAATTAAAAAAAATCAACTGAAAATGAAAATCTGTACAGAGAGATTTAGATGGTTACATTGATTTTAGATTCCGGCTCGAAAATGATATATATATGTATCCCACTCATTTCCCCTGCTTATGTGTTATGCAAATATTGGTTAATCCAATAATAATGAGATCCCCTGCTAATACAAAATCAATGATCAATGGCTAAAATCATTGCCACCTAATGATGGAAGAGAGTGGGGAAGGGGTGGGGAAGTGTCCACGTGTTTTTGCTTCGAAACAGTCTCCTCCTAGGCCGTCTCGACGTCAGTTCGACGTGTCTTACATGGGACACACTTCCCGTCCATATACGTCTCCATTTCCCAACAGGTAGGTCCCACCTTCCTACATTATTACTCTCTGAGATTCTCCACAACCTTATCGTCCACCCTAAGCTAACACACCCCACGATACTCCTTCTACCCAAACCCGTTGATATTCCTCAAAAGCACATCAAAACCTATAAATCCCAAGAGTCGAACAAATCAACAGCTGTAATATCATAAGCTGAGTAAGTAATATTTACTTGCGATGTACATTATCAATTTAGCACATTCTTGACTTTTTCTCACAACACATCACCTTTATAAAAATTAAAAATTCCCTTCCCCAGATGTCAACTCTGCCACTGACTTATGCAGGGGAGGGTACTTCTAAAAATGAATCTAGCTAAAAAAAAAAAAAGATCTTCTCCTAAAACCCTTCATCTCTATAAAATCATTATTATCACTAAATTGAAGTGATTTTGTTTGGACAGTAGAGAAGAACCATGAATATGGATCCAGCTTTTGTTGAGTTCCTGAAAGGAATGGTGAAACCATTAGCAGCTACTGCTGTGGTTTTAGTGGCAGTTGTTTTATCATTTGTTCAGAATTTAGGATTAGAGAAAGAAATGGTTGTTGCAATTGTTAGAGCTTTTCTTCAGTTATCTGTCATTGGATTTGTTTTGCAGTTCATTTTCACACAGAAAAATGCTGGATGGATTGTTCTTGCTTACTTATTCATGGTTTGCCTTTCCTTCCTACTTTTATCCTCATACTGATTTTACCTGTGAATTATTGAATTTTCATTTCTGGGTTGTCCTTTAGCATTTTGAATTGTTCCTGGAACTGGTAGTTTTATAACGGACTAGAACTACTGAACTCAAGTCGGCCGGCCCTCTGACCAACTGAGCTAATTGCAAGCAGTTATGGTGTTTCTTAGTTGGTTTGTCTTTGAATTGTGCTCCATGGAAATGAAATTCTTGGTGTTCCTGCCTGCAGGTTACAATTGCTGGTTACACAGCGGGTCAACGTGCAAAACATGTTCCGCGGGGGAAGTATATTGCTGGGTTGTCCATTTTGGCAGGAACGGCTGTGACCATGTTCTTGCTAGTAATCTTGAATGTTTTCCCTTTTACTCCTCGGTATATAATCCCGGTGGCAGGAATGATGGTTGGTAATTCAATGACAGTCACTGGAGTTACCATGAAAAGGCTCCGGGATGATCTCAAGATTCAGAAAGCTCTGGTGCGTTAAAATTTGCATACTTGTACAAATTTAGCTGGAATTATTTGTGTGGTTACTCACCTTATAATCAGACATTTGGAAACGTGTTTGTGTAGGTAGAGACAGCATTGGCACTTGGGGCAACGCCGACACAAGCGACGGTTGAACAAGTAAAAAGGTCTTTGATTTTAGCTTTATCTCCAATTCTGGATAATGCAAAAACAGTAGGATTAATATCACTTCCAGGCGCAATGACTGGACTTATAATGGGAGGAGCATCACCAATGGAAGCCATTCAATTGCAGATTGTCGTAATGAACATGTTGATTGGGGCTTCCACTATGAGCAGTATCATGTCTGTATACCTATGCCGGCCTGCTTTCTTTACTAAAGCTTACCAGTTGGAAAGCTCGGTATTCATTTCAGACTAGGCATTTCTTGAAAGAATGTGAGACTAACTCTGATGCTTGTGAAACAGTAAATGTAATGCTTAAACTTACTTGTGTAAAACTCTGTTTGTATAACTGTAAGAGTTTTTTACAACTTACTTTTAAAAGTCCAGCCGAATCCAGACAATACATAACAAAACGGTCAAAACCATTCGAAAACAGGTGTCGTCCTATACAAACAGTGTTTTTAAAAATTCAGTTAATGGGGTGACTCACGCGTTAAAACAATTGCTTCGCGACGACTCAAATTGCTAGTTGGAATTTGGAAACATAACGGAAGCTGCTGCTGTAAATAAAGAATATATAATGCGTATCCCACACCTCCATTGATTCGATTCTATTTTTCCCAGATTATTACCAACTCTCTCTCAACTACCTAAAAATTCCTCTGAAAATCAACAATCAATCACAATTCGGGAATCATGATTCGATTCTTATCGAATTCAAAGGTGTTCCAATTCTATTTCATCTGTTCTATCTCTCTAATCTTCCTTCCAGGTAAATTTTCTCTCCAAAATTAGGGCTTTTATCATAATCTCTGCCTGTTTTTCTATGTTTTCTGGGGTGTTTTTGTATGTAAGAATGAATTTTCATGGATTTTATGATGTTGGTTTGATTTTTTGTGTCTGGCCTTTAGCTAATTTCCGTTCACAAGCTTTTTTTTTTTTTTTTTTTCTCCAGAAAGATGTTGTTTTTCTTAAGAGAGGTGCTGGTGTTTCTGTTTTTTGTTTGTGCAGGTATATTTTCATCTGGAGCAGTTGTGACACTACAATCTATACAAATCTTCAAGACTCATGAATGGTTAAACAACAAACCAACTGTCTATTTTCGATGTCAAGACGAGAACAAGACGGTTTTACCAGACGTAACGACGGCACACTCGCTGTATACCTTTAACGGCGAAGAGTCATGGCAGGTTCGTCTGTTCGCCAACACTGTAAATATTGATGTTGTTGTGTAGGTGGTAGGAACTGTTAACCCTGTATCATTGCAGTTTCATGCTAACATGGAGATGTTCTTGTTTGCAGCCTTTGACAGTGTTGGAAAAGAAATGTAAGAGATGCGGGTTGTATGAAGAGGATACAATAGAAACAGATGATATATTTGACGCATGGGAATTCTGCCCTTCTGATTTTACATCGCCTGAAGGGAATTACACGCGCTTTAAGGACAAGGAGTTCAATGCAACGTTTTATTGCCCGGACTGCGTTGGTCTCGGAACAAGTAAGCTTTGCCTGCACTGAATTCTGTAACAGTTGCGTCAAATGTAAAATAGCTTTGACGAAAGCTGTGACCTGGTTTATGTGTTCTAATCATATGTTGCAATGTTTCACGTACAGGAGTTTTCAAAGGGAATGGGATGAATGTGATACTAGTGGTAGTCATTACGGTAATAGTTTCAGGTGCATCAATATTTGGAGCCGTGACTGGATACAGATACTGGCAGAAAAAGAAAAGAGAGCAGGATCAAGCTCGGTTTCTGAAGTTGTTTGAAGATGACGATGAACTTGAAGAAGAACTAGGTCTTGGACCTATGGTATGATAAACTACAGCTTATACCTTGTAACGGTAACCTATTTTTTGTTTCCTGTATAATAGTCTGAGTTAGCAGAGTACAATTTCGTTTCCAACTTAGGGTTTCACATTTTCATTCGTATACATACATGAATCTCAAAATGATATACTTGTTTTTCCTTTTGTATGCAAACTCTTCGGTATATACAAATAGAAAAGTTAGAAGTTGACAACTCATAGTGAAATGTTGTTTTTGCCGTTTCTCTGCTTTAATGTGTGAATGCAAACATTATATAGAATCTTGAAAACTCAGACGCCGAATATATTTCAACTCATTCAAAACACTACAAAATTGAAAGCTGAGACTTTATAGCTCGTCAAAATTATTTAAGACTTACAATTTGAATTCCTGACACTGCGGTTGAAATTTTCCAATTCTTGTGAACTGGCACCATATATTGCTTTGATTGTATCTCTGCAGGAACTGCAAACAAAAGATTTTAGTGCAGGTCAGAGGCCTAAGTGAGATACAGAAATATAGTTTTTCTGAATGAGATTTCTGCAAGTTTGAGTTGAGATAGGGTATGAACTGAATGTACCCGCAAGCTTCTTTGTTGAATCTCTTCCCATCAATACCATACAGCTCTTCAAATACACCAGGTTCCACCCGGCAAAAATATGGCCGATCTGAGAAATAGTTACATATGGCATCAGAGGAATGCTAATACCGACTATCACTAGTAGAAAAACCTAATAAATTGTGATAAACCATTGACAGCTTCGGACCTCCCAAAAGAGATGTGGCTAGTTTACGGCGACTGCGCCATTGTGTGTAGCCAGCCAAAGCACAAATCAATTTGGGAGGGTCCTAAGATTGCCCCAGATTTGCAGTCACCTAATGAAACACACTTACCAGAGTAAATAGAGCATGTTCGTGTCGTTTGCTCGTAATGTATACACCATCCATCTGGTCCTATCATGCTCTTGTAAAGCTGAATTCATGAGAAAAAAGCAAATAGTATCAAACTATCAATGAAACTATTTCGAAGGGGAACATCAATTAAGCCTAAACTAGAAAAATAAGAAGTCATTTAGGATTCTGAATTCGATAACGAGAGTGATGCAACATGCAATTGAATCATTTTAGTTGGACATTTGAGAGTACAATTTAAGGGCAACAAACCAAACTGTACAAGGAGACCCTATAGATGAATCCAATACCCAAAATGAAAACTGCAATTGAGTTCTTGAGGAGGGAACTAACAAATTTGTTGAATTGGGGATTATTAAGAATTTACTAGCTACTTAAACTGAGAGTGAAGAAGAAAACCTGAATGTCGTCTGGGTTTTCAAAGATTTCTTCAGGAGTAGCAAAAGAAGGACCTTTATCAAGTTTGCAACAAGCTCCACATCCTTTGACACAACCCCAAGTTTGCTCTTTTCTTCCTCCACCAAAACCAGTAACGCTAGTACCAGTTTTATTGATTTTCTTGGGTTTTCCCATCTTGATTTCTTCCTTTTGTCTCATCTTTACTTTCCTCTGGTTCTGTAATCTGCATATCACGGATTGGAATAATGTGCTTCCACTTGAGGTACTGAACATCAGAGACATTTGTAGAGAGAGAGAGAGAGAAATTGGGAGGAGAAAAAATTTAAGAAACCAGAGAGATAGTTTTCAAGCTTAAGATAAGATCAACAGGAATAACAAGAAAAGTAAAAATTAAAATAAGCAACAAAAAAAGATAAAGTGGAGATGCAGGGTATCGAACCCTGTACCTCTCGCATGCAAAGCGAGCGCTCTACCATTTGAGCTACATCCCCGGATGTCATACAAGATCCCCAGTTTTCAACACTCATGGCTGGATAAACTCTTCATATCAACTTCATTACCAATACTTCTCTCATTCTGTCATTCATCCAATTGCTCACACTATGTCGAGTATTGTATTGGGAAACACAGATGCAGCCTCATACATACTCTACTCATTGGCGTATATACTTTGAAACAACATCCTCCTTGGCAAAGTACTCCTATCTTGAGAAGGTAGTAATAGTGTTTTCTAATCATGTTACAGAGGTACTGTGATCTAGCAGCAGATCTCTTAGAAATAAAATGTATAGCTGATGAATGGTGGACTGCACCATCTCTGTTAATTCATCTGCTTCACAAAATGCTTTCCCTTAATGGAACATAAGGGTGTTTCTTCAGAAGGAAACAAAAAGAAGATTCCCATATTAATACATATATAAAGGTCTCATCCCAATTCATAAACTGCAAAGTAAACAAGGAAATAATAGTTCAGTACATGTCATTTTGCTGCCCCAATGATATCATCATAATTCGAAATAATAGCTCAGTACATGTCATTTGCTGCCAATAATTCATGCAGCACTTCTATTCCCTACCCCTTGGGGAATGATGATTATCACCGCCGACTGAGCTTTTACCGTTCAATGGACTAGGGCTGTGACCTCGTCCATTCTCTTTACGAGGGCTACGACCTGTGGGGCTCTCCTCTCGGCTTACAGGGCTTCTACTCTTTGCCCTTCTTGGACTCTGACTATAGGAAGCTCTACGATCACCAGGTGAGACAGATCCTCTTTCACGTGGACTGTTTTCACCAGAGATTGGGCTGCGCTTTCTACCTTTGGATGGTGGTGGAGAGGTTCTCTTTGACCTCTTAGGGCTCCTGCTGTCACGGGGACTCCTTGATCTCCTTTCCTCACGCTCAATGCTACGCACTCTCTTTACAGGAGATCTCGATCGACTGGATGACATATAAAATAAAGTTAATGGAGACCAATCATGACATACAGAAAAACTAAAACAGGCTTCCAAGTTGCTCTGTTATTCTGCCATTCTATGAAACATGCTTGCAAGTCCTGCGCATATGCCAAACCCTCAACCAAAATAATAGTACAGTTTACGTGATATAATAACTACTATAATAGATTGATGACTACACATTCCAGGGATCTCCACATTACACACTAACAAATGATAAAGGGGAAGCATACCTGCCACTACGGCTACGGCTAAAACTACGGCTCCTACTTCTGCCACGACGAGGTGATGGTGATCTTGATGGTGACCGTGAGTAACTCTTCCCACGTCTGGCATCAAACCAATCACAAGTAAGCAAATAAGGTAGTAAACATATAAAAGCTTAGAGAAGTGATTAGAAGGATTTCACACATACTTGAGGCTTTTTGGACTGTTCTGGCAGTTTCTTTCGATGTGGCCTCTATCTCCACAGCGGTAACACTTGTTCTTCCAGTCTCCAGCTTTACAATCCCGAGCCCAGTGACCATCAAGACCACAGTTGAAGCAACGGCCAGATCCAGGAGGAGGACCTCTACCTAGGTACTCTCTCTCTCCTCCACGAGATCCACCGCGACCACCATCTCCGCCACGTCCACCACCACCACGTGGTCCCTGTACCAAAAATAAGTTAGTTACTTCCTCCACAAAACCAATAATAATAGTCCAGAATATTAGCAGCTCAGACGCTATAGAAAACTAACTTTGTATATTTGCATAGAAATTTATCAAGAATATAGGTTCAAAACCTTACCCCTTTCGCAAATTCGACTATAATTCGACTACCACCGACATCACGGCCATCTAAACTGTATCTTGCATCATCAGCATCCCTTGGATCACTAAATTCCTAAGAACAGACGAGATGAACAAAGTATACACAATCTTATTTGGCACGCTTTAGATAAAGGAATTAGAGAAAGAAAAAAAGAGAGGGAAGAAAGAAAGAAAGAAAATATACTACGGAGGTACTTACAACAAAGGCAAAGTCATGCTTCAAATCCACATCCCGTACTCTGCGGAAATGGTTGCCAGAAACAGTAAGGTTATATCGCCTTTCACATTCCATTAAAACATCCAACTACATTATAGATAGAACCGCCAAAGTCTCCTATACACCCTGCTAGAATAGCCACCAATTCCACCAAGGGCACTCTCACATCATACACCTCCAGATTTGGCAAATGCATCATTTAAGTTAAAACACATACACCCTGCTAGAATAGCCACCAATTCCACCAAGGGCACTCTCACATCATACACCTCCAGGTTTGGCAAATGCCCAGAAACCTTCAACAAGATCATTGAAGTTAAAACACATGCCACTACGGGGGGAACATTCGGACACAAGATAGCGTAATGACAGTGTGAACATTATCCCAAGCACATCAAAGATGCTAGGTGACGTTCTACATATCACCATAACACAGGAACAAGCCCACCCGTACTAATTGGCTACTTATACACTGATGAAAATTAAACTTGTCAACCATGAATCAAAAACAAATAAGCAACATCACACAGCAGATTGTACAAGTTAGACTTCTATTGCACATACATACAAGTGGGGAACGCAAGTTAAATAAGCTATCAGATATAACATGAAGTGTGTACACCTCTGAGGACTCACTTTTGGAAGAAAATATCCCAAATGCGGACATATAATGCATGGGTCTTGTATAGAATTGACAAAATACAAGGCTGTATAGAATGATATAAGAACCCGTGTGCAACTGTAAAAGGAGATTTAGACAAAGGCCAATTGATAGGAACTCGTTTATCTGTTGCAAAATAAATAAAGTAGGTGCTGGATCAATGGCCATCAATTGGCCTTTATCGAAAAACTGAATTATGTATAAATTATTGAAATCCCCCGCAAATGCAATCTAGAGAAGTGACATAAACACGATTCAAACATATGCAATGTTGTGTAATTACCTTCCATATCTACTGAATACATCTTCTAGATCACGTGAGCGTGTCCTTGACGACAATCGACCAACATAAAGACGAGTACCTCCACCACGGCTATCACGGCTATCCATCCTATCATCGTAACGAGGCATGTTGTAAACTGCAGCTGCACCTAACAAACGAGCACCATATAAGTCTTACTTACAACACACATAGCATAGTTCCCTCAACCTCAAGAATTACAAATAACACAGAGAATCAAACACTAAATTAATCATACCTACCCTAATAACATCCAACAACCACGAAATTAAACCCTCAAAAAACAATCACCTAATTGGAAATCATCAGTAAACTACGATTACTACTAATAGCCTTTCACGAGAACAATCTTCAAGAGAATCACTATTCTGTATAACTGACATTCTCAAGAAACCTTTTCTTATTCAAATTTCAAAACCAAACCCAAATTTCTTTCATAGATCTGATTTTATTTCAGAAAGAAACAAACCATATCTTGATTTGGGCGACATTACAACAAAGAACAACTATGAAATTACAGAAAACAAACAAACAGATGAGTATGGTTCAGAGAAAGGCAGTCTCACCTGAACGAAAACAGTCGCCGCGAGGTTGAAGGAACCCTAATTTTACTTTCTCTTTGTTTCCCGAGAGGCTTAGAGAGCTGTCTCTATTTCGAGATTTATAGGGCAAAGAGATTGAGATGGAATTTGAGTTGCCTTATAAACGGTCTAGATTTTAACCAAATAAAGAAAGAGGACGACACAGCACGTGGGTCGGATGCTAGTTAGCTACTAGTAGGTCTTGGAAGTGGACGGATAAAATAGTGTGAGTTATTTGGAATTGTTCATGAAAACCCACGAAAACTGGGTATATCACCCCGACCGTGGGGATCAACCTTTACTGGAACTTTATTAGCCCGGGCCACAAGTTTTACCACCCTCGGTGTCATCTCATTATTTGGAATTGTTCAAATATAATGGTGAAATCGTAAAAACACTAATAAAAATTCTAGTCGGGTTGGGGTATACCCAAATTTTAGTGGACTCTTTTCAAGGGTTAAGGAGGGTGTCCTGATGGCTGAAGTTACAAAACTATCCTTTCACATTATAATTCTTATTACCCTAATCAGTTATCATTCTTATTACCCTAATCAGTTATCATTTTCATTTCATCTTCTCCTCTTCTTCTCCTCCTCCTCTACCTTACCGGTTTCTCCATTCCCCACCATTGAAAACTCGTCGATTAATTCGTCGTAATCGTTGATTCGAAAATTCCAATTAATTTTCAAACATGGAGCCGCCGAAGGCTAGTCGTATGAAACAAACAAATAGAAAACCTAATCAATATAACCCTGGAATTGCAAATTTAGTTCAACACAAATGGAGTAAGAAACCGTTGAAGAAAAAGAAATCAACACCACTGAAACCGAAGAAATGGCGCGATTGCGAAAGTAAGGGCCTACTTAAACTTGCTCAAGTACTTTAATTTTATGTTTGCATGTCAAATTAGGTCTGAAAAATCAAATTTGTGAATCTGCAGTTATTTAGCCGACACTCTGATTGACGACCCTCCCGGATTTTCATATTTAGGGTTAGTCGGCAAGCTCTTAGGTTGAATATCATGCCGGCTGTTAATACCTTGCCGAGGAAATGTATTTCGTTTAGTCGTTGGATTTTAAATTTTTACGCTGCCGACTGTATGCTTTGAAAAATGTTGGTGTTTCCTGATGCCTAAAATCATAAAGTCGACATGGTATTTGATTACCACCTTGTCGGCTGCATTCTAGCCGGCACTGTATGGATTATAGACACTGCCGACTAATTGTTTGAAAATCTTTTGGATTTCATGTGTTCAGATTTGTTATAAGCCGGCATGGTAGTTGATAAGACCATGCCGTCTACTGAATAGCCAGCAGCCCAGCATGGTTTATAATTATCGATCATACCGACTATTTCTTAGTCGACATAGATTATAGTTGTCGACCCTGACGACTAGTTGATATTTTTTTTAATTGTTCTTGTTTAGGTTGCAAAAGGGAAATAATAAAAATGTTACTCCTCCTTCAATACCTCCTCGTGTTGGTGACAAACTCTTGACGGCAACACATTGAGGGGCATTAGTTGAGACGGGAACGCTCAAAATCAGTGAACGAAATGATTCTCAACCACCACCGGAACCCAGTGATTCGGATGAAACTCCAGATGAAGACTAATCAAATCCATATGGTAGAAGAGGTTATAATCATGATTGTACTGAAAGAACTCCAGCTACTGGAGGAGATTATGAGCATGATGATGATGATCAAGATATGCCACATGTTGGAGGAGGTAATGGTGATGGTGTTAACAATGATGGAGATAAAGATAATGATATACAAGGTAAAATTGTTGAAGAGGAAGAGGATAAAGAAGAGGAAGAAGAAGAAGGTGGAGAAAAAAATAGGTAATGATCAACAAACTCAAGATGCAACTGCAACCGGAAGACCGAAGCGGGTATCACTAAACCAGCTTATTCTCACATGCTTCCCCCTCACATGAAGGTCACACTAAAACCAGTTCAGCCTCCACTATGGACCCCGGAAGATGGTGGACATGTTCTTTTTGGATACAAAGACACATGGGCATGTGAAAACCATAATGTTATTGTAAGCAATCTCAATAAAACTTTGTTTTTATTTAAGTGTATCTATCTATCTATCTTAAATTTACTTGAAGTGTTTGTATTTGTTTTAATTTTGTGTTTTTGGTACTTAGGATCACAAGTGTGTCATTTGTCTTATGAGGCACCAAGCTTCAAGCACTATGATGACGTTATGGCCACTTGACAAGGAATGTGAGGAGGTGCAAGCGATTTTCAAGTACAACTGAATTGATTGACTACCCTAACGGCCAAATTTGGGCACCATCCTATAAATACACTAGTTCTCTCTACAAAACAACACACATCTATTTGCATATATTCTCCAAAGATCATATCATAATATAATCTTTCTACCTCTCCCAATACCTCTACATACAACAATGGCATCATTTGATTCAAATAAAGATCTATCCATCATCAAAGCATGGTACGCCGAAACTCGAGTTAGAAATCAGTCCTCTGTAAGGGTAGATGCCAAAACCTTTTGGGCAAAGGTATACAACAAATATAGGAAAGAGTTTTGGAATCTGAATGAAAGAAGTGTTCAAAAAATCCATGATAGGAACCTAGTCATAGAAAATGCGATACTTGCTTATTTTAGTTATCTAACATCGGATTTTGAACGTTACCCACTTTAACTTGTCCATTGAACAATTTGTAAGTATTTTTGTGGTTTATTTTACGTAATCCATGTTGTTTGATCTTCCTATTAAACACCACTAACAAAGTAAGTTTGCGTTTTGTTTTGTAGCATGAAGTCACGAAACCGCATTACTTGGAGGAAAAGAGGGAAGTATTCGCATTTGATGCAAGCTATCACTTCATGGTATCAAAGATTCCAGAGTATGTCCCGGATATAATTGTGGGTGAATCGGACTCAGATTCGTCCGACGAAGATTGATGGTTAATTTTAGAAGTTTTTGTGTAGGTTTTGTGGGTAGATCTCTATGTTAAACCTCACGAGATTATAACTCGTCCACTAGGGTCGCCTAGGGGTTCAAATGCTTGATACACGTGCTAAGTGCATCCGTTATTCCTACGACAAGGAGTTAGATTTAATGTTTCAATCAATATAGTAACAAAAATTGCATAAATAAAGTGAATTACATCTTTCAAGAATCTATTTTCTTTTGGGTATAACCAAATGTCGGCAAGGTAGTAAGATTATTACAATGCCGACTATACCGTAGCCGGCAAGGTGAGAAATTAATTAGATGTCATTTGTAAAATATCCGGCAAGGTAGGAAATCAATAAGATGCCGACTACCGAGGCATTTACAACAGTCTCATGTGTGTCAAAAATAATAAAGTCGGCATTGTTTTTTAGAAACAAGCATGCCGACCAACTTTAGTCGGCATGGTATTCATTCGTTGACCTTGCCAACTTTTCATACTTTCAGAACTGAAAGTGTTGATTTCTTCTCTAATTTTGAGTATGATTTCACACAACAGCTTTGCAATCCCCTTTTTAGAAGTGTTTGGGTAGTGTGCTTTCATTTCCATTGATAAAAATATCTTCAAAACAATTTTTTTCATCAAAAATCTTCCCACATAAGTTTAATCAAACACAAAATTTCATAAGTTTTAATCTACTCAATCAATTAATCTAAATTCAATTAAGTAAGATAATCAGATTTTTTAGTGTTAACTAAACAAGGGTATATTAGCCATTTAGAAAATACAAGGTTAAGGGGTATCATGTTTTACTTCAAACTGACCCAAGTTTTGTCTCATTAGATATACCCCAATTAATCTGGGTATACCCCAATCTCGCCAGGATAAAAATAGCGTTCAACGCTAATATAAATACCGCTTAAAGGTAAAGAAAATAGCAGTTGACGCCAATTGATCTTGCTTTCATATGTTTTTCAATTTTATACAAAAAACATTGGACCAATAATATTCACGCGGCGGAGTCGTAGAAGTAGCAAGACTCCCAAAGTCTACTTTGACTATTTTAACTTTCAAAAACTTTAGATTTGAAATGATTTGATTAAGGGTCTGTTTGGTACAGTGTAGTTGGAGGAGAGAGTACAGTTAAAGGATATAATTGGGGGTTGCATTCGGATTTTTGGTGTTTGGAATTACCCGAATGCATGGCATTGTTGTTAGAGCACTGCTCGGTCGAACTCGCATGCGTTTCTATCTCAAGCATGTTTGTCAATGTTAGTGATCAAAACTATAAAGTCTTGATTCTAGTCTACTATATCTAAGGTCTCAGACTAGGATAGAAAGTGTAGTTGAGCTCAAGAACTCCATGGAAATCATCATACAAGATGAAGGATTACTCAAGGAACCGGTGGATCTTCATCGACTAAAAGGTATGTGGAGACTTGGACTTATCTATCACTCAAAAGTCTATCTACTCTATCTCCTATCTTGAGACAAAAGTCGTTTTACTATATAGACTAAAGATATGCACATGTGATATTTCGAGCTGAGTATATCTCGCTTTTCTATTTCTCGAAATGTGTGTTGGTAAAGCTTTCGCTTTAGCCAAGTTCATCTTTGCCTAGTGACGAAAGTCATGTTATGTTTCAATCACTTTGAAAATTGCTCTAACGAAAACTAGTTTGTGAATAACAACTATATGACATCCTCTGAGAATATTTCAATAATTGAAATGAGAGTTTAGACAATATAACCATTGGGGGATATAAACATTGTTGTGGTAACACATATATGTATAAGTCCTTAGCACTTGAACTGAAGTTTGCGAACTTTGTTGATCAAGTGAAAACCGGAACTTGAGCAGTCAACCCAGTCCGCGAACGTGAGTAGTTATCGAACCCGAAGATTTCTGCTGGAGTTGTAGCTCGGTTTCATTCCGCGAACTGACGGAAGTTCTCGAACCCGAGAATTTCTACTAGAGTTTGTGAACTCCAACCGGTTATGTGGGTCCACGAACTTGAGTGGTTATGTCTAAAAACGATGTTCATGAACTTATTTAAATTATCTAAAGAATGTTATTGCAAACCGTGGCTTTATAGTTCATGAATCGATTCGAGTGAATCACATCGTTTTTGCTTCAATTGTATCTTGTGTAGTACATAAGATCTCATAGCAATTGAACAAATCTCTAACTAGTTCATTTGAGTCATTTGGACTAGTTATGGTGAAGAAGAATATGGTTGATATGAAAGTTATCATTTGGCTAACCATTTGGTTGACTAATATAGAACCAACTATTGTACACGTTTGGGTACGGTTACACAAACCCAAAATCATCAAGTACATGTGTGTATGGCAAGCTAAGTTTTCGATCTAATGGTTGAGAGATATTAGCATGTATCTAATCAGGTTTTCATCTAACAGTGAATATTGAATGTTTTGTTACTAAGCTAATATTGATTGCAAACCCTGAATTTAAAAACTATATAAGGGAGAACTCTAGCAACTAGGAAACCTAATCCCCACACATTCTGTGTGATACTAGTTTGCTAAGCTAGAGTCGATTCTCCTTTAACCTTTGGTTTTCTTCTTCTAAAACCAGGTTAACAACTTAAAGACTTCATTGGGATTATGAAGCTAGAACGATACTACTTTTCTTGTAGTTGTGTGATCTAATCTTGGTGTTTCTATCATACGAGTACAATTGTAATAATTGGCTTAAGATTTCTATCTCCGATAGTCAAGATATAAAAGTAATCACAAACATCTCCATCTCATCGTTTGTGATTCCACAATATCTTTATTCGCTGCGTCGATTAAGACTATAATAAGGTGATTGATAAAACTGAGTTGTTCTTCGGGAATATAAGTCTGGTTTTATTGATTGGTTCCTGTTCACCTTGATTTATCAAAATACGAAAAAAAACTCATAGGTTTATTCGTAGGAGATGAATTTATCTATCTTGTAGACTTTTCTGTGTGAGACAGATTTATATGCTAAAGTCTTCGACTTTGGGTCGTAGCAACTCTTGTTTGTGGGTGAGATCAGCTAATGGAATCAAGTGCGCAGTATCCTACTGGGATCATAGGCGTAGGAGCATAATTGTACCTTGGATCAGTTTGAGATTGATTGGGGTTCAACTACAGTCCATACCGAAGTTAATTTGGAGTAGACTAGTGTCTGTAGCGGCTTAATATAGTGTATGTTTAATCTGGACTAGGTACTGGGGTTTTTCTGCATTTGCGGTTTCCTCGTTAACAAAATTCTGGTGTTTGTGTTATTTTTATTCCGCATTATATTTTGTTATATAATTGAAATTATACAGGTTGTGCGTTGTTCAATCGATTATAATATTCGACCTTATTGGTTGTTGATTTAGATCGATTGACACTTGGATATTGGTCTTTGGTACCATCCAAGTTATCTCTCTTTGATTAGACTCGCGAATCATTTTTTCTTGAGTAAATCAAATCGAGAGATTGAGATAATAAATCCTTGATATATTTTCTATTGATTGAGTCTAGTTGATTGATTCTCTAGAAAACAACTCGGAGTTGTCCATAAAGATTGCTAATCGAAATATTGGGTGAGGTTGTTAGACCCCCTCTTTTTCAATTGGTATCAGAGCAGGCAAACACGTTTAAGACCTTACAAGTCTGTGTTTGTGGAAATCTGAGTTTGTTGACAAAATCTTTGTTGCGCATACCAAAATGCCTTCTAAAGCTTTTGATCATGTCAAGTGTCTTGGAAACACCTCAAAGGATTACTCCTTAGTTGATTCTTCCGAATCCCGAGTTAAAAAGAATGTTCAATGTGATAATGACATTTTTTCCTCTCATGAGGTATGTGACACTCTGGCAGAAGCTGAAAAGGAGCTCACCAGAATTTCGAAACATACAGCTGAAGATATTGATTTTAATAATCATGATCAGCTCATTGATGAATTTGAAAAGTCTCTTGATCGAGAACGTGATCTCTATAACATCATTAAGTCCTTCTCTAAGAATATGGAGAAACTTCTTCAAGAAACTACTCTCCAACATGAAAAGATTAGTACTCTTAAGGATATTATCAAAGAGGACTCAATTAGAGAAAAACATTTGATTGAGACTCATTCATCAGATCTTAACATACTTCGTGTTGAAAAAGAGAAACTTTGTGCATCTCTTACTCTAGCTCATGAATAGTGTAAATCCTTGGAAAAGGAAAACTGTGTCTTAAGGAAAAACTCTTTTGTGATTAATTCTCATGAATTACCATATAAGAAGAAGTGTTCTCTAGAAGAAGATTGTGTCAAGAAAAGTTTACATAACTTACATTCTTCTCATATGGCTATGGAGTTTAAATAGGTGCCAGTTATTTCTTCTCCTCCGCGAATCTGCACTTTTTGTGGGAAACAAAATCACAATGTTATCCATTATTTTGTAAGAAGGAAGCAAATTTCTAAGCTTCATAATTTGCTTCTCTTCACTGTCAATGGAACAAATAGTCAGTCGACTAATGCAGTGAATCGTTTGCCTACAAGAAATCAGAAACCTTATAAGAATGATATCTATTCTAGAAATCATTACAGAGCTCAAGTGCATTCTGGCATAAATTATTGTGTTGCTAACAAAAGGATTTCCTGTACTTATAAGGATGTTTTTGATAAACCTAAGCCTAGAAAATGGATGCCTATCTATTCTGATCCTCTTAAACCCATTGCAAGAGGTCCTAGACTTAGTCCTCGGAGAAAGCCATCTGATGGATTTGTTAAAAACGCCATGTTTTATCCATCAGGGATGAATACCAACCGAAGAAAGGCGAAGAAAATGAAGGTCAAACAGTCAGATGATATATACAACTTCTTTCTCGATAATCATAGTGGAATTAACTTCCACTCAACTACCTGATTCCAGGTATTTCTTTCCTTGTTTCTAACTTGAGAGGTGCAAGGAAAATAATTGGGGAATACTCAAGTATGTTGTATATTAATTCTGTTTAAGTCCTTTTGTTGGAAGTCCACGAACGTCTGTGTCCTCCTCTTGTGAGTATCTAGGGTTTTTCCAAACCAGAGTTTTCTTCTCTCGTTGACGAACGCATATATACTTGTTCTATATTGTGTTCTTCCTTCCCTAAAAATCTATGAAGAACTCTGCAAGATCTCAAGAGATTGTGCGTCTTGATATGGAGGAAGACAATCAAGAACGTAAGTCAATTCATGAGCTGGTTCTAAAGAAGATGCTCGAAAGAAAGGATCACAACTCCTGAATTGATGATTCTGTCAAGGATTTAACTCGTTTTCAGAACGATTCAAGGGTCGAATTTGCAAATATTCAATTGCAAATAAACCAACTGTTAGATGGTCAGGCCAGATAATCAGAACATTCTGATACGGAATCAAAAGAAGCTTATCATGGACTATGCCAAAGCCAGAAAGCTTGCTCGGGTGTGTTAGAGTACTGCTCGGTCAAACTCGCATGCGTTGCTATCTCAAGCATGTTTTTCAATGTTAGTGATCAAAACTATAAAGTCTTGATTTCTAGTCTACTATAGCTAAGGTCTCGGACTAGGATAGAAAGTGTAGCTGAGCTCAAGAACTCCATGGCGATCACCATATAAGACGAAGGACTACTCAAGGAACCAGTGGATCTTCATCGACTAAAAGGTATGTGGAGATTTGAACTTATCTATCATTAAAAAGTCTATCTACTCTATCTCCTATCTTAAGACAAAAGTCGTTTTACTATATAGACTAAGAATATGCACATGTGACATTTCGAACTGAGCATATCTTGCTTATCTATTTCTCAAAATGGGTGTTGGTAAAGCTTTCGCTTTAGCCAAGTTCATCTTTGCCTAGTGACGAAAGTCATGTTATGTTTCAATCACTTTGGAAATCGCTCTGATGAAAAATAGTTTGTGAATAACAACTATATAACGCCCTCTGAGAATGTTTCAATGATTGAAATGAGAGTTTAGACTATATAACCATTGTAGGATATAAACATTGTTGTGGAAACACATATATGTATAAGTCCTTAGCACTTGAACCAAAGTTTGCGAACTTTGTTGATCAAGTGGAACAGGAATGTGAGCAGTCAACTCAGTCCGCGAACCCAGTCCAAGAACTGGCGTAAGTTCTCGAACCCGAGAATATCTGCTGAAGTTGAATCTCAGGTGCAGTCCGAGAACTGATGGAAGTTCTCGATCCGAGAAATTCTGCTGGAGTTTATTAACTTCAACCGGTTAGCTTGAGTCCGCGAACTCAAGAGGTTATGTCTGAAAACGTTGTTCATGAAGTTATCTTAAATTAATAAGGAATGCTTTCGCAAACCGTGGCTTTATAGTTCATGAAATGATTCGAGTAAATCACATCGTTTTTGATTCAATTGTGTCTTATGTAGTACATGAGATCTCATAGCAATTGAACAACTCTCTAACTAGTTCATTTGAGTCATTTGGACTAGTTATGGTGAAGAAGAATATGGTTGATATGAAATTTATCATTTGGCTAACCATTTGGTTAACTATTATTGAACAAACCATTGTACACGTTTGGGTACGGTTACACAAACCCAAAACGTCAAGTACATGTGTGTATGGCAAGCTAAGTTTTCGATCTAACGGTTGAGAGATATTAACTTGTATCTAATCAGGTTTTCATCTAACGGTGAATATTGAATGCTTTGTTAGTAAGCTAACATTGATTGCAAACCCTGATTTGAAAGACTATATAAGGGAGAACTCTAGCAACTGGAAAACCTAATCCCCACATATTTTTTGTGATACTAGTTTGCTAAATCTAGAGTCGATTCTCCTTTAAATTTGGTTTTCTTCTTCTAAAACCAGGTTAACGACTTAAAGACTTCATTAGGATTGTGAAGCCAGACCGATACTACTTTTCTTGTAGTTGTGTGATCTGATCTTGTTGTTTCTATCGTACGAGTACAATTGTAATAATTGGCTTGAGATTTCTATCTCCGATAGGCAAGATAAAAGTAGTCACAAACATCTTCGTCTCATTGTTTGTGATTCCTCAGTAATATTCTTCGCTGCGTCGATTAAGTTTATTGTGAGGTGATTGATGAAACTGAGCTGTTTTTCGGGAATATAAGTCTGGTTTTATCAAATTGCTCCTGTTCACCTTGATTTATCAAGATATGGAACAAAACTTGTAGGTTTATTCGTGGGAGACGAATTTATCTATTACCTGTAGACTTTTCTGTGTGAGACAGATTTGTTTATTAAAGTCTTTGACTTTGGGTCGTAGCAACTCTTGGTTATGGGTGAGATCAGCTAAGGGAATCAAGTGCGCAGTATCCTACTGGGATCATAGGCGTAGGAGCATAATTGTACCTTGGATCAGTGTGAGATTGGTTGGGGTTCAACTACAGTCTAGACCGAAGTTAATTTGGAATAGGCTAGTGTCTGTAGCGGCTTAATACGGTGTATGTTTAATCTGGACTAGGTCCGAGGGTTTTTCTTTATTTGCGGTTTCCTCGTTAACAAAATTTCTGGTGTCTATGTTATTTCTTTTCCGTATTATATTTTTATATAATTGAAATAATACAAATCGTGCGTTGTTCAATCAATTAGAATATCCGACCATTTTGGTTGTTGATTTAAATTGATTGACACTTGGATATTGGTCTTTGGTACCATCCAAGTTATCTCTCTTTGATTAGACTCGCGAATCATATTTGCTTGAGTAAATCAAACTCCTTAAGTATTTTCTATTGATTGAGTCTAACTGTCTAGTTGATTCTCTAGAAAAACAACTCGGAGTTGTCCATAAAAATTTCTAATCGAAATATTGGGTGGTGTTGTTAGACCCCCGCTTTTTCAGGGTGGTTGATTGCAAAGTTAGTGTTCTAACTCACGAACATGGTGTGTCTACGGTCAAGAGAATAAAGGAAATCAGCGATACATTCTTTGATGGTTTCATTGAAAGATACGAGGTTCTTAATGAACTCTGATTTCTTAATGCCTAGTAAATATGCTATTGTTTCTCTTTTGTTTAGAAGAATAACTAGTGTTTTGGAATAGCCATTATTGTGATTGCACATATGTTTGTACCCTTAATATTCTACACAATGAAATGGGCAAAACTAGGCCTACAAAGCTCGTCCTAATAACTAAGAAGGGTTCATTGGGCTTAAGATGTGTTCCATGCTTAGCCATATTTAGCTAACTAGGCCCTACAAAGGCTTCATGAGCAAGCCCATATGCAACAAGCCAAACTAGGCCTCACTAACAAAACACTCAACTCACAAGCCCATGAGCAAAGAACTCCAATATGGGCTCACAAGTGCCACAGAACAGTGCCACATCAGCAATTAGGGCCACGTCAGATGGCCACGTCAGCGAACTACACGCCACGACATCAGTGGTGATGACGTGGCAGGTGACACGTCAGCGAAATACTTGCCACGTCAGCAAAGGTGATGACGTGGCAGGTGACACGTCAGCAAATGATCCTAATCATCGACTGTGATGCCACGTCAGCACAGCCGTTATACTTAACGCCGTCACTAACGGCGTCAGTATATACCTAGAATATTCCGTCATACCGTAACGCCGTCACCGTTAAATCTAACGGCGTCAGTATATTCCTAACGTTGATAGAATATTCTTCCGCTAACATCAGCATGGCGCGGACAAAGCCGACGGCCCTAGCGAGCGGCAATCGGCGATTAGTGACGATTAAACTTAAAGCGTCGATTAATCGGCGATTAACCGGGAACGATTAATTGCTGAGGTAATTCGGTGTGTTTCGATGCACCTTAGTCCCGTAGTCCCGGATATTTGCGCCCCAATACATCTACTCGTGGGATAATTACACCCCGTCTGATTACACCCACTTCTCTTACACTTTTGGTTATCCACACCCCATTATGGCTCATTAACTATGATGGAAGTTACTAAGAATATTCTGGGAGCATGCAGGTGATCAATGCTAGAGTCATGCAACCATGCAGGCATGCAGGTCCAGTTACTACAAGAGGCATTTAAGGACCAGTCATAACAGCAGGCATGCAGGGCCATAACAACATGCATGCAGGGCCATTACTGCAATTGATGCCTGCTACTAAAACGGAAATTCGTGTCCTATAAATGGAGGATTTTACAACCAAAAAGGTAAGCAATTGATCCCACAAAAACTCCTATAAGAAATCCTAAAACTGACTTTAGCATCGGATGGTTTTTTACAGCTACCCCCCCCCCCCCCTCTCCTCAACAATCCAATCGAAGATCGAGCCAGAGATCGATTTCCAATAGCAACATCGTACAAAATTCTGTGTTTGGGGGTAGAAGTGATTTTACCTTACAAACAGTGGCGCCGACTAACGGTTTCGAAAAAAGAAAATCGTGTTTTACTAGATCGAGATATGGCAATAATAGGACAGACTGCACAAAAGCCTGATTCTAAGAACAATTCCCAACCGCGCAGGAGACGCGAAATGGAGAGGGACGATATTGAAGTTCAATATGCACCTGTTATACCCACTGGAAACAGACATGGTCAAGATCATACTCATAACAGATCACTGGATCGTGGACGAGATCGAGATCGTTTTCATGACGGAGCTACAGATCCGAATCGCAGAAAGGAAAAACAACCAGTGATCGATAACGAAGTGATCGACGTTGATGGGGAAAACCAAGATGTTCGTGGAAACATAGGGTATGCATTCGGCAGCCCCTCTAGGAAGAATCGCAATCGACAAGACCTGCGTGATGGCCGTACTGCGACTCCAAGAGGAGGAGGAACAGAGATACGGATCATTTGAATGAGCTAGAGAAGGAAAATGCTATCCTGAGATTAGAACGTGAAAAATAACCTCGACCTGGGACTGGTGTTTTGAATAAACAGAGGGTACGATCTGTATGGAAACGCCTTGGAGGTGGAATTGGACCACAAGTTGCATATTCTAATAGAGAAGTAGTCGATCTAGATCGAAGAGACAAGAGGCTACTGGTCACCGGAGATTTACCGAAACGACCTAAGAAAGTAGGGGATCGGATAGCTGCAACACAACAGAGTGCGGCCAGAAATACATCTCATTCAAAATGCCTCCGAAATTATGAGGAAGAGGTTCAAGATTGGAACGATGATGAAGATTTTTCGCACGATGACGGTGCTTATTCGTAGCAAGGAAGATCTGGAAAAGAACCTATTGGCCCCCATAGAAAAAAAAGGAGATCGGATAATCATATTCCAGAGGACCAGGATTATGAACAGGAAGGTAGTTCCACAGATGGCAACCTAAACGCAATAACAGAAGCTCGTCTTGCGAGGATGATTGAGAAAGTAATGCTAAAAAAAATAATCCAGAGAAGAAAAGATGGACAGGCTACATCGAGCGGCAGGAGCACCTTTCAAGCAGAATATAAGAGAATTCAAACCGCCAATGAATTTCTAGTTCCAAAATTACCGGAATTCGACGAGAAAACTGATGATCCATATCATCACGTTTTACACTATGAGAATGCCATGTCCTTATGGAAGTACATCGACGAATTGATGTGTAAAATGCTCCCGCAATCCATTACGGGAGGAGCTATAACGTGGTTCAACCAGCTTCCAGCACAGTCGATCGGGACTTACCATAAGTTGATTGATAATTTTTGCTCTAACTATAAGTACAACAAACGTGATCGAAAAGGATGCCATTCACTGTTCCTTCTAGGAATCCGGAAGGAGGAAAGCATCAGACAATTCACTGGACGTTTCAAGCAAGAGTTAGCGGACGTGGATGGAGTCAACGACCAAGTTTTAATTGCGGCATACAAACAGGCTTACCAGCATGATCATAGAGGTGTTTACGGTTCTTTGGTCAAGAGACCACCAAAAACTTTGGAGGAACTATATGATCGAGTTGAAGAGTACGCCCGAGTGGAAGACGATTCTAAAGCCCGAGAATAAGTTAACAGATCATCCAATCATTCAAGTGATGAGAAGAAGGAAAAATCCAAGAACCGTTCAAACGGACAGCATGCTGATCGTGGCGATGCTCGAGAGAAATCAAGGTGAACGCACCGAAACCGGGTACCAGAAATTTCACGATATGAAGCTGACCCCGCTGAACGTAAGTCTTACAGAGTTGTACGAAAAAATATAAAAGGATTTTAGCCCCCCACGTCCTTTAGCAGCATAAACAAGAGATAAACGTGATAGGAGCAAATACTGCAAGTTCCATAAAGACCATGTTCACAAAACTGAGAACTGCCGCTCTTTACAGATCGAGATCCAGCGAATGATCGACGCTGGAAAGCTGCAACAGTATGTGAAAAAGGACTTTGGGAAAGTTCTTGGTCAGTTTGGCATTGTACATGTGATTAACGCTCGCATGATTAACGTCAGTCACACCAGGATTCATTCAATGACCAGGCGGGCATCGGAAGACGAAACCAGGAGAAAGCTCAAACAGTTGAAAGAATGGTACCTGACAAATCACATTGATTTTGTCAGCGGTAATGGAGCAGAAACTAAGGAGCTTGAGTGAAAAAATATAGAGTTCCCTGATGCAGATATGATAGGTGTATATGCTCCACACAACGATGTCGTCGTTATAACTGCTTGGATTTGCATGTTTCGTGTGCACCGGATTTTAGTAGATACTGGAAGCTCAGTAAGTGTGTTTTTTTTCAGGAGTTTACGCCTCTATGAATCTCCCACACAACAAGATCGAGGAGGATGAAAACCCAATTATCGGTTTCAGCGGTGAAGTTACAAAGGCGATTGGAAAAGTGAAGATACCGATAACAGTAGCTGACAAGTCCGTCTTGGGAACTTTCTTGTTGCTGGATTGCAGAGCACCCTATAACGCAATCGTAGGACGAGATTGGTTGCATGAGATCGGTGCAGTCACATCATCTAATCATCAGTGCCTGAAGTTTATTACCCCGGAAGGAGTTTTGAAAGTAAGAGGCGATCAGATGGCCGCCCATAAGTGTCATGAGAATGCAATGGATGAGTACACGAAGTCATAAGTCAGTGGAAACTAGATCATGCGAGTTGAGTAGAAATAGCAATTATAGAACCCTCTCCCTCCAGAATCATATAGGGGAGAGGACGCAGCTGAACCCCCGACGGTCGAGAAACTGATCGAGGTCCAGATTGGAGATGAGGAGCACAAAACAACGTTCGTAGGGGAAGATTTGCTGACACATGAACGCGATGATTTGATTACATTTCTAAGGGCAAACGACGACGTTTTTGCATGGCATTTTGCTGAGATGCCAGGGATAGACCCGAATGTAGCCTGCCACAGGCTAAATATCGATGAGAATTTCCATCTGTTAAATGAGAAAATCAAGAATATGGCGCAAAGCAAAAAAGATGTAGTGACTGAAGAGGTCGAAAAACTGTTGGAAGCAGGATTTATTCGACCGGTGCAATATCCTTGATGGTTGTCCAATGTGGTAGCCGTTCCAAAGAAGAATGGTAAAATTCATGTATGTATCGATTTTACCGATTTGAATAAAGTGTGTCCGAGTGATCCGTACCCGCTACCAATGATAAGAGATTTGGTGGATAAAACCGCAGGGTTTGAAAGACTGTCATTCATGGACGGTTTTTCTGGATATAATCAAATACCTTTGTTCGAGGACGACCAAGAGCATACTGTGTTCGTGACTGATAGGGGAGTTTACTGCTATATTGTAATGTCGTTCGGGCTAAAGAACGCGGGGGCAACCTACCAGCACTTGGTGGAACAGATGTTCAAGGATTTGATCGGGAAGTCGATGGAGGTATACATCGATGATATGGTAGTGAAATCTCAGCAAAAAGAATCGCATTTTCTTGATCTGCAAAAGACGTTCGATATATTAAGGCAATATTGTATGATGCTCAATCCAGCAAAATGTCCATTTGGGTTGTCATCAGGAAAATTCCTTGGATACTTGATGACACACAGAGGAATCGAGGCAAATACAGATCAAATCAGAGCCATTAGAGAAATTCCATCCCCGAGAACGAAAAAGGAAGTACAGAAGCTAGCAGGACGATTGGCATCCTTGAACTGTTTCATTTCACGCTCGTCGGATCGATTCAAGCCATTCTTTGATGTTTTGAAGAAAGCAGTGAATTTTGGTCGGACGGCTGAGTGCGAAAGGGCTTTTGATGAGATAAAGCAGTATTTGTCAACCCCACCGGTTTTGGTGAGTCCAAAAGCCGGGCAACCTATTGGAGTTTATCTGGCTGCAACGGAGAACGCTGTGAGTGCAATGCTATTTGTTACGGATCCATATGAGAAGCATGTTTACTTTGTCAGTAAATCCTTGATGGGGGCGGAAACACGGTATAAGAAAATTGAGAAGATAACACTTGCACTATTCCATGCATCTCATCGCCTAAAGCCTTATTTCCAAGGAAGGCATATCGTGGTATACTCGGAATACCCGCTAAAGCGAATCCTGGAACGTGCTGATGATTCCAGTCGACTAGCCATATGGTCAAATTTTCTGGGGGCATATGAGATCAAGTACAAAACCATAACTGCAGAAAAAGGACACGCACTGGCTGCACTGCTAGCAGATTTTCCGGTGGACGATATATAAAACGGTTGCTGGAGAATAAGAGGAGTTGTTCAAAACCACTGAGCCAGTCACTGATCAGAATGGGGGCGAGACTGCAATGGAGATCGATACACAAGAACCATTGTGGACCGTATTTACTGATGGGTTAGTGGTGCTGGAGTGGGATGCGTAATCCTTACTCCCGAAGGTTCGAGGATAGAGAAAGCGACCTGGCTAGGTTTCCAAGCATCAAACAATGAAGCCGAATATGAAGCTGCAATTATCGGTTTAAAAGGTGTCAAGCAGTTGGATGCGAAGAACGTGAAGCTGGTGACAGATTCCATGCTAGTAGTTAACCAATTTTTGGGGACCTACATAGCAAAGGAGGAGAGAATGGAATTGTATTTGGACCATATGAAAGAGCTGGCAAATAAGTTCGACCGATTCTCTATTGGGCAGCGACCGCGATTGGAGAACAGGCACGCAGATGCTTTAGCATATCTGTCTTCCGCAGTGCCAACAGATACCGCCACATTCGTGGTAGTAGATTTCCAAGAATTACCTAGCATCTCCGACAGCCATTTTGTTTTGGCTTTCGAACACGCTAGTGGGGGCGAGAGGGAAGCTACATCAGCACAGGGAGAAATGGAGAACATCGACAACAATATAGATATTGACGATCCAGTGACAGACAATTCAAGAGATCATGTTGAAAACAGTGCAGACTGGCGTCAACCTTACATCCAATACCTGACAACTGGAGAACTCCCTGAAGATGAGAAACTTGCTGCAAAGGTGAAAAGGGATTCATGGAGATACTCAATGATCGAAGGGTTGTTATACCGCAAACCTGTAGCTTTGGAGCCATTTTTGCGATGTGTATCAGCCGAGGAAGGACAACTGATTCTAGCAGAGGCTCATGAGGGAATCTATGGAAGCCATTCTGGGGGGCGCAGTCTCGCGCAAAGGATACTTACCAATGGATATTTTTGGCCATACATGTAGAGAGATGCTAAATAATATGCACAGAAATGTGTGCCATTCCAAAAACACGCTCCAATTCCGAAAAGGCCAGCCAACGAGTTGCATCCAGTTTTCAGTCCATGGCCATTCTCTATGTGGGGATTGGACATCGTCGGACCACTTCCAAAAGCTCCTGGAGGCGTCATATTCGTATTAGCCGCTACCGACTATTTCACCAAATGGGTCGAAGCAGTGGCACTGGTACACGTTACCAGACATGATGTGAAAAGATTCATATGGGAGAATATCGTCTGCAGATTTGGAATCCCAGACGCGATAATATCGGACAATGGGAAACAGTTTGATTTCGGAGTGATCAAAGATTTCTGCAAGGGCCTAAATATTCTCCACAATTTATCCTATCCATATTATGCTCAGAGAAATGGGCAGGCAGAAGCGACCAACCGCGTTATTATGGACAATCTCAAGAAACGACTGGAGAAAGCGAAGGGAAAATGAACCAAAGAATTTCCCAGGAGTCTTATGGTCCTATCGAACAACCCCAAAAAGATCCATTGGTTTTTCACCATTTACATTGGCATATGGGACGGAGGAAGTCATACCTACCGAGGTGCAGCTGAAGACTACCAAAACTCGTGATATCAAATCTGGAAAAAATGACAGCATACTGGCTTTAGATAAGGAGTTGCTGGAAGATCAGAGAGAAACAACCTTGTGGAATATAGTTCGATACCAGCCGGCAATCAAGCTGGGATATGATTGCAAGGTCAGAGAACGGTCGTTCAAGATAGGGGAATATGTCTTGAACAAAACCCGAGCGGCCACAATGGAACCGAACTGTGGGAAGCTCGGAGCAAACTGGGAAGGTCCATACATAGTGGATAGCCCAGCATCTCGGGGATCCTACTACTTGAGGAACCTCGATGGAAAGGAGGATTTAAAGCCATGGAAGCCGTGGAATTCGTTCCACTTGAAGAAGTTTTATTATTAGGAGTAGATTCAAATCTGTTTGTCTTTGCACTCTTTTCCTTTTTGATGGTTTTATCCCTTTGGGTTTTCCACTCAAAGGTTTTAATGAGGCATTTGTTGTTGGAGAAGTAGGTATTTATCTTGTTATTTCAATTCGTAAATTCAATTCAAACATTATTTTGGTATTCCATGCTTTATCACTATTATTCGAGTTAATTATAAGTGCACTGCGGATGATCGAATCATGATCGGCCCTAAATGACAAAACAAGATAGAGTTCGAGTTATGTCCAGCAATATCTCTGACAACCCTCAGTCAGGTTGAATGCACGGTTCGAGAATTTCTACCCTATCTCAATTTTATCCCCATCATACGGGACAACAACAAATATGGCAAACGTTTTCATCCATCCAGGCACGTGAAAATGTACACATCTCAAATTCTGCGCACATCTTGAATAGCAGGATTGGCCCCCTGCACAAATTCAAGATAGAAGAAAAACTCAACTTTTCATTCCATGCGCGAGCAAAATGCAGCAGGGAGGTGCACCCCTGCGCGAGCATAGAGCAGCATGACACAAAATATTCTGGGGACGTGTTATATATATCACCTCAACCATTTGGGGACGAGATATACAACACTCCAGCACGATCAACATCTCCCTGGGGGCGAGTTGCGTAACACTCCGGGCAGCACGCCCGGGGGCGAGTTGTGTAATACTCCAGAAAAATGCAAATTAAAAGGGGAACCCGAACTTCTTAAACCATAACAGGTTATGGATTAAGAGGGGGCGATGTTTGTACCCTTAATATTCTACACAAAGAAATAGGCAAAACTAGGCCTACAAAGCTCGTCCTAATAACTAAGAAGGGTTCATTGGGCTTAAGATGTGTTCCATGGTTAGCCATATTTAGATAACTAGGCCCTACAAAGGCTTCATGAGCAAGCCCATATGCAACAAGCCAAGCTAGGCCTCACTAAAAAAACACTTAACTCACAAGCCCATGAGCAAAGAACTCCAATATGGGCTCACAAGTGCCACATAACCGTGCCACGTCAGCAATTAAGGCCACGTTAGCGAACTACACGCCACGATAGCAGTGGTGATGACGCGGTAGGTGACACGTCAGCAGCTTGATGACATGGCAGGTGACACGTCAGCGAAATACTTTCCACGTCAGCAAAGGTGATGATGTGGTAGGTGACACGTCAGCAAAGGTGATGACGTGGCAGGTGACACGTCAGCAAATGATCCTAATCATCGACTGTGATGCCACGTCAGCACAGCCGTTATACTTAACGCCGTCACTAACGGTGTCATTATATACCTAGAATATTCCGTCATACCGTAACGGCTTCAGTATATTCCTAACGTTGATAGAATATTCTTCCGCTGACATCAGCATAACGTGAACAAGGCCGGCGGCCCTAGCGAGCGGCAATCGGCGATTAGTGACGATTAAACTTAAAGCGCCGATTAATCGGCGATTAGCCGGGAACGATTAATTACTGAGGTAATTCGGTGTGTTTCGATGCACCTTAGTCTCGTAGTCCCGGATGTTTGCGCCCCAATACAGCTACTCGTGGGATAATTACACCCCGTCTGATTACACCCACTTCTCTTACACTTTTGGTTATCCACACCCCATTATGGCTCATTAACTATGATGGAAGTTACTAAGAATATTTTGGGAGCATGAAGGTGATCAATGCTAGAGTCCTGCAACTATGCAGGCATGCAGGGCCAGTTACTACAAGAGGCATTTAAGGACCAGTCATAACAGTAGGCATGCAGGGCCATTACTGCAATTGATGCCTGCTACTAAAACGGAAATTCGTGTCCTATAAATGGAGGATTTTACAACCAAAAAGGTAAGCAATTGATCCCACAAAAACTCATGTAAGAAATCCTAAAAATGACTTTAGCATCGGATGGTTTTTTGTAGGTACCCCCCCCCCCCCCTCCTCAACAATCCAATCGAAGATTTTTTGGTTAAAAATTCTAAGTTTGTTTGGAAGATTATGGTTGCAGTATTAATCTCTTGATTTTATATATTGCAATATTTTGATGGGATATTGTGTTTACGTTTGTGAACTTGATTGTCCCATATATTGTCAAAAGTAAAGTCGTTCGTGAATTAGTATGCATATATTGATAAAAGGATGAATAGACTTTTGACAAACACAAAAGTTAAGCCTATATTGTCAATTGTTGATGTAAGATAGGTCAAAATCTTTTGTGATTCAAGGATTATGTCTATTGTGTGTCATTGTGCAAATGGTGATGGAAACATAGAATGAATCCTTGTATTATCCACGGTATAGATCCTTATTGATCCATATTATTATGTATTACCGTGAAGGCTCCATTGTGTGTCTTATGTTGAGCACGATATGACTAAGTCGATTCCTTATTGGCATGGTTGGTTATTCAATGAGATGATATATGTTGAGCATTAAGAACTAAATTAATCAACTTGTGTGGTTATTTAGTTTGTATTCCATAAGTTTACTTATGTTGCGTACTTTTACGGTTAAGGTTGTCATATCCTATGATAATCTTAGTCGGGGTTCCATTATCTCTTATGTTGAGCCCAAATGAACTAAATCGTTCATCTAGTATGGTTATTTAGTTAGCACTCCATAAGATTTCATATGTTGAGCATGATTGATTGGGTTGGTTATTTCATGATTAACTTAGTCATCGCTCCGTGAAATTTCTTATGTGAGTTTAAACGATTAAATTGATTACTTTTGTGATTAGTTTAATTGAGTAATCCGGTTAGATTGATTATGGGTTTACTCGTGAGTAATCTAATCGATGTATTAAGTCTCCATAAGTTTTCTTGTGTTGAGCATATTAAGTCAAATTAATCTTGGTTCGATTTGGTTAATTTGATTGAATATTTCTTGTTGGATTCCAAATTCATACTTGTATGCAATTTGTTGAGTCTAAAGAAATCCTTCTTTTCTTTTGAAATTAAGCTCGCTCTTGTTGTTCCTTAGGGAATGACATTTTATGGGGGAGAGTTCTTTTGAACTTGTGCTTAATTGCCAAATCTTTGTGGGGAGTGCGGCTGTGGAATATTATAGGGGTTATCTTGCGTCTTTATAAACTCCTTGATGAATGAATTTAGCTTCGGATTTATTATTGCATCTAAACAAGATGATACATATTTACCTTTGGTCATGAAATGTCTCTTACGGAAATTTCATTAGGATCCCGTTCTTGTACCTTTCCCAATTTTATTGACAAAAAGGGAGAGAATTAATTGTAGTTCACACTACAAATACATATGGTTTTTGGATCATTATGTAAGGGGGAGTGGTTTCCATTTGAGATGGAGTATTGACTAAGGGGGAGTGAAGTATCACCATAGTATTGTTGTTGAAGTTGTGATGCAATTGGACTTTGGCGATGTGTAATAATACTATGACACTGTATAACAATGATTGAGAACCGATGCTTTTCTCATTGTTATAGCTACGGATTTTCAACAACGATGATGCTAAACTTACAACCTTTGGGATCATTGGACTACTTGGAAGTGATGAAGATTTCGAGTATTGTTGAAGATTAGACATGTGGAATAGGAGCTACAAAGTTTATTTATATATTTTTTGTATTCCATATGTATTAATAAGTTTTGCCACTAAAATTGACAAAGGGGGAGATTGTTAGAGCACTGCTCGGTCGAACTCGCATGCGTTTCTATCTCAAGCATGTTTGTCAATGTTAGTGATCAAAACTATAAAGTCTTGATTTCTAGTATACTATATCTAAGGTCTCGGACTAGGATAGAAAGTATAGTTGAGCTCAAGAACTCCATGGTAATCATCATACAAGACGAAGGACTACTCAAGGAACTAGTGGATCTACATCGACCAAAAGGTATGTGGAGACTTGAACTTATCTATCACTAAAAAGTCTATCTACTCTATCTCCTATCTTGAGACAAAAGTCGTTTTACTATATAGACTAAAGATATGCACATGTGACATTTCGATCTGAGTATATCTCGCTTATCTATTTCTCGAAATGTGTGCTGGTAAAGCTTTCGCTTTATCCAAGTTCATCTTTGCCTAGTGATGAAAGTCATGTTATGTTTCAATCACTTTGAAAATTGCTCTGACGAAAACTAGTTTGTGAATAACAACTATATGACGTCCTCTGAGAATGTTTCAATGATTGAAATGAGAGTTTAGACAATATAACCATTGGGGGATATAAACATTGTTGTGGTAACACATATATGTATAAGTCCTTAGCACTTTAACCGAAGTTTGCAAACTTTTTTGATCAAGTGAAAACCGGAACTTTAGCAGTCAACGCAGTCCGCGAACGTAGTCCGCAAACGCAGTCCTCGAACGTGCGTAGTTCTCGAACCCGAGAATTTATGCTGGAGTTTGTGAACTCCAACCGGTTATGTGAGTGATAGACGCATTTATGTGTCTAATTTGTCCTCAATTTTCTGTATTGTTAGTACTCGTTTTCGTACTTATTATGGTGTTTTATATGTTTGTAGGTATTTTGGGGAAATATACATTTTTTGGAAAATTCGGCTCGAAAAGTTGCTCAGAGCACCCCCGGAGGACATTTGCTATACGGACCCCCACTTTGGATAAGGGGCATCCACGGCTATGTGTAGCCCAAATTTGTCCTCAGCACCCACGGATATATATATCCCATTTATCCATCGCACCCATCTTCTTTGTTTGAATTTTGGTTTTGGCGGGAAAAGAAGTTATTCACCTTGGAAGATTAGGGTTGGATTTTTGGTGATGTTTTAGCGAGATTCAATAGCTGTAATTGCGCGGCAATACTTGAATGAGAGCAACAGGCGTGGTATGGGCTTCAAAATTAACTGAATTTGGCTAGGAAATCCGAGAAAAGAAAACAGGGCAGCACGTCAATGGAAGAAGTGTTTCACGGGATTGTACGTGTTTTTACGTTTGCTGCTCGTGTTTGGCCGCTGGAGAACTGTGGAGGAGTTAAACTTGGATAGTATGCACGTAATTGATTGATGCAGATACGTACATGAAACAAAAAGGAAAGAAAATATATTTTCTTTACTGCCGGAGTTATGAAGATTATATGGAGTTATTACGCGTGATTTATTTGTCCTGTTGAGTATAAAAGAGGAGTAGGGGATGCATACAAGGTTGATGGAGAGATTGGGAGAGTTTCAGAGCATCATAAAGTCGAGATAATCAAGTAGCAGGAAACCACCATTTCTGCTGCTGTGAAGAACACGAAGAACAAAAGACCACCAAAGACAGTCGTTTATCAACAGTGATAACGACACATAGGCGAGGGTCGTATATCTACAGTAAGAGTGACGCTATATTTGTATCGTTCTTTGTAACAGCTCAGTTTGTAACAAATATAACTGTTACAAACCCCGTTTTCGTTATATTTCTCCCATTTTCATCTTTGTATACACCCTTTGAGCAATAATAATGAATTTTGAGCGTGTTTCCAACATGATGATGAGCTAATTCTCCCACAACCAAGTCAATGAGGAATCTATTTACGCATGAATAATTGGTAATTATTTATTTTCTCTAATTTATAATTTATAATTCACTCAATCACTGCTTTTGAGAGTTTTTAATCATTTGCAAAATTTTCTTCATTAGTTGTGATTCAATTAGATAGGTTATGATTTGTTTAGATAATCTATGCTTAGGGGATACAATTAATTTTTGAGAATTTGCATGATTATTTGTGAGTTAAGAAAATAAGGGACTTAAAGATAATTAGAGTTTTGAGTTATTTACCATCATTCATTCATGTGTAATAGTGGAATCAGTGTCTTGGTTATTCCTAATATTCTGTGACAATACTTTGTATATATTTTTCTTTTATTTTAGTTTATTTATTCTTAAAATCAATCTCTTCAAGTCCGAGTGAACGACAACTCTACTTACCACTATCAATCAATTTTTGGCGCCGCCGACGCGGACTTGTGTATAGATTTTTTTTTTTTTTTTTTTTGTTCTTTTTTACGCGTTTTGGTATTTTTGTTTGCTTTCAGATTTGGAGTTAAGCTAAAGAAAAAGAGAAAGTGCTGAAAAGAAAGGCAAAGCCCAAAAAGGAAAGAAAAGAGAAATCCAAAAGGAGTGAAGAAGAAGATTTTGTAAATTATTTTATTTTATTTTATTTAGAAACTATAATTTGTAATAAAGCCGATTTCTAAAATATTTAAATTACAGAGTTTTTAGCTGGCAGCCGAGCCACAAGATGAGCACCAACTCCTTTTTGAATGACAACACCCAATCTATGAAAAATAAAGCTACATAGGCCACTACCAGCGTCATGGTTGACTAGGGTTATATTTTTGTAATATTTTTATTTTTGGACTTTTTTTTTCCTTCTTTTTGGACTTAATTTTTGGACATTAGTTTTTTTTTTAAACCCTAAGGAAGGGTTAGTTTAAAAATATAAATTGCACAGGGAAGGACGGCGATTACGATATCGCCTCGGCCCCTCGGGTTCGTACATGACATAGGAGTCGTGGCTCGAGTTGACTTCAACGGTTCATCCCCCATCTGGAACGGGAGATAAGAATTCTAAACACCCGTGAATCCCTTGTCAGCGGGTTTACCGGATGATTTTGTATGCATATATGTTGAGGTATTGAAAACGACTGCTTTAATTTCCTAGTAAAGGGCAAGGCCTAGCCATACAAGATAAGGGTTTGGATTTCATCACCGTTCTCTTCTTGCCCGCCTTAGGAAAACGATACCAAACTCGAACCTAAGCTTAGAATAGTGACTAGAACGAGACCGATAGCGGGTAACGAGCTTAATAGGAAAGTCATTCGAAAAATATTGGTTACTCTTTTAATCATTCTTCGAAGTTCATGATGGTTTCCGTGAGTTGAATGCGTAAATGCGCCGCCTTGTAATGCGGTGAGGCCTTGGGTATCAAATCTCCATGCAGCTTCCCTCGCCTCTATTCAACTTACTTTGACTCTGATTGATTCCAGAGGGGTTTGCTTAAATTGTAACAAATTCCCTTTTGAAGGATTAGAAGCTGGCCTAGAAACAATCTAACTGGAGCCATCATGCTTTTTGTTTGCTAGAAATTAGTAGGTTTGTTGTGGTCGAGTCAGCCTTATTTGTGTTTGTGTAGAATTCCCTTGCCGTTAGGATGTCGAACTAGTATTATAATATCCAATACAATGAGTATCCGACCGAGCAACTTCGACATTATCCTTTTTATGACCATAGTGTGAATAGTGATTGGGAACGCGAAACTTTTGAAGGTTATGGTCCATACCATTGTGATCCCAATTACTATCCACATACCCACAGGTCATACGAGCAAAACAATCCTTTTATTTCTCTAGAAGAGTCTCTCAAGAGTTTCAATGAGTCAATACGGAAGTTTCACTTATTTATGAAAGAGACTTATAATATTCTTCCCCAGAAGAGTCCGTAGAGCAGTCAACTAAGATGTCTCTAGAAGAGTCCCTCAAGCAATTTACTAAGAGTACAAATAGGATTGTGGAAAAACTTGCTCAGGATAGTCTTAATCTCCATTATAATGTTCCCAATACCACCCTTGAAAATAAGGATAGTTTTTATTTACATAATCAAGATGACGAGGTTAGAATTGGTAACACTACTTGTTTTGGTGAGGTTCAATCTTTTTCATGTTATTATAAAGATGATTATGATGAGGATAGTATTGATGAGGAGCATGAAATATGTAGGCATAGTGATCAGGAATTTGTTACCCTGATTGAGCTTTATAATGATAGTGTTGTTTCTAGTACAAATCCAAATAATTTTAATAATTATTCACCTATTCAAAAGGATAAGGATTTGATTAGAGATACCACCATTTTAGATGGTGTAGTTCATGATCCTTTAGCCTGCAGTGTGTTGAATAATCCATTATTTGATGTGCCTATAAGTGAATCGGAGGAAGTAACTATGATTAACACCTTAGTTAACGAGCCTTTACTAGAAACTTTCGCTGATAATCCTTTATATGATTGTGATGATGGTTTAGAGGAAAGAGTTTACCCTGAGAATACTGTTATAGAGTCTAGTGATTTAGAAACACTAGTCTTAGAAGACGATAAAATCGTAGAGATGAGTGAGGATGATCCTGACTTAGAAGAATCAATTGACCATTTCCAAGAATCTGATGACCTAGAAATTAGGGAAGTTGTGATTAGTCTTTCTAGAAATCCTGAAAACTCTAAGTTTGGGGGTGATTATCATCCTCCATGTGCTTTAACTCTTAGAAAGGTCGCTCACTTGGGACTTGACATTTGTACCTCAACCATTTCACAAGATTATCTTCATACACGTTTTTCTGAACCTCATGATGTCCATAAAGAATCTCAGTTGTTAGAAACCCATCCTCTGGTTGATGTGGTTAACCTAGGTTATGATACCAAGATTGACTTTGTTTTCCCACCAAATATTTTTCAACCAAATGTGGGAACTTATGAATTTCAGATGTGTCAGTTATTAAGTCTTGAGACTAAACCAAATTACTTTAGGAGATTAGGGTGGACACATTTTTTTAAGGAAGACCAACATTCTCTTTTTGGTCAGCTTTGTAAGTCAAATTTGATTGACTTTAAGGATCCGCAATTATTTAGGTTATTATTATGTGCTACTAAGTTTTTATTTGAGTTTCTCCAGACTCTAGAACCTGAACATTCAGATCTAACTTATGAGGAAATGCAACCCATGAAAATATTTTATCTAGACCCAGTTATAGAACCTGAACCCGAACCGCAACTAGATGTAGTTGTCTTAAACAAAAAAATAGATAAGGGTGTGTTGGATATCTTCCTGGTCTATTGCAGTCTCCTATTCTTGTGGTTGTCAATTTTTTGCTCCAGATGACCTGCAGTTATTCTGGATGCTGCTTTATGATTCTTCGAGGTGACTAATCTCTTCCATTTTATGGCTGAAGACTTTAAACTTAGCACTTCTTGGGAGGTAACCCAATATTCTTGCAACACGGTAATATATTTCCTTACTCTTTTCTTCAAGTGATAATAGTTTCTCCTTGTTCATGATTTTAATTTCATCTTTAGAACATTGAGGACAATGTTAGATTTAAGTTTGGGGGTATGGGAGAAACTTTTTAGTTGCATTTTTGAAACTTCTAGCGTCACATGGTATAAGTTTACATACTATTTTTCACCGAAAAGATAGAAATTGGAATGCTAGCGATAACAACCTATTGAGACATTAGATAAAAAGACATTGAGATCCTTGAAATTCAGGAGAGAACTTGTTCCTTTTAGAGGGTAACCGTGATGGGCCTAACCATCCATGATGGAAAGGCAAGTAGGCCAGGAAATGCAAGAAAGATAAAGCAACCTCACAATGTAGTCTTAGTTACTGGATTACAACCCTCTCTCAGTAGAAACTTATCATCATCAACAAACGGAGCGATATCAAAATCTATGAAAGTTGAAGATGTTTAAGGTTTAGAAGCAACAATAGAAAATCAGAATTCAAAATCAAGGGTTACAAGAAGTTATAAGAGCAAGAAAAAAAAATGATATAAGTTGTTGAAGTTCATGATACTAAGACATTACAAGTTGTGAAGATCCAAGTGTTAAAGTCCTTCTGTAATGGCCATGTAAATTTTTGTCTTGTTATTACTCTATTTAAAAAAAAATGTAAATGAAGAAAAAGAAAAAAGAAAAAATAGAAAAAATCATCATTACGTTTTTTTTTTTAATAAGGCCATAGGGAAGTAGAAATTTTTATGTCAAGCAAGAAATCGAAGAGAAGAGTTAATTGTCAAGGTTCTACAAGGTTCAAGAAATTATCATCAACAGTTGAAGACCGGAGAAGACGTTGTTTCTACTGAGCTCTATGAGAGAGTCAAAGAAAGATACATTTGGTTGCTTTGTTAGTCCGCTTTCAATCTGGCACAAGATCTTTCTAGCACTGGTTCAACTCATCACACGTAATTAGTCCAGCTGTGTAGCAGATGTCCCTCTCATTTTTATCTCTCTCCTAATATTATCCAGCTGTAAATCAGCGGATGCATCTTACAATGTTTATATAGCTGTGTAGCGGATATCTCTTTATCTAGCAGTGTTGCGGATGTGTCTCCCATTTTCTTCAGTCAGCTTTAGAGCTGGCACCTTTAATTTCTCTGGCGTTCTGGTCACTTGGAGATAGGTTGAGAATTTGTATGTCCTCATAGCTCTTTGGATACTTGTGACCAATTAGAAGTTATGGTTTTGTGGGTACACCTCTGGTAAACCCTCCCGAGACCAACTCAGTTTTATTTTTTTATTAGTTTTGCTCGAGGACTAGCAAATAATAAGTTTGGGGGTATTTGATAGACGCATTTATGTGTCTAATTTGTCCTCAATTTTCTGTATTGTTAGTACTCGTTTTCGTACTTATTATGGTGTTTTATATGTTTGTAGGTATTTTGAAGAAATAAACATTTTTGGAAAATTCGGCTCGAAAAGTTGCTCGGAGCACCCCCGGAGGACATTTGCTATAGGACCCCCACTTTGGATAAGGGGCATCCACGGCTATGTGTAGCCCAAATTTGTCCTCAGCACCCACGCCTATATATAGCCCATTTATCCATCGCACCCATCTTTTTTGTTTGAATTTTGGTTTTGGCGGGAAAATAAGTTATTCACCTTGGAAGATCAGGGTTGGATTTTTGGTGATGTTTTAGCGAGATTCAATAGCTGTAATTGCGCGGCAATACTTGAATGAGATCAACAGGCGTGGTATGGGCTTCAAAATCGACTGAATTTGGCTAGGAAATCCGAGAGAAGAAAGCATGGAAGCACGTCAATGGAAGAAGTGTTTCACGAGATTGTACGTGTTTTTATGTGTGCTGCTCGTGTTTGGACGCAGGAGAAGCGTGGAGGAGTTAAACTTGGATAGTATGCACGTAATTGATTGTTGCAGATACGTACAGGAAACAAAAAGGAAAGAAAATATATTTTATTTACTGCCGGAGTTATGAAGATTATCTGGAGTTATTACGCATGATTTCTTTGTCCTGTTGAGTATAAAAGAGGAGTATGGGATGCATACAAGGTTGACGGAGAGATTGGGAGAGTTTCAGAGCATCAGAAAGTCGAGATAATCAGGTAGCATGAAACCACCATTTCTGTTGCTGTGAAGAACACGAAGAACAAAAGACCACCAAAGATAGTCGTTTATCAATAGTGATAACGACACAGAGGCGAGGGTCGTATAGCTACAGTGAGAGTGACGCTATATTTGTATCGTTCTTTGTAATAGCTCGGTTTGTAACAAATATAACTGTTACAAACCCGGTTTTCGTTATATTTCTCCCATTTTCATCTTTGTAAACACCCTTTGAGCAATAATAATAAATTTTGAGCATGTTTCCAACATGATGATGAGCTAATTCTCCCACAACCAAGGCAATGAGGAAGCTATTTACGCATGAATAATTGGTAATTATTTATTTTCTCTAATTTATAATTTATAATTTATAATTCACTCAATCATTGCTTTTGCAGAGTTTTTAATCGTTTGCAAAGTTTTCTTCATTAGTTGTGATTCAATTAGATAGGTTATGCTTTGTTTAGATAATCTATGCTTAGGGGATACAATTAATTTTTGAGAATTTGCTTGATTATTTGTGAGTTAAGAAAATAAGGGACTTCAAGATAATTAGAGTTTTGGGTTATTTACCATCATTCATTCATGTGTAATAGTGGAATCGGTATCTTGGTTATTTTCTCATATCTTGAAATCAATTTTGATCTAAGTTTTCTTTACTTTTAAGTTTTATTAAATCTAAAATCCATTGCTTTCACAAGTCTCAATGAACCCTTTTACTACAACATTATTGAGATCCCATCAGTGAGTCCGCGAACTTGAGTGGTTATGTTTAAAAACGATGTTCATGAACTTATTTAAATTATCTAAGGAATGCTATTGCAAACCGTGGCTTTATAGTTCATGAATCGATTCGAGTGAATCACATCGTTTTTGCTTCAATTGTGTCTTGTATAGTACATAAGATCTCATAGCAATTGAACAACTCTCTAACTAGTTCATCTGAGTCATTTGGACTAGTTATGGTGAAGAAGAATATGGTTGATATGAAAGTTATCATTTGGCTAACCATTTGGTTGACTAATATTGAACCAACTATTGTACACGTTTGGGTACAGTTACACAAACCCAAAAATCGTCGAGTACATGTGTGTATGGCAAGCTAAGTTTTCGATCTAACGGTTGAGAGATATTAGCTTGTATCTAATCAGGTTTTCATCTAACGATGAATATTGAATGCTTTGTTACTAAGCTAACATTGATTGCAAACCCTGATTTGAAAGACTATATAAGGGAGAACTCTAGCAACTGGAAAACCTAATCCCCACACATTCTGTGTGATACTAGTTTGCTAATCTAGAGTCGATTCTCATTTAACCTTTGGTTTTCTTCTTCTAAAACTAGGTTAACGACTTAAAGACTTCATTGGGATTGTGAAGCCAGACCGATACTACTTTTCTTGTAGTTGTGTGATTTTTTATTGCTGCTTCTATCATATGAGTACAATTGTAATAATTGTCTTGAGATTTCTATCTCCGATAGGCAAGATATAAAAGTAATCACAAACATCTTCGTATCATTGTTTGTGATTCCACAATATCTCTTTTCACTGCGTCGATTAAGACTATTGTGAGGTGATTGATAAAACTGAGCTGTTCTTCGGAAATATAAGTCTAGTTTTATTGATTGGTTCATGTTCACCTTGATTTATCAAAAGACGGAACAAAACTCATAGGTTTATTCATGGGAGACGAATTTATCTATCTTGTAGACTTTTTTGTGTGAGACAGATTTGTATGCTAAAGTCTTCGACTTTGGGTCGTAGCAACTCTTGGTTGTGGGTGAGATCAGCTAAGGGAATCAAGTGCGCAGTATCCTGCTAGGATCAGAGGCGTTGGAGCATAACTGTACCTTGGATCAGTGTGAGATTGATTGGGGTTCAACTACAGTCCAGACCGAAGTTAATTTGGAGTAGGCTAGTGTTTGTAGCGGCTTAATACAGTGTATGTTAAATCTGGACTAGGTCTCAGGGTTTTTATGCATTTGTTGTTTCCTCGTTAACAAATTTATGTTGTCTGTGTTATTTCTTTTCCGCATTATATATTGTTATATAATTAAAATAATACAGGTTGTGCGTTGTTCAATCGATTAGAATATCCGACCTTATTGGTTGTTGATTTAAATCGATTGACACTTGGATATTGGTCTTTGGTACCATCCAAGGTATCTCTCTTTGATTAGACTCGCGAATCATTTTTTCTTGAGTAAATCAAATCGAGAGATTGAGATAATAACTCCTTGAGATATTTTCTATTGATTGAGTCCTCTAGAAAACAACTCGGAGTTGTCCATATAGATTGCTAATTGAAATATTGGGTGAGGTTGTTAGACCCTCGCTTTTTCAATTGCAATTACCCAGGTATTTCAACTACCTCCAAAGGAGGTAATAGAATGCAGACCTTTTTAGGAAGTAATCCTATGTTGCCCATTTTTGCTCCCAACTACGCTTGTCAAACTACACTTGACATGGTTTGACCTACCTATATTAAACCTTTTTTTTCTTCTTCAAAAACTCTTATTCTTTCCAAAAACTCCCTACAACTTATGAAAATCAAGATGGAAAATTGTTTACGGCATAACGAAATCATAAAGAATATGTGATATATATATTGAAACAATAGTATAAAAAACTTCTTAAATTGGAGTATAATCTAGTTAGATCTTCTTTTTTGGGTTTTGATGGAAACATATGATACTCAGTAGATCTAAGATAAATACTATCAGATATACAATATATGTTGCAAATTAACAAGGTATTGTGATCAATATTAGGTATTGATAATCAAGATTTAGATTTTATGATGAGAATCAAGATTTTTTAGTTTCTGCCTTTTAATCTAAATATCAACAAACTAATATTTTAATAAAATAGTTTTTAGTTTAGCGCCAGAGGCGGTTGGACTCCTAGCGAGAGTTCAAAGAGTCATGCACAGTAATGTCATGACTCCCGCTTCGAGAGAGTTTGTGTTTAAGAGGATAGGGTTTGCTATTCAAAAAGGGTTTGCGGCGCAGCTTGTTGCTCGCTTGCCTGCTATGTAATAACTCGGTTTTGCTTATATTTGCGTTAATCTTTTGTTTTAAAAATAAAAATAAAAATATTAATTTATGAACATTTTTTTTTTCATGGCATGCCAAACACAAAAGTCTCACTGCATGTGATTTGAATGTTGTGTAGTTGCAATTACCTGTGGTACCAACTACATGTAATACAAAATTTTGTGTGCTAAACGGACCCTAATTAAAATAGAACACGTGTACAAGATTATTTATTATCTATCAAATTAAGAAATTAATATGTCGTATTTTCTGGATATTTTTTGGACGCAATTCCATTTAGCGTTTGACGCTAATTTGTTTAACGTTTGATGCCATTTTGATTAGTGTTTTTTGTATTCTAGCACGTTATTTTGAATAGCGTTCGATGCTAATTTGATTACCTCTTTATTTGGATTCCACACACCATTCCACCAAACCATGGAACATGGCTTGGAAAAAATGTGGATTGCACAAATTTGGAAGACATTAGACTTGACATTCCACAGTTTTTTCACACTTGAAATAGCTTGGATTCCACCATAAAACTTGCTCTTAGTTTAAAGTTAGCTTTGGTTGGGCGGTTAAGCTAAGAATTTTAGCTTCTTTCACTTCTAGGGAGGAGAGCCGGGATTTACGATTCATACGCGTAGTCAAAGTAAGTTAGCTATAGACGGGCTTACGGCATAACTAATGTCGTCCAAATTTGAGCGATGTTAGTCGTCCTATGTCACATGGACAAAGGTATTCTTTTTTTAATTGATGGCAACACTTGTGACATGTATCTGGTACATTTTATGGAGATAGTTGGTACACAATCTTTTGGCTCAACGATTATGTATTGTGATTAGTTGTCAATAAGCTTTAAAAAGACAAGTTGTTTCTCACCGTGTTAATTAGATAAGCGTATCTAAATTCATCTTCTTAGTTATGTGATTGTGGCTCAACTAAAATTTAGATCCTTGGACCAAATTGTATTAAGACATAGCTTTTTAACCTTAATTCTTTAAAAAAGTAGCTTGCAATTCAGTGCCATATCAAGTTGTGAAAATAATATCTAATAATTTTAACACTCAGCCAAAATGAGCATCACCAAAACACTAATATGTTGCATCCACGTATGAATAGTTTGTTATTGTTATGCATGTTTTGGTCTGTCAATTACCAAAACACTAATATATCATATCACATGTGGATATGATAGTTTGTTGTGTATTTATTGGCCTGGAGTTTCATGCCACGATGTGCACTTGTTAAATTTGGGGGGGGGGATTTGGAGAATTTATTCTTACTTTGAACATATGATATATTAAAGAATCCTATTATCAAGGCTTCAAGAAGAGAGTTTTTTGGGCTTACTGAATGACAAAAGGGGTCATGAAGTAGTAATGACTAAAACCCTTTATCCGGCTAATTTTGGTAATGGCTAGAATTTCTTCAATTAAATAGTGTTAATAAAACTAACTAATCATGCTAATTTAGGATTAGTGGTTAGGTTAGATTAGATTATTGAATTGATTTATATTTTGGAAATCAATTTTTTTCTATTTTTTAATTTTGAGGAGGGTAATTTTTAAATTTGTTTTTTTTTAAGACCAAGAAGAATGTGAAGAAACTTATGTTCTAGAACTACTTATGACTAGGAAATCTTAATCGTAAACCCCTGCTTATGTCTGAGAATTCATTTTTCCAAACCCGACTTCACGGCTAGGGATTCCTATTTTTCCATCCGTAAACTTTTTGAGAAAGTGGTTTTTTAACTCATAACTTAATTGAGTCAAACCTTTTAACCAATCAAAAGCATAAATAAATGCTAGATTTTAGCTTTTTTTAGTTGATCATCATATTTATCATGATGAGATCGAGAAGAAGAAGATGATGAAGATGAATAGCTTTAAACAAATTTATATGATCATCATTTTCATCGTGATGAAATTATGAACATTATCTTCATCATGATTCATGAAGGAGAAGATAATGAGAAGAAGAAGAATATATTTAGTTTTTTTTTTTGTTGTTATGATCATCATCTTCATCAACATTACGAAGGAGAAGAAGATAGTAGATTCAGGTTTTTTTTAGTGAATAGTTAGATTTGGGTTTTTCATATAGATTAGTTCCCCTTATATACATTTAGGATATTAGAATCCGTTTGTGTCATTTAGTGATCCCTCAAAATTCCCCTCTTGAAGCCCGATAATAGGATTCATGTTTAAGGCGGTACTGCCATTGAAACTCATTTGTTTTCTTTGTATTTTTGGTAGATATCCTTGGCTGGTAACATTTAAATTTCTTACAACCAGTGGAATTATAATAGTCATTGTACCTTTGTTTAATGTGACATAAAGATCTACGAATTGGGAGAATTTATTTTTGCATTGAACACATGGTATGTTTAAGGGGCGGTACTGCTATTAGAACTTATTTTATTTACTTTTATTTTTTGATGGATTTCCTTGGGAAGTAACATTTAAATTGCTTATAACTTGTGGAATTGCAATAGTTACCGTACCTTTGTTTAATATGTCTGCAAGAGCTAAGATTTTATCACTTGGCCACAATGATGATTATTGTGGATACATATATGTCTACGCGGGTTTTGCATTTGGCCACTCACTTACATTTTGGTTGGTAGACCATTTCGAGTCATATATTCATACATTTTTTTCATTTTTTTTCCTCTATCAAATCCTGTCTCATTTCTCTCGACCATACATTTTGTTTCTCTCTCTCGATCTCTTGAAACAACCATCTCATTAAAAAAATATGTTGATTTCAGTTCCTTTATCGAAAATGGAGCCTGTGTTTGGAACTACATTGGTAGGATATACAATCTAAAGTGGAGTATTTATGGTAATGGATTCTCTATCGATTTTTGCACGGGGTGAGAGAGCAAATGATTTACTCTAGGGATCATTACAAAAAAATATATCCAATTGGTCATGTCATTATGTGTGCCATGTTTGGGAATGTTGTTGTGGCTGAGCGACTGATGCAAAAAGTACATACTGAGTTTCAGAAGAATCTCAGTTATGGTAATAGGATCCCTAAAAATCTCAGAGATTTTGTGTAATTATATACTCTTGGATGATGTTTGTTGCTGAGCCTCAGAATTATGTAAATTTTATTATTGCGGGCTCCGAGAAAAATGAGTCGTGCTTATGGAAGTCAATGGATATACACACACAAAGCATGTTGTTGCTTTTATCGGTAGCAAATGTCTCGTTGAGAAATGGATGAGGCCCTACCTTGTGAAAATATTTTCTAATAGATTTGTCGTGCATCGTTGGACGATGAATGGACGAGTGGGACGTCATTGAATTTTTTTCATGTTAAAGGTGACGCATGAATATATTATGTGATGAAGCAACTATTGGTAGCCTTAGATCGAAGTACTTTCCTAATAGATTCCAATGAAGTTTTTTTCTTACCGCCCATGTGTATTTTCCTTGAGTCTTTTAGTTTTTTGAAACAATAAATTTAACTTTAAAAAATTGAGATATTTTTAAACTATCCCCTTTTGATTTTGATAGTTATTGATATATTCTCAAATGTATTATTCAGTCAATTAAACTTGAACTTTAATATGAAAATAATTCTAGATACAATATATTAGTCAATTCAACTCTATTAAAGGATGAATACATAAAATACTACATTTTCAACAATAAAAAATTGAGGAAAAAAAGTTATATACTCGTACTATATTTATTTGTTTGACCGCTTCCTCATTATATGATAAGTATCAACCCAATTCAAAACACATGTATATTCAACTTCATTTAACTAAAACAATAAGATTTATTTCAAAGACCTTACTATAATCTTATTATTATGCATTTAGACTTTTGGTAATGTCCATCACTTGTTGGTGCATGATTTATCACCTTTTGATCAAAGATGAAACAACCAAAGTAAGGTAAATGTGATGGCTAACCGACATGGTTCAATATACAAACAAATATCATCTATAGCGCGGTTGAAAATATTCCAACAGACTTTTGGTAATGTCCATCACTTGTTGGTGCAGGATTTATCACCTTTTGATCAAAGATGAAACAACCAAAGTAAGGTAAATGTGATGGCTAACCGACATGGTTCAATATACAAACAAATATCATCTATCGAAAGGAAGATAAGGATTAGAAAATTATATGGATAAGTGTTTTGTTCAATTTTTTTCAATAACAAAAAATCGTTTTGTGCTTAATTAATCAACTATTATAATGGTTTTTACGATGTTTAAAATCAATACAAAATTATTACATATAATTAGTTGTTAATTAAAAACATTTTTTTAGTAATTGTAAATAGGGTTAGTTTTAGTATCAACTACATGTATCCACTTAAAAGATGAATTCAGGAGGCAAAAACTAAAGTTCGAACTCGGACATTGTAATCCTAAATTTATCTATTTTTTTCCCATATAATGGATGCATGGTATCTCATGTTTTATTTTTTATTTTTTATATTCTTTGTGTTACATTTCTCATTTTTTAGGTCAAGTAAACCATCAACTTTTTTGTTCGGCAACCTGCATGGACAAAACCGAATACAATTTTGAGTACGTCAAAAGCAAAGACTCTTGAACAAATTGTATATGGGTTGTCTTCTTTATCTTGCACAATTAATATGTATAAACCAAAGTTCTGTGTATCTGATTGTGTATAAGAGTTCTTGGACGATCTTACAAATCAATATCCAAGGTCAATCCAGTCTATGTAAATTAAGAGGATCTAAATTAATTCTAAAAAGTATGAAACTTGCAATCTATCTTTCAAGATATGAATTCAACAAGAGCGAGTCTTGTTTCAAATAATAAGGACTTAAACTATCTACATTGTTTACGTAGTACTTATGTTATTCCTATTATAAAGAAGATAAAAAAATAATAGAATACAATAAAGGAAAAACAGAAGACCCCAGAAGTTTTGTTAACGAGGAAAATTGCATTTGCAGAAAAACCCCGTGAACTCGTCTAGCTTTGAACACCATACTGTATTAAACCACTACAGACACTAGCATGCTATCATACTAGGACTGGAATGTTGCTAGACCGAATTAACCCTCCAAGTGCATTCGTGTTTCTTACGTCTCTTGAACCTCGCAAGATTCTACGAACTTAATTCCCTTAACATATTTCCTTTACAACCTAGAGGTTGTTTCAACCTCAGTGTAGATTTTTGATACCCATCTTCCATTAATAGACAAGCCTATTTGATTTCCCTTTTGATATGTTTCAATCTAGGTTTGGAAATCTATTTATAGTAGACAAATTCCAACAAACCTCACGAATTCGGTACACTTACACTTAGTTAGCTGAGAAGCCTGGATTATTAACAACCTCTCAAGAATAATCCAAACAAATAAAAAAAAAAGGTTTAGGTCTCTATCATGAGGAATCACAAAGTCGAGGCGAAAAGAACCTTGTGATTTCTATCTATCTCTTCCAAGATTACGAAAACCTCAAAGATTAATAAGAACAAGATCCATATATAAGAATTGTTATGTAAATGATAGTCTGATTGGGATTCACGAATCCCTAAGTGAAGTCTTCAAAGTCTTAACATAATTATGTTTCTCATGGAAAATCTAGGTTTTTAGGGGACGACTATAGCTTAGCAACTAGGACATAAGAATGCAAGGGATTAAGAAATCTAGTTGTAGGAGTTTCTCTATTAGTTTCTCCCTAATAACATCCAACAATGATGAATTAAACCATTAAACACGTATTAGGAAACCATCAGGAGAACTATTACTTCTACTACTAATAACCCTCATAATAACAATAATCTTCAAGAAAATCACTATTTCCCTCCATAAAGGAATATATACTCTCAAGAAACCTTTTCTTGTGCAAATTTCACAACCAAACCCTAATTTCTTTCATGGATATAATTTTATTTCCAAAAGAAACAACTATTCCTTGATTTGGGAGACAATACAACAAACAAGAACTCTGAAATTACAAAAAAACAAACAAATAGATGTGTATGGTTTAGATAAAGGCATTCTCACATGAACGAAAAAAAAGTCTTGAGGTTGAACGAACCCTAATTTTACTTTATCTTTGTTTTCCAAGAGGCTCGTAGAAAGTCGTCTCTATATCGAGATTTAGAGGACTAAGAGATTGAGATTGAGATTGAATTTGAGTTGCCTTATAAACGGTATAGATTTTAACCATATTAAGAAAAATGGACGACACTGGACCGGGGTCAGATGCTATTTATCTACTAGTAAGTCTTGGAGTTTGAAGTAGATGGATAAAATAGTGCGATCTTTTGAAATTTTCACCAAGAAAATTGGGATCACCATCACCGAAAAAATATAAACACTGCCGTCTTGTCAGTTGAATCCCATTGACATTCTTCATCTCATTTTTAACTTTTCTACTTTGGATGGAAAAACAAGATGAATACAATTTAGAGAATAAGATGGGTTTGAAACTATGATAAACCAATTAAAATAGCTGCAATTCGGCGACTATGTGAATGTTGAAGTGTACAAGGGATTCGAAAAGTATAAGGAACAAATACCAAAAGCAGGAAGATAAACAAAAGATATGAATTCAATGTTTTCTTAAGCGTAAAAATAAGATTTCTCTCTAAACATCATATGCATGCCATCATATAATCTTAAACTAACTGAAACATAGTTCTGGTGTCATATTTTATGTTATAATCGAAAACCCAGCCAAGCTTGTAGTAATTTCGTTTATTGAGACTTATTATGTTATTATATACCTAACTATATCAGCCACTCTCCTCTCCATCAGCACAACCACCTCGTCTTCAAGATGAGATACTGAATCTGTGTTGATAGCTCCCATTATTTTCGGCATCACAACAAAAGAATAGTTATACTACTTACCATTAGGTAATACTAAAACATTGAAGGCAAGTATTTATACACATCCAATTAATGTTTATTTAAACTATTTTTAGGAAGCTTGTGGCAATATAGGAAAATACACGCTTCAATAACTTAACAAAAATTGCCAACTGGTGCAAATTTTCATTTTACCAAATGCATTTTCCAGCAAAGGGCAATTTAATTTCTTTTTTTTATTCGATTTTTTTTTATTGATTAGGCATCAAAATTACAAAAAGTAATTTCCCCTTGTATCCATGCACGAATGTCATGTGGGAAAACATCAACTTACTTAAAATTTGAACTATTGCTTCTGGCTTTTTTAGCTACTAAATCGTCTACTATATTTTTTAAGTTTGTTACTGATATACAAACATAAGACTCGTGTCTTTGTAATAAACTTAATATCCAGAATAGTACTCTGGTTTAACCAATGAACATATGAAGTTCCCTCATTTATTGACTTAACTCTGAACTTCACTATCTGACTCAAAAATAACTTTAGCAAATGTTTTAGTGATTGCCTATTCAACTGCATCATGCATTGCTAGACATTCCAGATGCTCCACCTCCTGGTCCTGAATCATTCCTCCATCAAAGAACTTTCCTTTAACACCATGGCATTGACGTGCAAAATCTCTTGCAATTAGTCATGTTCCCACTGTCATATTTGCTTTGAGAAAAGATGCATCTATATTAATTTTAATACAATCCTTGCCTGGAGGGTCCCAATTCTGTATCTGAGTATGCGAATTGTTAATACTAGCAGGGGGTTAGAAACGCTCTGAGTACATCCATCCAGTAAAACATGAATATATTATTTATAGTAAAAGATCTAATACGCTTAATGTTTTGGAAAACCACTATGCATCTATCTTTCCAGATATTCCAGATAGTAATCATAAGCAAAAACAATAATCTCTGTCAGAATGAGAAACATTTTGAATTATCAGCATTAGCAGAAAACCAACTAACAATCCAGTTGAATAAGCTATTGTACTGAAGTTTTATATTACTAACATTCACATTAACACCAAGTCAGATAGATTTAACATGAGGATAATCCAGAAAAAGATGGTCCATTATCTCCACATGAGCATTGCAGACGCTACAATGAGTTTCAATATCATATATTCTTGTATCTAGTTAGCTATATTATCTCTAGTTGGGGCTATGTCTTTAAGACACTTCCAAACAAAAAAGTTTGACTTTATGAGGAGTTTTACATCTCCGTAGAGCCTTCCAGGTTTGAGTACTTACCTCACCTGTTGAATGCATGCATTATCATGAGTGCTATTACTAAGAGTCTTATACGCACTTTTCACAGTAAAGACACCCTTTCTATCATAGATACAGTTACATGTGTCATTGGCATACTTAGGAATTTGCATTCACAACACCAAATTTAACGTTTAGCAACAACTTAAATATGTTACTGACCGGGCTTGCAACAGATTTTTGCCGTTGCTAAACACCCTGTCGCAGTTTTTAGCAACAACTCTAGCTCTGTTGCTAATTTTTGTCAGCAACGGCTGTAGCAACAGAATTCAGCTGTTGCGAAATTAAAATATAGAAACAGAAATTAACTGTTGCTACTCAGTTGCTAATTTTAGATTAGTTCCGGGATATATTTTAGTGGAACAAGATATAGTTGTTCTGGTTCAAATTTAGCAACATATTCTAGCCGTTGCTAATTTTTCGCAAAAAAAAAAGAAGGTCAAGTCTTTGTTGACCTAGTCAAAACTGATTACCCCAGTTCCCTGCAAATCCATGATTTATCTTATATCCGGCAAGTGAATATGATAGTTCTCACACAAATATCATTCACACAGGGTTACTCCTCAAAGACATTCTACAATAAAAAGCAGGGAATTCATGACATAAAGGAAATGTTACAGGTTGCATTAAGAAAATCAAGTGTCAAGTTGTACAACTGAAAGATTTCATATGCAAATATGTTCTTGTTTTTTACATTGTGCTGGTGCTACTATGTTTGTTTTAGCTTCTAAGGATTGCATATAGAAATAGAATGTTACAATCTCTTATAGTGATCAGTAATCATAATGCATCAAATTATTGTGGCTTTGAGAGGATGATCACACGAGGATGTTGAATTCTTGTATAGAAAATACGACCAAGATGATGAAGAACCTATCACAGATACATATAGTTAGAGATAACAAATAAAGAAAGTAATAATACTTCAAAATTCAGGGTATATATATTCTACTGCTAATGATTTGCTTATATACATGAAAGATACTTTAAAACCTAAAGAAAAGAATCGTCCAACAGCTTCAGATGATTCATAGTCCAACAATAAATATAAGGATTCAAATTGTAGAAAAATACATACCTTATGAATGAGAAATGACGATATCCTGTTCCAAAATGATTCCACAAATTTTTCCTGTGAACTGAATCTGAAAAGCAGATCATAATGTCATAATCTGATAAGAAGTTGCACGTATTGGAAACTGAAAGTATTTACTGAAGGTAATCTATAAATCCATTAATCCGCAGTTTCCCTACGAAGTCCCAAATGGTTCGAGCTAGGTTTGTTTTAAGGGTGTTTCTCTTATCGTTAATCCATTCCCCTCACATGAAAAGGTGATTACAAGCTTAGAAAAGAATATGATAGTTATGAAAACAACAACATAGTCTTAAGTGGTACACATACAAGAAAATTCAGTACTAATTATTAGCATACAACCATGAATTGGGCATCCAAATACATAGATGTAGAAAACCAAAAATATGCAACCAATTGAATTGATAAAGGAAAATTTACCAGTTGGGACTTCATAAGGAAGGATCAGTGTCCACCCACGAGAAGAAGAAGAATAATCCTTTCCTCGTACATTCTTCTGTTGGGCCATACATTCAGAAAATTTTCCCTTAAAAGTTTTCTCAATTATTCCTAATGCAACATGATGTTAGAGCCGACAAATGATGGAGGCATTGCAGATTGGAGATCCTTCACAATGTGGCATAATGTTCCAAAGCCTTCGAGCAGAACCCCCATTTTGCTACCTAGATCTTCCACCTGATTCTTAACACCTCAATCCTTAAACTTTATTTCCTGAACTTTAGAGAGGATGATCACACGATGATGTAGAATTATCATCTCGTAAATACAACCAAGATGGTGAAGAACCTGTCACAGATACATATAATTAGAGATTTAACAAATAAAGAAAGTAAGAATACTTTTGAATTCAAGGTATATATACACTCTATTGCCAATGATTTGCTTCTAGAGAACAGGTGAGACCAATGATACTTGAGTAAGTGCTTGGATTTATGATGAGTTTTCACCACACCATAATCAAAATGAGCTAGTCATAACACTAGCAGGTGGCATAGCTTTGGATTCACAATAAGCAGCTTCAGGGTGAAGCTCAAATTTGGTGCTTCTCGTTCACCACCATTTATGGCATGTCTGTTTCCAAAACTGAACCGACTATATTCTTCAAACTCGGAAATTTATTACAAGCATCCCAATTTAGATAACACAACGCATTACTAAACAAAAGAAAGTACTAAAGTCTAAACAAAGAATAAAACATTAGATACAAAAATATACCAACTAGGCATACCTAAAAGCAGATAAGACCAAATTATCACCAGCAAAGACCCTTGACAACTTCTGTGCATCCCATCTTTTCAATGTCTTCTTTAACTAAAATGAAAAAATTTCAAATAAAATCAGATATACCCAATTTGGTAAACAATAAAACAAAGCCAATGATCTAACTAACCGATAACTTACAGTAGTAACTCTTCAAAGATCACAGAAACATGACCCGAACAATAAAGAGAAACAACTTTAGTATAAGCAGGAGATAAACAAGATACTACATTCATAGACCAATTTAATTTAAGTAAATATTGTGATAAAAAAATGTATTTTACAAGTTTCAAATAGTTTCTCCATAGTCATCTTAGCCTCATATTTATCCATCTCAAGTCGAAGATGATAATGATTCACATAAGATGGCTCCTAAGATGCTACATGTGACAGAATAAAAAAGTAAACAGGGAAGTGAAAGTGTAGCACCTCTTCTTATCCAAGATCCAGTTTAACCATTCACATTTGATGTGGGCTGCTGAGTGATCCTCTTCATACTATCTTCAACATAAAATAGAAGAAAAAAAAACCCCACTCAAAACCAATCTCACTTTCTTTCTAATAAGTCTTTAGGCAGTGGAAGAGCAGTGGTAAAATGATAAACTTCACAAGAAGAACGGATTAAACTTCATGATAAACAAAAATCTAAATATAGCATAGCTAGTTTACAAATACTCCCAGGAACAATCTGATATACATCATTCCCATATCAAAAATAAGAGTTTTAAAGACCACCCCTCAAGGAGAGCACTAAAAGAAGAACAGAACACCCCCTCGATGTTATTGTCTTTGGCAGTTTTTTCATCAGCAAGTTGGTTTCCAGCATAGATAAGCCTGCAAACCAATTTAAGAATACCAATATTGAGACACTAAAATTACCAATGAGACACTAAGTTTGACACACATCGCACAACATTTTACACTCGAAGAAATAAGATAGTTTGCTAAACATCAATAGACTCCGAGTTTCCTTTATTCAATTTTCACAACCCAGCTATCAGCTAACTGGAGGACGCCCTAAAGCAGTACCAGATTTTTCTTTCAGATACATGGATATAGATTTAGAGCATAAGGGAGACAAATATAACTTAAACAAGCAAAATGGGTAGTTCTAACTGAGAAACCAAATTAGCAATGTCAGTGAGAAACAATAAGGATCTCATATTTTGAATTCATAAGTTGAATTTAACATAAAGTCGAACTTATTACAAGACCTACATGTAAGAAAAAAATCTGCATCTTTAAAGTATAAACGGTCAACTTGGAAACTATTGCGAGGGAGCATGGAAACATAATGACAACTTAGATATTTGGATGAAATTAAGAAATAACATACCTCTGCTGCACATGAGAGATATCTTCCTTCTCCTCAACACGCTCCTTGATTCTATCAATGGTGTCAGTTGGTTCATTATCAATTCAATTTCTTTACCTGTAAGTGTCTTAACCATGATCATAATTCATGTGTAGGTATCATCCGCAGCACTTCATGGAACCAAATGGGCCACAACAACCTCGCATTGGTTGATTACCTAGCGGCACATAAACAACATCAACAACTCCATGGGATACTGCCACTTGCATAAAATCAAACAAAGAAATTTTTGCACAAACTGTATGCTTTAAAGGTAATTTTTTGAAGCTGTGTGATGCTATTGTTATTTATGTAGGCATTCTCACTCTGCTATAAATGCTACTATTGTAGTCCCACTCCGCTGCTATAAAGAGTCTGCAGATCATAAATTGAGAGATTGACTGGTTGAACTTTTTTAGTTGCGAGCTTTGTATAGTTCACAAGGCTACGAGATTTCAGTTGCGGCTTTGTATAGTTCACAGGGCTGTGAATGTCGTATGTGTATTTGGACTTTGTAAGTTGGTCATTCTGCAAGCCTCTAGTTGTGGCTACTGGATGTGCTCAGTACTGACAAAAATATGAACTTTGAACTGTTGCATAAGTTTGTAAGGTTGTGAGGTTGGCAGCACAAGACGTTCTCCTGCTTTAAAATTTGATCAATAAGTTGTAGTGAGTCCATAACTTGCACAGACACTTGCGTTATCCGTAACTGGTTATTCTACTCAGATTGACATGTTGATCATACCAAAATGAGTTGTCTTCAAGACCCTGATGAAAAGATCCATCCCTACTAACTTCAAATTGAACAACATATTTTCCTGGAACATAACAATTAAAATTAATCATCTTTAACAATACCTTATGATGAATTACAATGTAAAACCCATAAGCAAAACTTACATATGAACAACAAATTTAACCTAACCCTAGATATAAAACGCAAAATTAAACATAAAAGCAGATTTTTTAACAATACAACAGAAACCCCTAAATCCCTATAAACCCAGAAATCCCTAAATCATAACCCTAATTTGTTAGGGGGAAAACTCAATATTATGAATCCAAAGACTACTGACATAAAATAAAATCATGAATATGATCGAAGACAAATAACATGAAGAAATATTAAACTTGAATCATAAAGAAACCAAAATAAAGATCATAAAGAAAGCAAAATAAAGAACGAGATCTAGAAAAATTAATTTTTTTACTCAGATGAGATCGAAAAAGGTATCTGACCTTCACGAATTCAATATTATATGTCTTAAGTTCACTATCAGAATAATAATCATCGAACTAGAAAGAGAAAATAAAGCAGCATGATTTTTTTGGTTTGGGTTTTCTTTTCTTCGAGTCTTTTTCTCTGAGAGAAAGGAAGAAGAAAGAAAAGAGGGATTGTGAATCTTATCTCTTCGATGGGAACAAGTAGATCTAAAGTCAATGGGTCAAGGGGGTGGAAGTATATCAGAGACTCAAAAAGCATATCAAAAATATGGGTGGAAAAAGAGTTCAAAAGTGTCACCTGGAAGCATGTGAATCGCATGCTTATAATCTCCGTTGTTGCTAGTAGCAGCAGAATCCTCGCTGTTGCGAGAGTAGCAACAGAAAATAGCAGTTGCTAAAATTTAGCAACATCATTTTTATGTTGCTAATTAGAAACTGCCCTATAGCTGTTGCTAATCTAGGTTGCTAATCCCAGAATTTGGTGTAGTGATTGCAAAAATTTTGTTTGTAGTATGAGTATTGAAACTATCTAGGATTAGAGGTACATTCCGGACTCAAGTACCTGAAAGAAACATATCATGAACATAAACAAAGGTAGATGAGACATTAGTATTACCTACTGGATTAAGTGATTTATCAAGTCCAATCACCCATTTATCCAATCAAATCTTAACCTCTGTGTCATACCTAACACATCAAAAGTTATTCTCTTTAATTTATTTAATAGTAATAGTTTGCCTATATATTCTTTCCAAATCCAAGATTTGTTTTCCTTTAGGAAGAAGATTGGTAATCCTAAATTATTTGGCTTCAATAATTTGAGTGTACAAGTCATCAGAGCTAAATCAATTTTTCTAAGAAATCTTCCTAATCACCTAATCCCCTTAACTCCTTTGGTTTGTTGATGTTTGTGCAAGCAAAAAATTTGATACCTTTTCTACTCTTTTGACCCCGCCAGAAATTTCTTTGTGAAGAGTCAAGATTATCAATAACAATAGCAAGGGATTTTAAAACAACCTATCTGATAAGTTGTGAGAGAGTTTAAGACGGACTTAATCATGGTAGTTCTGCCAGATTGATTTAAAATGACACCAACCGAGTTTTTAGGTCTATCCTCAAGGGATTGAGATATATGATCAAAAGATCTTACTTTAGAATGACCTAAAAGTAAAGGAGCACCTAGATAAGTTTCTCAGTCACTAACAATTTTCATGTTAAGCCTATTAGCTAACTTTTCACAGGATCCTAGACTTAAATTGTCGCTAAAGTAAACACAGGATTTATCAAAATTTAGAGTTTGGCCATAAAGGTTACCAAAATCACTTAGAATGCTTAAGATACTGTCAATATGATTCATATCAGCTTTTGGAGAAAAATGAGAATGTCATCTGCAGACAAAAGATGAGATATAAGTGGAGATCTACCTACTACTTTAATACCTGCAATGGTTTTGTTAGCCTCGGCAACACTTAAGCTTCTAGAGAGATATTCCATAGCCATGATGAATAAATAAGGAGATAATTAATGGATCTCCCTGTCCTATACCTCTAGATGGCATAAAATCTGGACAGGGAAAGTCATTGAGCAAGACATTTATGCTAATAGTATATATGCATTGGTGAATTAATTTCCTGAAAGAATCAATAAAGCCAAAATGAGATGGAACTTTCAAAATTAAAGACCACTTAAGTTTATTAAAAGCTTTTGAAAGATCTAGTTTCAATGCCATAGTACCCCCAAAACCTTATTTATGCTTCATTTTATGTATGACTTCATGTGCAATTATTATGTTATCATGGGAAGCTCTACCAGGTACAAACTAAAGCAGCTTGATATAGAGAAATAGATTTCTTCAAGTAAGGTCTAATTAAGGGTGCACATGGTACGGTTCGTATCGGTTCTTGCCGAGGCCGAGTACCTGTACCTCCCTAGCCTCGGTTCCAAAATTTTGGACTGGTACCTTGTACCTCGGTAACGGTACACATATGGTACTAGGTACGGTTCCGGTACCAACTCGGTACTTTAGTATTCTCGAGAAGATGTTGTTATTACAGTCGAGAAGATCATGACGTTGTTTCGATGGTGCAGTCGAGAAGAGTAGGATCACGAGTTATTCTCGAGAAGATGGTATGAGTCTGTGGGGTTTATCAACTTTGCTGCAGGCTGGAAAAGGGTTACCGTAATGAAAGTAAGATTAAGTGATGTTACAACAGATTCAATACCAAACTATTTGACTTATTAGTGAGAATCAGAAGTCACAACTCACAATCACTTTTTGACCCAGAACCAGCCAAATCAAATTTGACAAGACAAAAAGTAAGAATCCCTTGATTGCTAGCTTTACTAGTTTCCCTAAATAATCCCCAAAGTAGAAGAGTTGCTTTAGAGCAACAGATACAAACACAAATTGTAGGACAACGATATCTGGTGATCTTAGAACAAAATTGAAGTAGTAAATGCTTCTTACCTAGAGGCGTCGCAGATTTGGACAATGTTCAAGAAACTTAGCCAGATATTCACTCTCCAGGGGAGCATAGCTTAAATTTAAGAAAGTTAAGTTGCTGCAGGCTGCATATAATACCGGGAGGAAGAGTGAACTGGCTTCCCACAAACCCTATAATGCTTCTAAATTTTTGCAGTTGTTGAATATGTTTTCAAGTTCTATAAGTTGGTCAGGGGTAAGCTCTTCAGAGAAGGTACCGGTCCCGAGCTCCTTCATTTGAGGAGCAAGGACGATCAAACGCTGCAACTGCTCTAATGTAATGTTCCTATTCACTTTCAAAGCCTTCAATGACTTGCACCTGGTTACAAGCTTCTCCAAATCATCAAAGTTGACTTCGCTCTGAAGATTAGTAAAGTTGAGAACTTCCAGTGATGTGTAATTTTCAGGGAAGCAGCTCAACCAGCTCTCCACTAAATCTAACGGCTATTACTATTCGGTACATTCGGTCTGGGATGGTACGGGACTTGGATAGGATCGTGTACATGTACCTCCTTAACCTCGGTTCCTATTTTTTGGACCGGTACCTATACCCCCTTCCTCGGTTCGGTACAAAAACAGGTACGGTTCCGAGACGGTTCGTCGGTCCGGTTCTGTTCCTATGCACCCTTAGGTCTAATCTTATTAGCTAGTATTTTAGACACACTTTTATAAGAGACATTATAGAGACCTATTGGTCTAAATTCAGGAGGTATTTTACCTTAGTGATGAGAAAAATGTAAGTTTTATTGAGTTGTTTGGGCATGAAACCAGTTTAAAAAAAATTATGGACAACATTTGTGAGATCTTTTACTACAATGGACCATTGAGATTGATAGAAGCCATCTTGAAATCCATCAGGACATGGTGAGCTCTAAGCTGGCATGCATTTCACAACACTATCAATTTCATCAACAGTAAGAATAACAAGTAAACCAATATTATCATCTTCATTAATGACAACAGGAATAATATTAAAAATATCATCAGGAAAACCAGGGTCACTAGTACATGCTATAAATCTAAAATGATAGGTCAAAAGAGTACTAATAAACTCTCTATCTCTATGTATCAATTTTCATTATTATCACATAAAGCACTAATATTCTTCCTATGCAGTCTTTTTGTTAGAGCATTGCTCGGTTGAATTTACAAGTGTTGTTATCTCAATCTTGTTATCAAATTTAGTTGTCAAAACTATATCTTGATTTATAGTCTACAATTAGTTAAGTATCGGATTAGGATAAAAGATGTAGTTGAGAAATGAACATCACGGCAGTCATCATTGCGTTCTACCGTTTGAAGGCGAAGATTAACCAAAGTTTTTGGAGAACTTCTTCAACAAAAGGTAAGTGAAGATTGAACCACCTATATCTCAAGTTATAGTCATCTTTCTATCTATAAGACGACGTCATGTAACTAATTAGACTATTATAAGCATATCAAGAATTTCGAAACAAGTTTATCTTGGTAATAACTTCTCGAAATATAAGACTAAGCTTAATGAACATTTGTTCATAATTGATGAATTTCGGTTAAGGGAAATTTATTGTTCGTAATTTAAATAGTGATCCAAGAATTATCATTCGAAAATAGCCTGGAACAGTGATTGTGTCATTGATGTTATTTGGGAATGTTTCGAATCGATTTAGAGAGAAATATAGAACTACTATTATTTTCGGATACAAGACAGTATGCATACCAGTCTTACAAACTAGGAAAACGGTTACATGTCTGAATCCATAGTACATGTACTCAGTATGCATAACAGAGTAGCTATATGTCGACAAACAGATTTTTGGTACGCATATTAGTATATATGCACACCTTAAAAATTATGTGAACTTGTGAACCCTGATCGGTACGCCAACCAGTACGCCTACTTGAAAAAACCTGTTGGTCCCGGAACCGGTTTGGTATCCATATCGGTACATGTACCATAAAAGTTCTATGAACTCCGGAACTGGTCATTGTCTTTAGGTATCCATACTAGTACACGTACCAAAAATGTTATGTGAACTCCGGAGCTCGGTCATGTCATAAGGTATACATGCCAGTACACATACTTTGACTTAACTGTTGACTAACATATTGAGTATTTATACCTTGTACATCTACTTAACATGTCGATTAAATTCATATGGACATAAAATTATTTCTCTGAGATAATTAGCATTTGAATAATCTCTAAAGGCACTATAGACATATTTGACCATTCATGAGCGTGGTCTTTGTACACGATTCAGTCACGGTTCAACCTAACCAGTGTGTATATCTTGTTACATTAATCAAATTCAAATATTCATCTAATAGTGGATATTGTTTGCTTGGTTCAAAAGCTATCTTAGCTTAAACCTAAAGCAATGCTTTGAATGTCTATAAAAGGGGAACCTTAAACAACTAGGATCTTTGAATCCCGATACTACTTTGTTTGGTGTGTCCTACTTGTAAAACTAGAGTCGTCATCTTCCTAAAACCCTTCTAAGGTTTAGTGACTAAAAATACTTCATAGGGATTCATGAAGCCGGGTCTAGTTATTGTTTATTTGATAGCTCAAGTATCTTGATCTTGTTTGATTTCTGAGCTGCTCACTTGAACAAGATAGATAAAAATCATCAATGTTCTCTTCGTCTCAGACTTTTATTGATTCCACAAGTTTAATACTTGTGAGGTGAATAATAATCTAGGATGCACTTCGGGTAGCATAAGTCTGGATTTTGAGGTTAGATATACTTTGTCTATTGCTATCGATATCTAGTCTCACCTTGATCTACAATCAAAAAGGAAATCACACATATATGCTTATGTATGGGATTCAAATTAGTTTAAAGTCTTCAATTGAGTTGAAGCAACTCATAGGTTGTAAAGGACGTCTGCTAAGGGAATCATTTGCGTGGAGTCTAACTAGGATTCAAGAGGCGTAATGAACACAACTATAACTTAATTGCTATGAGGGTTTAATTGGTCCCAACACATTCCATCCCGAAGTTAATTGGTAATAGGATAGTGTCTGTAGCGGGCTTAATATAGTTTGGTATTCAATCTTGACTAGGTCCCGGGAGGGGGGGAGGGGGTTCCTCGTTAACAAAATTTCTGGTGTCTATGTTATTTCTTTTTTGCATTATATTATTTATCTTTATAATTGGAATATCACAGGTTGTATGTAAATCAATTAAAGTAGACACATCCATCCTTGTTTGTTGGATACGACTTGATTAATTACTTGGAAATTGATCTTTGGAATCACCCATGTACTGTCACATGTAATAAATCAGGTTCACGGGCTAGTCTCTGTAAACTTTCTGATTGTGAGATAGAGATATAACCTGAATATCGTTCCTCGATTGAGATTCATTAAGTTGAACTTTCGGAATTGTATTTAAATTTTGTCCATACGTGATGCCTAATAAAAAATTGGTGGTGTATTTTGGTACCCCCAGTGTTTTCTCTTTTATTAACTCATGAGTGCTTATCCCTAGATTTCTCTTAAAAAACTAGTTTGAATTCTATACCACTTTTCCAGATCATGAGTTAGTGCTTTAACTCTCATCTCTTGACTTATGATTAAGGTTCCTTTTGAGCATCGTTAAGCTGGATTTGTAACAGAAGGATATTTTTATGAATATCTCCAAATTCCATCCTATTAGATTCTAATGTAATGTAACTTATTCATGAATTTATGAGCAGGGCAACACTGAACCTTAATGTTCCAAGTTGACTCCATTTGATTACTAAAGGACCCATGTTGCATCCAAGTGCCATTTTTTTTAAAAGGTCCCCATAGTTTTCTAGGAAAAGGATCAGTAAGAAGCAACATAGGACAATGATCAGAGGCAACATGATTTAAATGAAGATTTTTTTGCATGTGGAAAGTGTAAAAACCAATCAGCATTTCCTAAGCTCATATCCAATCTAGGTCTTAGAGTCAGTGCCATAACTATTACTAGTTCGGGTATAGTCTTTACCATCATACCCTAGGTCTGGAATTCCAAAATCTCTAACCTTATTTTGAACCCAAGTGTCAGAATTATTGCAGTTCCTATCTAGATGAAAGTTCAAGTCTCATACCACCATCCAGGGTTGATAAACTACTTCACCAAGTTCATGTATAATGTTTCATTGCTTCTTTTTAGGATTAGTATATGTTGAACCGTACATAAAGGAAATTAGGACTTCTGATTTGCTAGGGTCAATTTTGATAAGGGTGTGAATGATACTATCAGCATGACTAGATATGTCACATGATATAACATCTTTCCACATAAAAATAAGACCACTTGCAGGACCCACTCTATCAATATATGTATAGTTATGATAATGAAGAGATTGAGCAATGGTAACCATTCTTTGACTATCAAATTTAGTCTCACAGAGAAAAATGAAATCAGGATTATGAGTTTGAAGTAAACTATGAAGTTGATGTTTTGTAAAATTGTTTGTTATTCCTTCAAACATTCCATGAAAGAAACTTCATTTCTAAGGGTGAAAAAGAGTTTGCATGGAGGTTAACAGTAGTTTGAGTTAAGTATTAAGAAATTCAAAGTAATATTATGCAGCAACGGAAAAATTATAGTAAAAAAGAACCGTGAAGCAGTAAAAAAAAGAATGCATGAAAGATTTTAAAACTAGGTAGAGTTATTGGTACCTGATTTTCATTTTCTATGATAGTAGCTTGTTCATCTCTAGTTGTGACCATGTGCGTATTTTGGCTATTTGTGCTTTTATCCAAGATGTTATTGTGTGGAGAAAATTCAGCATCAATGATAGTGTCATGAAGGTCGTCAGAGGTTCCATGTCTCTTACCAAGTCTAATATCTTCAAAGTATTTTGCGGAACCTTTTTTCACTAAAAAGTTCATATTTATGGCAATGCATGCCATCTTTAGGAGGGACAAATATAATAGTTTGCCAAATTTCTTTTGGCTCTTCTTGGGTGCAAGAGTAGGATTAGTGGTAATAACTGAGATACTCTTTCTAAGATTGCTAGCTTTTCCAAAAAAGTAAGGTTTCTCATGAGATTTGGCTAGATAGTTTGTTGCATCTTTACAAGCCCCTTTAGAATGGTTGACTACATAGCATTCAATACATATGTTACTAAGTTGTCTCTCAAAAATAATTTTTTCCAGCGAGTAATTCCTGCATTTGTAATAGTTTTAAATCCTCTTCTTAACAGTATATAAATGTCAATATTAACACAAACTTTGACAGGCTCACTGCCAATTGGGATTGCATCTTTTGTCTCAATTCCCGTGACTTCACCCATTACTTCTCCTATTTTTGTTATTGATGCAACATTCATCCGTTCTGGTAAAAGGTACTATAACGTACTGGATTCAAAATTGTTAAAAACCCCAGTGCTTTTCAGTGTAAACCATATATGGGGTATCGTCATGAACGACTAGAAGATGCTTACTAACACTCCATGGTCTTTGCTCGATCATTGTATTCAAGGGAATCCAATTGCTGAACTTAAATATCATTATATTAGGCTCAACCTCAATTATCTTCAGGAGTCATAATGGCCAGGTGAACTTGATAAATTTCTGTACTTTCTCATAGTTCATTCTTCCTTCAATAGTCACTTTCCCTATTGCACTTGCATCCCAGTTGAATCTTTCTCATCTCCACTGTTATTTTCCTGATGGAAATATATCGCCTCATTTGAAAGTTTGGAAAGATTAATTGACATGAATATGGGGATATATTCTGACCAATATTCAGGGAACAAATTGGACGAGTATATTGGGATATATAGTAACTATAACGTCTAAATAATAACCAACCGAGGAAAATAAGGAAACATACTTTCCTTTTGCAGCAGGCTTTTTGAATTTTAATTTTTTCGGACTAACCAGGAGGCAGGATGAAGACTAACGGAATGAGTTGAAACGAAACCAAGATATCTTCCACATAACATCATGAAAACTAGGGATACCAGAACAGAGAGATCTGGAAAGCAAAATCTTGATGACATACTCAACACACACTTTGATCACAACATACAAAAAGACAAACACCATTAGAGACAAAACAAGATGCATATACATATTGGAGAAAAAAAATAAGTTAGTTACTGTTGATAGTGGTTTTTAGATTAGGGTTAAAATCATAAAATTGTACAATTGACATGACATCACTATGACCATTAGCGCATTTATTGAATCAATCAGCATGCCTACGTAAGAATTATCATGGTACCTTTTTTTTTTTACATGAGTCATGTTCCACACCAGAATCCTTAACATCGACTGACATCATCCATGACAAACCCTAATTCTCATGATACCGCGCCAAGGCATGCCAACCATGCCAGCCGCACCATTGTGCCAATGGTAAACCATGCCATCCACATATCCGCGCCAAGGCATGCCAACCATGTTATCCGCGCCATTGTGCGAATGGCAAACCATGCCATCCACATCTCCGCGCCAAGGCATGCCAACCATGCCATCAGCACCATTGTGCCAATGACAAACCATGACAACCATATCTCCGCGTCAAGGCATGCTAACAATGCCAGCCGCATCACTGTGCCAATGGCAAACCATGCCAGCCACATCTCCACGCCAAGGCATGCTAACCATGCCAGCCATACCACTGTGCCAATGGAAAACTATGCCAGCCACATCTACCGCGCCAAGGCATGCCAACCATGCCAACCGTACCACTGTGCCAATGGAAAACCATGCCAACCACACCTACCGTGACAAGGCATGCCAACCATGCTAGCTGCACCACTATGCCAATGGAAAACCATGCCAGCCACACCTACCGCGCCAAGGCATGCCAACCATGCTAGCCCCACCACTGTGCCAATGACAAATCATGCTAGCCAAACCAACCGCACCTTGTCTTGGCCCTAACCATTCTAGCCGCACCATGCGCCAACGGCATGCCAAACCCTTGGCCCCACCATGCCAAACCGTACATGCCAAACCCTTAGCCCCACATGTACCAATGGCATGCCAGCCACCTTGCCGCGACATACCGTGTTGGCCTTCCCCATGCAGCTACCAAAACAAAGGCCTGCAACAATCAACGACTATCTTTCCATCTAAGATGCAAATCTTAGCCATCTAAGGTCACCAACCAACGCAGGGTAACCTTTGGCCCAACGCCAAAACCCTAGTTTTGTCCACGCCAAGGCATGCCGACCATGCCACATGTGCCAATGGCATGCCGTGACGGACACCTTGCCGCGCCATACCGTGTTGGCCTACCCCATGCGGCTACCAAGACAATGGCCTGCAATAATCAACATCTATCTTTCCATCTAAGATGCAAATCTTAGCCGTCAAAGGTTGCCAAACAACGCATGGTAACCTTTGGCCCAAAACCCTAGTTTTGGTCATGCCAAACCACACCAAGGCATGTCGACCATGCCATATGTGCCAATGGCATACCGTGCCAGCCAGCTTGCCGCGCCATACCGTGCTGGCCTTCCATATGCTTCTACCAAAACGAATGCGTACGACAATCAACGACCACCCTTCCATCCTAGGTGCAAATCCTAGCCGTCCAAGGTTTCCAAACAATGCATATGGTAACCTTTGGCCCAAAACACGCTAGTTTCCCAAAACTTGCTAGCTTTCCAAAACACGCTAGATTTTCAAAACATTCTAGCTTCCCAAAAACGCACCAAACATGCCATCGTCCCTCTTGAATTCTTCTTGAGTTTTACTTTCGGGCTGTTTTCACCTCCCGAACGAGATCAAAACCTAAATATTCCCGCTTAGGGAGACAAGAAATTCTTTTCCATACATAATGGAGGGGAGGACCATCAAAATCCGAGTCCCTATGAGAATTCTACATCGATTCTAGTAAATGGAGCTAATTAGGGTTTCAACATACTAAACCCTAATTTAGTCAAAGCCGCAAGCGCTTCCCTTCCAAGACGCACACTGCCAGTGGATCCACTCCACGTTAAATCCATGCTGGCCATGCTTTCATTCCGCTGGCTACCAAACGAATGGTTACAACGATCAACGACACCCTTCTGTCTAAGATGCCGATCTTAGTCGTCCAAGGTCACTAGCTAACGCATGGCCACTTTTGGCTCAACGCCAAAATCCTAGCTTGGCCATGCCTAACCATGTTAAAACCACGCCGGCCATGCTTTCATGCTGCTGGATACCAAGCGAAGGGTTGCAATAATCAACGACTACCTTTCTCTTAAGATGCAAAATCTCGACCGTCGAAGGTCACCACCGAGCCGAAAAGTCTCCCAATCTCTATTTTCCAGACAACAACAAATGTATTACACGTTTTCTACCAAAACCTTTGAGACATTAAAACATGTCACAAACTGGGGGATGCTCATTAGGTATAGGTTTGGCGGTTTACAACGGGCGGTGTACACTACGCCCGTTATAAGAGAGTGTCATAAGGATGAAGCGGTTAGTAAACACAGGGAGTAATGGTGAAACACTTTCTTTTATGGAACATCAATTCCAGGCATTACTGGTTACCACCTCCTCTCATTTACTCACCCGTTTTCCATTTCTTAATGAGACCAGAGTATGTTTCACTTCGACTTGTATAAATAGGCATTACCTATTTCCTCCGAACAACAAGTTCAGGTCAGGAGCATACAACACTCAGAAAATATTTGCTAGCTTTCCATCTGTTAGCTTCCCACTTTATGATACAAGTCATAAAACAACTACTCTTCCAGAATCAACTATTCTAGTATCAACACTTTCTTCACTTCCCTCCCCAAAAACAAACCCTTCTCCTTCACTTTGTGACTGAAGCAAGTATGGAACGGCCATTTCTTGGTTTAGGCTGGATTTGTACATATTGATCTCTCGAATCTAAAGTACTCCCTTGCAGTACATTGTTTAGGGTTTAAATTTGTTTCTCACCCACACACCCGAAATTACCGAAATCAGCAGAAACTGTTTTTGCCCTCAAATAATTGGCGACCACAATGGGAGATTGATCTTTCAGTTACAATTTCAATTTTAGACCATCGATCTCATGCTTCGACCCAGACATAAAGATGGTAGAAGCAGGCGATCTTCTCAAGAATCGAAGACTCAGTTACCAGACGACCTGATTATCAGTCTTGACATGAAGAGGGATGACTAGGGACTGCTTAGAGATTAAAAGCGAATGATCCAACCAGGGATCGACGACTCGATTATTAGATGAGATAACTAGGGACTTTCCACAATCACGGTGGTGCTTCCCATAAAACTCGGTCTTACACCTGGAAGGTTCCCTTTTCATCAGAAGACCTGAAAAATCGAGTAAGTCTTACCTAGATAAGATACATGGTTTGCTATTTCAAGTTTTCACGGAAATAATAAAACGATAGCCATGTTATGTTTCACCCCATGTCATCTACCAACACAGGTTCCACGGTTTTCCTGGGATGTTTGCGTCACTTGCAATCGTAACCAAGACATCATCATTCCCAAAACAATCCATTCCAAAACAATTCATTCCAGAAGAATAATCTAAAACCCTCAAGGTAACATTTGTCTAGTCAACCCAAGAAATCCAGGAAATCAAAACCATAAACTAGGCATTTTGTTTGCCTTTCAAAAAAAAAAAAGTTACCTACCCGTACGTGCCTACTTTGCATGATAATGATTACCCATCACTATTCATGAGGTATCCGACGTTACTACGGTGATACTCGAAGAGGAATTGTTTATGATGAAGTATTTCTACAAGTTTATGAAAGGCATACCGATGGATAGGGTTTTCACCAGTTCAGAAGAAAAGTATTTCTACAGATTTATGGAAGGCATACCTATGGCTAAGTGGTGAGCGTCGTTTACTCAACAAAATAAAAAGATATTTCCCACTAATTAAATATAATATAGCGGTAGTAAGAGATCGTTCCCACGAAGAGTAATGAAATTGTTATGTTATCTAATATGGCGAAAATATAAAAGAAGGATAATAAGGAAAAGATATTGAAGAAATCCTTCGCAGTTACTAACCGTTAACTCAACATTGTACCCGTTTATCTCTTGTTAGAAACAATTGTCACCAACCGTAGGAAAGCAGGTACGCTTAGCAATCCCAAAAAAACTCCATATATCACCGGATACGGAAGCGCTCGACTACCGGATTCTATTCAAAAGAACCACCTTGACACGGAAGCGCTCGACTACAAGATGTAATTCCCAGAACGCATTAATATTTGTGAATTTAGGTTTGATCCCAACAAGTAAAACTCGGTACGCTCGGTCCACTTACTGGTGTTGTCTTTACTCGCAATTGCTCCACAGAATCCCTCCGTAAGGTCTTGCGATTTCTACTTGTGTAGGAGATAAGAGACAATTACGGGTCGACTCACCTCTCTACTAGCATTAGAATGATTAATAGACTAATCTGGTTGCGCACCCAAACCAATCTAAGAACCAATCATAAACCTTCGATATAGTAAAAACAATCCACAATGAATCAATTTAAAACTTGAAACAAACTTGCAAAATAATTGAGATTCACATTAGAACTTTGAATTCATCCTTACAATAAAAAGAATATAGAAAAGAGATAGTTCTCCCCCTAAGGGGGAGAAAAACGGTGAAAAGAAGATATGTGCCAAGAAGATATTATCTTAAAATTATGCCTAGGGTTCTCTATATATAGGGTTTTGTAACCTCCTCCTAAAGAAAACTAGGAAACCTAGCAAAAATAGGAAAGTGCACCTCCTCTTGAAGAAAACTAGTAAACCTAGCAAAAATAGGAGAATGTCCCGTGCATCAAATCCATGTTCGAAAAGGTTGCCAAACTCTGGCCAAATATCGCCAAAACCCAAAGTCACGGCCAAAGAAATAGTTGCGCCCTTTAGTGTAAAATTTGGCTAAATAGCCTGTTGGGCTCGTACTACAGCTGCGGAAGCCCATCTGATTTCTTCATTGGTCTGTCATGTAATATGGGGTGCAACAGAAAAAGCCCAGCCCTTTTCTTCAAACTCATCTCAGCCCAAACACCCACTATCATCTCGTATAACAGTTACCTGTGTACACTCCTCCACCATGCAACATCGACGAGCATCAAACTCCACTTGCGATCTTTTCTTTACTGTCTTACTCGATCATAGAAGCATCCATCACTAGCATCACAGCTTCCAACACCAACTCTGTTCTTGACTGCACTGTCATACTCGACTCAGGCCATACACCGATCAGATTCACGTCACTGTACGTAATCGCCATCTTCCCTAATTATCGATGCTGACAAGCGCAAACTGTCGAATCCCAATCATCGCAGAAATCCTCCATCGTGTCTGCCAACATTTCAAAACAGAAATCAACTAATCCATCTTCGCAATATCCAACCACAGCAACCTCCAGTCACATCCAACTCCAATGACCAATGTTGCCTTCATATTATCTGGCCAATCTCTTCGCTGCTAACTGTCTGCAATCTCCCTATCATATCACCCTGACCTGTTTGTCTTCCATTCCAGTCCATTGAAGACTCGCCTTTTATCCTCTCTACCAGTGTCGTTCACAGCAAACCACCTATTCTATAATCTTCCATTATGGCTCGATCTCAGCTGCCATTCAATGCTCTTTCCCTGACTTCGTTCGAGCACACGTCCATATCTCAATGACGGCGCCATTGCTGCTATCATTTGTAATGGAAGCATCTTCATTATAAGCTCCAACTGATCCAGACTCCATCGTCTCGTCATCTCGACTGCCATGAACCATTCTATCAGTCGACAACAACATCGTCATTAATCACTAGCTCGTCACCACAGCACCATCTACTGTTAATTAATGGCTGCTGCTACAGACAACCATTCATTTGTTCTTCCTTCCCTGCTACAGCCAACCATTCTCAGATTATGTGGAAAGCATCATAGAAGTGTTTATGGATGATTTTAGCGTGTATGGTGATTCTTTTGACAAATGCCTAGATAACCTTGCACTTATTCTTAAAAGATGCGTAGAAACTAATATGAGAATATGCTTACCATACAACGTTGAAAAGTGGCTAGAGCATTGCACAAGCCAAATGGCATACGTCTATACACAAAAGTACCAAAAGGACAAGTAAACGTCGTCTTTTCTTGATCTTCTGGAGCTATTACAAGCTGGTTATAACCTGAAAAACCATCAAGGAAGCAATAGTAAGCACGTCTAGCCAACCTTTCAAGCATTTGATCAATGAATGGTAAAGGGAAATGATCCTTTCGGGTGGTAGAGTTGAGCTTTCGGTAGTCAATCCAAACTCTCCAACCGTCTGGATTCTAGTTGGAACCAAGTCATTATCTTCATTTTTCACCACCGTGATTCCGGACTTCTTTGGAACGACTTGAATCGGGCTCACCCATTTGCTATCGGATATGGGATAGATAATCCCGTCATCTAACAACTTCAGGATTTCTTTCTTGACTACTTCCATCATTGGAGGGTTCAAGCGACGTTGAGATTCTCTTGTTGGTTTTGCCCCCTCCTCAAGAAGTATTCGGTGCATACATGTGGAAGGACTGATTCCTTTGATGTCGGAAATGGTCCATCCAATGGAAGATTTGTGCTCTCTTAGCACTCGAATAAGCTTCTCCTCTTGCACCTCGGTGAGGTTGTTGGCAATGATCACCGGTAACTCTTCATTTTCACCTAAATATACGTATTTGAGGTGATCCGGAAGGGGTTTCAACTCAAGAGTAGGTGCCTGCACAATCGAGGGTAAAAGTTTCTCATTAGTAAGAGGCAAAGAAACATAAGACGCATTATACTTTGGTGGAACTTCTTGTAATGAGTTAAGAGATAAAACATCCTCTTTAAGCTCATCATAAATAGACAATTCACTTTCAATGTATTTGTATTTCCCATAACCTAAACCTTCGACTATGGTGTTTTCTAAAGCATCATTACTATTTAATTCAAACATCTTTTGTGCTAGAGTATCAATAATATCAATAGAAAAACATGAATTCACATCACTAGGATATCTCATAGCCTCAAAGATATTGAAACTTATGATCTCATCATCAAATTCCATAGTTAAAGCTCCTTTGAAAACATCTATCTTGGTTCTCGCGGTTCTCATGAATGGTCTACCCAACAGCAAGGGGGTAGTCGATGGTGAATCCTCATCCATCATGTCAAGAACATAGAAATCATCCGGAAATATGAGTTGATTAACCTGCACCAAAACATCTTCAATAACCCCTTTCGGGTAAGAATTAGACCTATCAGCAAGTTGTATAACAATACCGGTATCTTTAAGAGGTCCAAGTTTCAATGATTCATAAACGGAGGTAGGCATAACATTAATGGATGCTCCTAGATCTAGCATAGCACGCTCAAACCTGACTTTACCAATAGTACATGGTATAGTGAAGCTATCGGGATCTTTCAACTTAGGTGGGAGTTTCTTTTGAAGATATGCCGAAGCATTTTCCCCCACACTCATCACCTCATTACCGGTCAATTTGTGCTTGTTAGTGCACAATTCCTTCAAGAACTTTGCCCAGCGCGGAACTTGCCTTATCGCCTCGATGAGTGGAATGTTCACTTCAATCTTCTTAAAGATTTCCAAAAGCTCTTGGTACAATGTCTCCTTGTTCGACTTTGCAAACCTGCTAGGAAAAGGAGGAGTAGTAACATGAGTAGAAACACGAGTTTTAGGGTTAGAATTTGTTACCAGGTCAGCCTTTTTAGGGGATGTTTCACCCTCTTCTTTCTCCAAATCAGGTTCATTGGACACCGGTGATGTTTCCGGTTTCTCTACTTGCTTCCCACTGCGTAACTCAATAGCATTGGCATTCTCTTTGTGATTTAATGTTTGCGAAGGAAGTTTTCCCTCATGAGAATATGCTTACCATACAACGTTGAAAAGTGGCTGGAGCATTGCACAAGCCAAATGGCATACGTCTATACGCAAAAGTGCCAAAAGGACAAGTAAACGTCGTCTTTTCTTGATCTTCCGGAGCTATTACAAGCTGGTTATAACCTGAAAAACCATCAAGGAAGCAATAGTAAGCACGTCTAGCCAACCTTTCAAGCATTTTATCAATGAATGGTAAAGGGAAATGATCCTTTCGGGTGGTAGAGTTGAGCTTTCGGTAGTCAATGCAAACTCTCCAACTGGTCTGGATTCTAGTTGGAACCAAGTCATTATCTTCATTTTCACCACCGTGATTCCGGACTTCTTTGGAACGACTTGAATCGGGCTCACCCATTTGATATCGGATATGGGATAGATAATCCCGGCATCTAACAACTTTAGGATTTCTTTCTTGACTACTTCCATCATTGGAGGGTTCAAGCGATGTTGAGCTTCTCTTGTTGGTTTTGTCCCCTCCTCAAGAAGTATTCGGTGCATACATGTGGAAGGACTGATTCCTTTGATGTCGGCAATGGTCCATCCAATGGCAGATTTGTGCTCTCTTAGCACTCGAATAAGCTTCTCCTCTTGCACCTCGGTGAGGTTGTTGGCAATGATCACCGGTAACTCTTCATTGTCACCTAAATATACGTATTTGAGGTGATCCGGAAGGGGTTTCAACTCAAGAGTAGGTGCCTGCACAATCGAGGGTAAACGTTTCTCATTAGTAAGAGGCAAAGAAACATAAGACGCGTTATACTTTGGTGGAACTTCTTGTAATGAGTTAAGAGATAAAACAGCCTCTTTAAGCTCATCACAAATAGACAATTCACTTTCAATGTCTTTGTATTTCCCATAACCTAAACCTTCGACTATGGTGTTTTCTAAAGCATCATCACTATTTAATTCAAACATCTTTTGAGCTAGAGTATCAATAATATCAATAGAAAAACATGAATTCACATCACTAGGATATCTCATAGCCTCAAAGATATTGAAACTTATGATCTCATCATCAAATTCCATAGTTAAAGCTCCTTTGAAAACATCTATCTTGGTTCTCGCGGTTCTCATGAATGGTCTACCCAACAGCAAGGGGGTAGTCGATGGTGAATCCTCATCCATCATGTCAAGAACATAGAAATCAGCCGGAAATATGAGTTGATTAACCTTCACCAAAACATCTTCAATAACCCCTTTCGGGTAAGAATTAGACCTATCAGCAAGTTGTATAACAATACCGGTATCTTTAAGAGGTCCAAGTTTCAATGATTCATAAACGGAGGCAGGCATAACATTAATGGATGCTCCTAGATCTAGCATAGCACGCTCAAACCTGACTTTACCAATAGTACATGGTATAGTGAAGCTACCGGGATCTTTCAACTTAGGTGGGAGTTTCTTTTGAAGATATGCCGAAGCATTTTCCCCCACACTCATCACCTCATTACCGGTCAATTTGTGCTTGTAGTGCACAATTCCTTCAAGAACTTTGCCCAGCGCGGAACTTGCCTTATCGCCTCGATGAGTGGAATGTTCACTTCAATCTTCTTAAAGATTTCCAAAAGCTCTTGGTACAATGTCTCCTTGTTCGACTTTGCAAACCTGCTAGGAAAAGGAGGAGTAGTAACATGAGTAGAAACACGAGTTTTAGGGTTAGAATTTGTTACCGGGTCAGCCTTTTTAGGGGATGTTTCACCCTCTTCTTTCTCCAAATCAGGTTCATTGGACATCGGTGATGTTTCCGGTTTCTCTACTTGCTTCCCACTGCGTAACTCAATAGCATTGGCATTCTCCTTGTGATTTACTGTTTGCGAAGGAAGTTTTCCCTCGGCTTGTGCTTCCAATTTTCTCACTGCAGTAGCTAATTGACCCATTTGAGTTCGGATGTCTTTCATATCCATCTCTGACTTTTGCTTATCTTGCACCATTGTGTTGAGGATGAGATTCAACTTGTCATCTATACTCATTCCTTGAGTTTCTAGACGTGGCTTTTGCAAGAAATGGTACCCACCTTGTTGATTAAAAGTAGGATTGGGAGCTGCATCTTGCTTGTTGGCGTAGATGAAATTGGGATGGTCTCTCCAACCCGGATTGTATGTGCTAGAGTACGGATCATACCTCGGCCTTTGCTGATTTTGATACATGACATTTGCTTGCTCAACATCTTCGGTATATGATGATGATGGTATGACAGCCGCTGCTATTTGATGCATCATCCTCTCCATGTTTCCCATCCTCTGTTCCAAGTTTGAAGAATTGCCAACTTCATTCACCTTCCTTACCGCTGATTCATCTCTAGTGAATAATTGTTGAGTGTTCGCAGCCATATTCTCCAACAAACTTGTAGCTTCCGCAATGGTCTTGTTGGTAAGTGCACCACCACTTGCGGCATCAATCAAATGTCTCTCAGTAGAAAGCAATCCCTCATAGAAATATTGAATCACAAGTTGATCGCTGATTTGGTGGTGTGGGCAGCTAGCTAAAAGCTTCTTGTAGCGCTCCCAATACTCATGAAGAGTCTCTCCCGATATTTGCCTAATACCACATATCTCTTTGCGAATAACAACTGCTTTTGATGCTGGAAAATACTTCTCGAGGAACAATTTCTTCATCCCATTCCATGTGGTTATGCTTCCAGCGGGTAAGCAAAAGAACCACTCTCCTGCAGAATCTAAAAGGGAAAAAGTAAATGCTGTCATCATAGCCATATCCGCATCTGCAGTTGCTTGCTTCATACTAGTTACAACATGATGAAATTGTTGTAAGTGACGATTAGGATCTTCTCCCGATAAACCTCTGAATTTGGGCAGCAAGTTAATCAATTGCGGCTTCAACTCAATGTTTCCATTCAGCTGAATACATAAAGGATGCTGATCAAGGTTTGGAGAAGTGAGCTCCTTGAGTGTTCTTGGAGCAGGCGGTCGAGCTCCCATTGTGTTGTCTTCCTCTTGGTCCGAGTCCGAGAATTCACTTGGTGTAGAACTAGGAGGAAGTGCAGTGTTGATTGCTCGAATGAAATCTTTTAGCAAGGTTCCCAAATGAAGACGTATACCAATAGGACTTGTTCTTCCTTCTCCGCGCATTCACCAAAGAAATCGCACCTGAAAAATCAGATTCTTAAAGATTGAATAAGTAAACTGAAATTGTAACCAAAAGCAAAAATAAAAACTAAGAATAAACAATAACAACTAAACTCGCCAGTGCCTCCCCGGCAACGGCGCCAATTTTGGTGAGCGTCGTTTACTCAACAAAATAAAAAGATATTTCCCACTAATTAAATATAATATAGCGGTAGTAAGAGATCGTTCCCACGAAGAGTAATGCAATTGTTATGTTATCTAATATGGCGAAAATATAAAAGAAGGATAATAAGGAAAAGATATTGAAGAAATCCTTCGCAGTTACTAACCGTTAACTCAACATTGTACCCGTTTATCTCTTGTTAGAAACAATTGTCACCAACCGTAGGAAAGCAGGTACGCTTAGCAATCCCCAAAAAACTCCATATATCACCGGATACGGAAGCGCTCGACTACCGGATTCTATTCAAAAGAACCACCTTGACACGGAAGCGCTCGACTACAAGATGTAATTCCCAGAACGCATTAATATTTGTGAATTTAGGTTTGATCCCAAAGAAGTAAAAACTCTAAGTACGCTCGGTCCACTTACTGGTGTTGTCTTTACTCGCAATTGCTCCACAGAATCCCTCCGTAAGGTCTTGCGATTTCTACTTGTGTAGGAGATAAGAGACAATTACGGGTCGACTCACCTCTCTACTAGCATTAGAATGATTAATAGACTAATCTGTTACACACCCAAACCAATCTAAGAACCAATCATAAACCTTCGATATAGTAAAAACAATCCACAATGAATCAATTTAAAACTTGAAACAAACTTGCAAAATAATTGAGATTCACATTAGAACTTTGAATTCATCCTTACAATAAAAAGAATATAGAAAAGAGATAGTTCTCCACCTAAGGGGGAGAAAAACGGTGAAAAGAAGATATGTGCCAAGAAGATATTATCTTAAAATTATGCCTAGGGTTCTCTATATATATGGTTTTGTAACCTCCTCCTAAAGAAAACTAGGAAACCTAGAAAAAATAGGAAAGTGCACCTCCTCTTGAAGAAAACTAGTAAACCTAGCAAAAATAGGAGAATGTCCCGTGCATCAAATCCCTGTTCGAAAAGGTTGCCAAACTCTGGCCAAATATCGCCAAAACCCAAAGTCACGGCCAAAGAAATAGTTGTGCCCTTTAGTGTAAAATTTGGATAAATAGCATGTTGGGCTCTACTACAGCTGCGGAAGCCCATCTGATTTCTTCATTGGTCCGTCATGTAATATGGGGTGCAGCAGAAAAAGCCCAGCCCGTTTCTTCAAACTCATCTCAGCCCAAACACCCACTATCATCTCGTATAACAGTTACCTGTGTACACTCCTCCACCATGCAACAACGACGAGCATCAAACTCCACTTGCGATCTTTTCTTTACTGTCTTACTCGATCATAGAAGCATCCATCACTAGCGTCACAGCTTCCAACACCAACTCTGTTCTTGACTGCACTGTCATACTCGACTCAAAGCCATACACCGATCAGATTCACGTCATCGTACGTAATCGCCATCTTCCCTAATTATCGATTTTGCCAAGCTGCAAACGTCTGTCAAGCCCAATCGCTGCAGAATCCTCCATCGTGTCTGCCAACATTTCACAACAGAAATCAACTAATCCATCTTCGCAATATCCAACCATAGCAACCTCCAGTCACATCCAACTCCAATGACCAATGTTGCCTTCATATTATCTGGCCAATCTCTTCGCTTCTAACTGCCTGCAATCTCCCTATCATATCACCCTGACCTGTTTGTCTTCCATTCCAGTCCATTGCAGACTCGCCTTTTATCCTCTCTACCAGTGTCGTTCACAGAAAACCACCTATTCTATAATCTTCCATTATGGCTCGAGCTCAGCTTCCATTCGCTGCTCTTTCCCTGACTTCGTTCGAGCACACGTCCATATCTCAATGACGGCGCCATTGCTGCTATAATTCGTAATGGCATCATCTTCATTATAAGCTCCAACTGATCCAGACTCCATCGTCTCGTCATCTGTTGCCATGAAAGATGCGACAACAAAGATCGTCATTAATCACTAGCTCGTCACCACAAAGACCATCTACTGTTAATTAATGGCTGCTGCTACATGACCAACCATTCACAGTACATCACCTCTCTGTCCATTTCACCATATCAATGCCATGCATGACCCCTTAACTCGAGCCAACAAACCACCACGAGATCCTATTTTGTGACTCTTTAATCATCAAAATTCTTCACGGGCACGTTCTTCGTCACAAGCCCGAGATTCAATTCAAGCCCCAAACAGTAATATATTTTAAGAATGAAAATTCTCTTCACCTCTAGTACCGCCACTGACGTCGGCCGACCAGCGATTAGCCAATCCATTACGACGAGTTTTAAGTGTGCCTTCCATTTTATAGGCAAATTGGACGATTCTTTGTTCTTTTTGGGAATAAGCTCCAAAATTTCGGTAAAATATAAAAAGAAAGATAATAATATAATTTCACACGAAAACTAGCTAAGAAAGCATAACCAATCGATACTTAGAGAGGTGTTTTTACACACCTATCACTAAGGTTTGCACCAAAAAAAAAAAAAAAACAAGAGAACAAATTGAAAGAGAAACGCTGGAGTACATAACTGGAATATACTTACCCACTTTATTGCTACCACGCTACCGCTAACACCAGGACGTGATAACAAAGATACGAGATAAAAAGGGGAGAAACCCTTTTCATAAGCATAACACTTTTTGGAATTTAAACAAGGAAATGATTTCATGTTTGAGCTACGTATGGAAGGAGGCAACTGGACCCGCAAGAAAAAGTCCGCGCCACGCCAAGCTAGCATCGTGCCGAGCCGACAACCAGCATCCATGCCAAGACAGTGTCCACGCCAAGCCAACGCCCATTCCGATCCAATTCAGTGCTAACAGCTTGCATCTTTCCAGCACCAGCATCTTGCATTTTTTCTAGCACCAGCAGCTTGCACCCTTTCCAGCGCCAACAACTTGCATCTTTCCAGCCCTAACAACTTGCATCATTTAAGCGCTAACATCTTGCATCTTTATAGCAGCTTACATCTTTCATCCTTCCAGCGTTGCTCTTGAACGCCCAGTAGAAGGGAATCAACAATCTAATTTCATCACACGTAAATATCAGGAACGACTTCCCCAAAATCGAAGAAAGAAAAATCAGCAACCCCTCTGAGTTCACAAAGACTCTTTTCTTGTCAGGAGATGCATGATTTCTGGGGACTTCGCCTGCAAAATTGTGCAGTCTATGATGAAACATTTATATAAGATTATATATTTATCCAAGGCACAATGTCAAGACATATTTGCATCCCTAAACTCGCACTACATCAGGAAAGCAGCTGTTTCCATCCAGGAAGTCGTTCCCAAACCTCAACCTCTTTTGGAAAGCACGATTGATAGATGGAACCGGGGACTTCTAACCACTGATCGCTTGAAGAGTGTCCAGTTTGACAACACACTGATTGATTGACGAAGACTTTCCACTTCAACGTCCTCCAGCAGCGGCTCCGCTTCAACGTTCTCTTCAGTAGCCGCTCCGCTTTAACGTTCGCTTCAGCAGCCGCTCTGCTTCAGCGTTCTCTCCATAAGCTGCTCCAGGATCCGAAGACGAAGCTTTAGCATTTTTTATTCTATAAGTTTCAACGTCCTCTCTAAGAACCGAAGCCGCTTCAATGCCTCCTTCCCTCCAAAGCTCGTGTTCATGGACAGTTTTCTCGCTTATGCATCCAGTCAACCTACTTTGTTCCCACGATAATGTAGTCTCTTCTGATTACATATGCTACCAAGAACTGTTGTCGCTCATTTTTTGATACCAGCCAGAGATTCACCGCATCATAAATCACTACAAAGGTAACTCGTACTCCTCCGTATTTTAGTTTCACGTGGAAGAAATAACAAAATCACAAGTACGAACGCACGATGGTGATGTATTTATCATGGTCAACCCACTGACCATACTAGATGGAAACATGTAAACCATACTTGGGGACTGAGGATCTACACGGAATCCTTTCACTATCAAAGCTCATAAGACACAATAAACCAAAAGGCCATAACCACAATAAGGTCATCTACTCTTCAAGGGTGTAGCATAAGAATATCACCACCTCTTTGTCTAGAAGACGCCTTCAACACTTTACGAGGCCGCAGCGGATCCCAAGCCTACTCAGAGGAAAACAACTTCAGAAACTAAAGAAAAATGCGACTGGGGACTGCTCATTGCAGTCCATACTGACGACCATCAAAGACTCATGAGATAACTCCAGGGACGCGGATGAAATATTTTCTTGAAGAAACAGAGGGATCCACGATAAACAACATAACTCTCTCATTCATGCCTCTTCTCTATCCAGAATATTTCATCCATGTGCATCCCAGCGTCACATCCAGAAGAGTACAATAAGTTTGTATCAAATCCCGTGGACATGGATTCAAGGCGATGCGATGAAAGTAAGCTACACATACCAGAATGAGACGCTTTCACTCCCCTCAACCTGGTTATTTCTGATTTCAATATCATCACTGCCGAAGTTTTACGAGCCGCGAAAACTTCTCAACATGAAGCCGTACATGTGCATCAAAAACTCCAAAATCACGCCACAAAGATACATTCACATATTCGTCCATGCCATCGGATCTAACCGAAATATAACTGGGGACTGCTCACCGCATTCTATTACATACGATAGTCCAAGATTTAGAAGCTAGTTCGAATGATGTCTCTTGGAACAAAGTCCTTGAAGACTTGATAGCAGCACATCGACAACAAAATGTCTCCCAACTCATCTATTTCATCCTATGTCTTCAGAAGATTTCTACTATATAATCATCCACAACATATCAATCATCGCGCTCAGAAGTTCCAGACACTGAACAACCTAAAGTGAAGGATGGACCGACAACGCAACAACAATATCCAAGATTAGCCCTGGCATGATCGTTGCAGAGCTTATATTTCATCCATCCATCCCAAGAATGTAGTGAAGTTTTGGTAAATTTTGGAATCCACTAGAGAGATACTGCAGATGAAAGCACAGATCCAGACGAGCAAAAGAAGAGGGCCGATACCTCTTTTCATGCAGACGGAGTTTCTAGACTTTGAACAGAATGAAGATTCCTTCTTGCTCCATGAACGGGAATAAGTGACTGGGCACCACTATGCCACCTAGGGCACGCAACATTCCTCTTGAATTCTTCCTAAATTTTATTGTCGAGCTGTTTTCACCTCCCGAACGAGCTCAGAACCTAAATATTCCCACATGTGGAGATATGAAATTCTTTTCCGTTCAGAATGGAGGGGTATACCGTCAAAATACAAGTCCGTTCGAGAATTCTATAGCGATTCTAGTAAAGGGCGCTAATTAGGGTTTCAACATGCTAAACACTAATTTAGACAAAGTTGCCATCATTCCACGGAACTGAAGCCGGTCGTCATCCTTCCACGGAGCTGAAGCTAGTCGTCATCCTTCAGAGGAACTCAAGATATCTCCACTCCAAGACGTGAAACGCAAGAGGCTCCATTCCAAGACGACCAATGCCGACGGCTCCATTCCAAGCCGACCAATGCTGACGGCTCCATTCCAAGACGCATAACACCTACGGCTCCCATTCCAAGCCGACCAACGCCAGCGGCTCTGTTTCAAGCCGTACCATTCCAAAGCCTGGCCTAGAAGATGCACAACCATTCCAGATCGAAGCCAGTAGCTTACATCTCAACCATCCTCTACCACTCCGCAGCCTAACCTACAGCGCCATGAGTAGAACCTATGCAAGGACGCCAACACGAGAATCACGAATTCTCCTTACCTCTCGAAAAAGGTTAGCCAGGTCTTCTTGACCATCTTTTCACGATTTTGTAATTTCGATTTTGTCCTTACCTGTCACCATCTTATGCTTACCTCGCAACAATGCTCTTGTTCGGAGCTAAGCAGGGGACTTAATGTTGATGGTGATTTTTAGCTTAGGGTTAAAATCATAAAACTATACAACATACATGACGTCACTATGACCATTAGCGCATTTATTGAATCAATCAGCATGCCTACGTAAGAATTACTGGGGTACCTTTTTTTTACATGAGTCATGTTCCACGGCAGAACCCTTAACATCGACTGACATCATCCATGCCAAACTCTAATTCTCATGCTACCGCGCCAAGGCATGCAAACCATGCCAGCCGCACTACTGTGCCAATGGCAAACCATGCCACCACATCTCCGCGCCAAGGCATGCCAACCATGCCAGCCGCACCACTGTACCAATGGCAAACCATGCCAGCCACATCTCCGCGCCAAGGCATGCCAACCATGCCATCCGCACCACTGTGCCAATGGAAAACCATGACAGCCACATCTCCGCGCCAAGGCATGCCAACCATGCTAGCCGCACCACTATGCCAATGGAAAACCATGCCAGCTAAACCTACCGCGCCAAGGCATGCCAACCATGCTAGCTGCACCAATGTGCCAATGGAAAATCATGCTAACTAAACCAACCGCAACTTGCCTTGGCCCTAACCATGCTAGCCGCACCATGTGCCAACGGCATGCCAAACCCTTGGCCCCACCATGCCAAACCGTACATGCTAAACCTTTGGCCCCACATGTACCAATGGAATGTCACCCACCTTATCGCGCCATATCGTGGTGGCCTTCCCCATGCGACTACCAAAACAAAGGCCTGCAACAATCAACATCTATCTTTCCATCTAAGATGCAAATCTTAGCCGTCCAAGGTCACCAACCAACGCAGGGTAACCTTTGGACCAACGCCAAAACCCTAGTTTTGGCCACGCCTAAACCACGCCAAGGTATGATGACCATGCCACATGTGCCAATGGAATGCCTTTCCAGCCACCTTGTCGCGCTATACCGTGTTAGCATTCCCCATGCGGCTACCAAGACAAAGGCCTGCAACAATCATCTTTCCATCTAAGATGCATATCTTAGCCGTCCAAGGTTGCCAAACAACACATGGTAACCTTTGGCTCAAAACCATAGTTTTGGCCATACCAAACCACACCAAGGCATGCTGACCATGCCACATGTGCCAATGGCATGCCGTGCCAGCCATCTTACCGCGCCATACCGTGCTGGCATTCCCTATGCGGCTACCAAAACGAAGGCGTGCGACAATCAACGACCACCCTTCCATCCTAGGTGCAAATCCTAGCGTCCAAGGTTTCCAAACAATGCATGTGGTAACCTTTTGCCCAAAACACGCTAGCTTCCCAAAACTTGCTAGCTTTCCAAAACACGCTAGCTTCTCAAAACATTCTAGCTTCCCAAAAACTCACCAAACATGCCACCGTCCCTCTTGAATTCTTCATGAGTTTTACTTTCGGGATGTTTTCACCTCCCTAACGATCTCAAAACCTAAATATTCCCCCTTAGAGAGACAATAAATTCTTTTCCATACAGAATGGAGGGGCGGACCATCAAAATCCGAGTCCGTATGAGAATTCTACATCGATTCTAGTAAAGGGCGCTAATTAGGGTTTCAACATACTAAACCCTAATTTAGACAAAGCCGTAAGTGCTTCCCTTCCAAGTCGCACATTGCCAGTGGCTCCACTCCACGTTAAAGCCATGCTGGCCATGCTTTCATGACGCTGGATACCAAACGAAGGGTTGCAACGATCAACGACAACCCTTCTGTCTAAGATGCAAATCTTAGCCATCCAAGGTCACCAGCTAACGCATGGCCACTTTTGGATCAACGCCAAAATCCTAGCTTGGCCACGCCTAACCATGTTAAAACCACGTCGTCCATGCTTTCATGATGATGTCTACCAAGCGAAGGGTTGGGTATTGGTTTGGCGGTGTACAACATGCGGCGTACACTACGCCCGTTATAAGAGAGTGTCATAAGGATGAAGCGGTTAGTAAACACAAGGAATAATGGTGAAACGCTTTCTTTTATGGAACATCAATTCCAGGCGTTACCGGTTACCACCTCCTCTCATTTATGTTTCACCGAACAACAAGTTCAGGTCAGGAGCATACAACACTCAAAAAATATTTGCTAGCTTTCCATTTGTTAGCTTACCACTTTCTGATACAAGTCGTAAAATAACTACTCTTCCAGAATCAACTATTCTGGTCTCAACACTTTCTTCGCTTCCCTCCCCAAAACCAACCATTCTCCTTCACTTTGTGACCGAAGCAAGTCTGGAATGGCCATTTCTTGGTTTAGGCCGGATTTGTACAAATTGATCTCTCGAATCTAAAGTACTCCCTTGCAGTACATTGTTTAGGGTTTAAATTCGTTTCTCACCCACACACCCGAAATTACCGAAATCAGCAGAAACTTTTTTCACCCTCAAACAGTTACTCATAATACAAAAGAAACATAGTGTTGAAATGTAAATGAAATTTTTGTTGACTAAATAACAATTAAGCAAAACATTAACACAAGTTGCATATGATTAAACAAAAGTAAACAATTAGAAAATTGATGCACAAAGCAATAGGAGATTGGAAAACTAAAAAATAATCATCAAACTTTTGAAAAAAAATCTTAACACTGAGCTACGTTGATTCAATATTTCGCATGATCCTCTTTTTTGGTAATGAATAAGCAGGGTAACAAATAGACCCAATTTAATATCTTTTGTTACTTGTATGTTACTAATGATTTTCAGCAAGACAGATTATCATTTTTATATATTGCAAGAGACCAATTTAAAAAAACCCATATCTTATGTTGCATAATAATTTATCTACTTATTTTTTGTGTGATTTTTTGTTTTTCTTTGTGTTGCGAGACCCGTCTACCTAATGTAGAAAAATTTGATACATTATGGGATAAGCACCAATCCATAGACACATGTATGTTTAACTTCTTTTGCTTCCTGTTCATATCAAGATAATATCCATATAAAACAATGATGAAAGCCACATCATCTTGTTTATTTGTTTAACCGAAACAATAAGATATATTTCAACAACTATATTATAATCTTATCTTATTATGTTATTTAAACTTTTGGTAATTTTTATCACCTTGTTGGTGCAAAATTTATCACCAGACCAAGATATGTTATTGGTGTGGTGCCAGTGCGGCTAGGGCCATCATCTCCATTAGGCCTATTTGGCTCTACGAGAGAAACACTTTGTTGTTCTTGCAGGAATTCCTCGAGTGTAAGCATGTAATCATCATACACTGTAAAGTTATCATTTTCATTAGTAACATTGGAAGTATCCCGTGGAAAGATAATGCAGTTGGTGACATAAATGATTACCAAGTATCACACCACTATTTTTATGGGTAGATATTGTTACGGTTTTTATCCATAATTCCCACGTCCCTTGTAAAGTCCCGTAAATTCGTCTATAACAGCCTTGAACATAACTTTACCACCATTTAGCTCAAGCTTATATCACGAAGAAGCTAATTCTTGGGTTTAGAAGTTGGAGATATTTCTTTCTTCTTATCGATAACTAAACCAAACTATCATTCAAAAAGGAAATTATGTTAACACAAATGAACAAAACAGCTTAGATCTTACTCACAATCACATTATATCAATACCATGACACCTACAAACACTACCAATGTAGAAACAAACAGAATCATCATGGCAATGCATAACGTGGGAATCTACAATTGGTATAAGTTAAACCAAGAATCCTGTAAAAATTTACAAAAATCGATTCCCTTATTTAAGTATCTCAATCATGTAGGTAAAGAAATTACTAAAATTCATTCATAACTAAACAAAAACACATATAACAAAACATACTAAGATAGTATAACACGACCTTCCCATACTTAGCAGTAAAATCATTCTTAATGGAAAATAATTCAAATAATGTTCAACTTTCACTTATACTAATTCTTTTGGTGTCAACTATGATGATCCCCTATCTGAATTGCAACTGCGAACTGATTGTGGTTAATAAGATAGTATGATGATTTAAAACCCGATCATTAACAAGAAAACCCGTCAAGTAAAGTTTTAAATAGTTTTCATGCTACATTTAAACTTCTTTTATACAACGATAACATTTTATGGATTGTATTTATTTACATATACAAAATAGATTTGACCATAAATATAGAATATCCATAATAAAAAACTGAGAAACTACAACAAGCAAACAATATGATAACCAAAAATAAAAAGCTAAAGAAAACCTCAAGGAGTTTCCACAAAATAATATGGAAATATTATTCAGTATCTTTGAGTAGGGTGCATATTATCTTCATAGAATTGACAAGCTCATAAACTAAAAATCAACTTTTAGAAGACGGTATATTTGAACTATATTACCAAGTACTATGTGTTCTTTGAATACCTTCAATTTTCTCTTTATCTTATGTTCCCCCTAAAAGGCTTACTATATAGGAGATGAGTATGTCAGCTTCTTATCGTCTTTCTTAAGAAACTTCATCAATACAATTAAATGACTAGTGTCATCTTTTCATTCAACCAACAAAAGTAAGGATTCTGTTGAAAATTTTGGTGAACAATGTGAATATATCACTGTGCTTGATACATAAAAAAACAACCTAATTTCATTTAAATCGATATAGACGGTAAGTCTTATTGTTGCAATCATATGAATTATGTGCATAATACTTGATATGCTTCAATGCCTTTTATCTTGCAAAACATAACAATCATTCTTTTGCTACAAAAAAGGAAGAAGAAGTCAAATTTGAAAGTTTGGTTTGGTCAAATCATTCATTTGAACAATGGCAATAGTTTCCTAAATTCTGGAAAAAACATAAGATGTCTACAAAGCATGTGAATTGAGCTTTAGGTGCTAATTACACGTAAGTATTTTACTGTTTCGATAACTTAAAAAATATTTGGGAATAATTTGCAAATAGTTCGCAATTTTCTAATTAAGATATTGATATTAAGTATGCTGCTCATAACCAATTGGTATTTTTTTAATAACATATAAATCCCATAAGATATTTTATGAAAGAGAATGATCTATATATCCGTGTTTCATGTACTTTTCCAAATTAAATCATGGTTCCGCCGCGGTAGAAAACTCAATAATAAACAACGCCCGACTTTCTGGCTCAGTTTTAGACAACAACCAACTATCCAACTCAATTTTAAACACTTTAAAATTTTTAGGCTCAGTTTTAAAACACCAACAATCAAGTTCAGTCATTGCTCAATTTCTAGGCTCAGTTTTAAAAAAACCACCAACTATTTTATTCAGTTTTAAATACCACCCTACTTCTAGGATTGGTATTAAACACCGTCGCCACACAAAATTGGTAACATTTTAAACACCGTCACAAATTTTAAGCTCTAATTAGTTTTGGGCCATGTTCTAAACTCCGGTTGATTATAGGATTCCAACTCCCCAATACGTATTAACATAAAAAATGCTATTTATATCATTTTTATTTGACTTTTATAATTTGTCCCATGTAAATTCTCTAGAGCTTGTTTGGATAACACTTCATAAGTTATTTTTCGATTTTTGAAAATAAAAAAGTAGGAAAGTAGTTTGTAAACACAATTTCAGTCCTATGTGAATGCTCTAGAGCTTGTTTGGATAACACTTCACAAGTTTTTTTTCTTCTGATTTCTAAAAGTCAAAATGTCGAGAATTGGTTTGTAAGAATGACTTCCAAAAGCGAAAAATTTAACTATTGTGAAACAAATTTGTTTTTGCTTCTGACTTCTGTGATTGACTTCTTCTGGTATCCTTTCTTTTAAACAGGAAAGATAATCTTTATTGAGAAGGAATAAAACTGCATAAAGTTTTTATCCTGCTGGGTAAGAGCACATAACCAGTCAGGTATGTCATTTGTCCAATTTCAACATAAAAGTTGAAACCTTGCAAACTTAGCTAAGCTGTCTGTTATATGGTTTGCATCTCTATGCACATATGCACATAACCAGAAATTGAAAGTGCTAAGCATATCTAAAGCATCCTTTATTAGGTTATAGGAGGTCTATTTTACAGTAGGATGCTTCCCCTTTAGAGCTTCACCTTCCAGACATATGCTTGTGAGACCTTTCTGTTTTACCTGGGTTGCATGGACGCTCCGTTTTTGGAGTCGTGTCCGAGTCCGATTCACGTCGGACGCAGAACACGCGTTTGACGCTGACACGACGCGTGTCCGACGCACCAATGTCTCTGAAACATTTTTTTCTTCATTTTCATTTATATTCTTCTTTTATTTTTATTATTATCAACTAAATGAAGAAAGACAAACATTTAGATCAATCATTTAAGTCTTTATTAGGGGTTTGTAATTAGAAATACATCACATATACCCTTGGTTGGGTATGTGATGTTCTAAGAATTCAATTTAATTGTGCCATGTGTTTAATAGTGATTGATTGTTTGACCTTCGACATGTATAAACAAACGATCTCTCATTTTATTTTGAAATTTATACACATGTAGCATTATTTTCTATTTTTTTAGGATCGAAACACTTGACTTTGGTGTATAAATACACTAGTACGACCGTTTCCACGGTGGGAGGGCCGACCGAAGAAGAATCTGAAGATGGGGTTTGTCTGCGACTATTTTCGTCCCGTTTAAGAAAAGGTGGTACTTTCACCCCGTTTCCGAAAAAATGATACTTTCGCCCCGTTTCGGAAAAAGTGATACTTTCTTCCCGTTTCGGAAAAAGTGATACTTTCTCTCCGTTTCAGAAAAAGTATCTTTTTCTGAAACGGAGAGAAAGTATCTTTTTTTCCGAAACCGAGCGAAAGTATCACTTTTCCCGAAACATAGTGAAAGTATCACTTTTCCTGAAACAGGATGTGAAAGTATCACCTTTTCTTTAACGGAAAATTAGTCTATCCATAAACCAAAATATGGTTGCATGATGTGTTATGCAACCTTTGTGGTGGTTTGCATAATGGCTATGCATTCAATTTTCGAGAATTTTGCCTAAAATGAAAGTATCATTTTTCTTGAAACGGAGGGAGTACATCGTTTTATTAGTTGCAACGGAAAATTAGTTGATGAATAAACCAAAATTTTGTTACATAAACTATTATGTATCCTTTATGGTGGTTTGCATAATGGATATACACTTAATTTTCTAAAATTGTGCCTAAAATGATAAGTACCTCTGAATCTTTCGTAAAAACTCAAAATTTGATATTGTTATTTATGCTCATTGGATAGGTTTTTTTATTAGCTTTCCAACGAGATAAAATTTGTAAAATTCCAAGGCATAGATTTTTAGATTTGTTATATTAAAGTTTGTTGTCCAATTATACCCCTGAAAAGATAGGATACACAAGGAATTGTAGTAATTGGACTAAAATGGAGGGACATTTTTGGTTTTTCAGCCCTAACCATTTTCAATCTTTTTGTGTCAATTAATCACTTACATTTTACAAAAAAGTGGCCATATAAAGGTCCTCCCTCGTTTCGCTCGGTCGGCCCAATAATTATCTTATCTTATACTAATATAAAGAAAATAGGTAATTGTTTGGTGAAGTCTTTTCACATGACAATAATACCCCAATTAAATAAGCCTTTTAATCAATGTTTGTATATTCACAAGAATGCCATTGTTTTAAAAATAGATCAAAAAAATTAAAACTTAGTTATCTTTAAAAATACATATCGGATTTTTGTAAAATTAGTATATTTGGAAAGCTCTTTGAATTATCTACATAATGAGTACAAACAAAAATATTAAAAAAAAAAATTAAGATTTTTTTTTCCATTATTATCAAATTTGGTGTTATTAAAAGAATCAAATTCAAGCATGTGCATCGCACATGGGGTATTACTAGTATATATAAATAAAATATGTATATACACGTCCGCGTCCTAGTTTTTTTAGAATTTTATAGTATCCGCGTCCACGTCGTGTCGTATCCGTATATCTACGCGTCCGCGTCTGTGCAATCCATGTAGGCATTGGTTTTGGTATCCAAGCACGCTGTAACTTGTTTTCCACCGTCCTTTCTGTGTCTATACAACGAAGGACAGTTTAGGTAACTAAGTTTCTCGGGGGTTCTTTTGTCCTCTCGAACATATAATTATCTTCTCCCCTGTTCTCTCTCCATTTATCGATCTCTTTCTATATTCAACACCACCGACCTCCCCCCGAAACTAAGAGAAAAAACCCCCAAAACTCGACTGTTTCAGAAAAAAAGACCGAAACTTGAATCAAAATCGTCAAGAATCCCTGAAATTAAAACTCAATTAAGATTGAACATAACCCCTAATTTCACATTCGAATCATCTTGACTGAAGAAGAAATCACTGACAAGTTTTTGTTTTTATTCATTCATCCCACTAATCTCTGAAATATTCAATAGAACCTTTTAATTTTTCTTGTTAGTTTTTGTTATAATTTTACTTTCTAGGTCAGAAGTTTGTGTTTGTTCTGTTGTTTTTTGTTGTTGTTGTTTCCGCCTCGAATAATTAATCAAGGAAGATTTCTCTCAAGTCCAATCGAAGGTAAAGCCTTAATTTTTTTTCTAGGGTTTCTTTCGCTATTGATATTTTTGGAATTGTAATTAGGTTATATTGATTGATGCTGCATGTGTTTGCCAAATTGCATTGTTTAAAGTATTGTTAATTTGATTGTGTTTTTGTTTTAGGATGCAATAGAGATGATGCATCAAGGAGGAGGTAATATAGATGCTTACGGTCACCAATTTGATAACAATTTACAGGAGGTAATGATCTTTCCGCTTTTTATTTTCTGAGTTTGAAGTTCAAGTTGATGAATTTATTAGAATTAGTGGATTCTGTTTGTTTGAGTTTTGATGAAATAGTGATAGGTAAATCATAGATGTGCTTGAAGTGCTTAGATTTCACTTTTGATTTTCTTTTTTTCTTTTTGGTTTTTTCTGTGTTGATCTTTTTTCGTTGAAGAATCCACTTAATTGGGTAGTGCATGCGGTATACGGATAGTTTTAGAGTTTTGTTTGTTGCTGACAATGTTTGTTAAATCGTTATCCTTTTGGTACATGTCTCCTTGTTCCTGCATATCTGTTAAATAATGTATCTACACCTGCTCAATAGATCATAAGTTAATAACCACAGGAGTCATCCAAATCTCTCTCTCCCTCCCTCTGACACACACACTAATCGAAGTCGTTACGCTGTAACTTTTGTTGCCAACACACTAAACATCTTTAGGTTTAGCTTCTGTTGCTATTAGGAAGAACACTGATAATCAGCCTTATAATTTACATCCTCACTCCTTGATACTTAATGTTGCACAATTCAGTCATGTGATAGGAAATTTATCTGTTCAAACTGATGTCACTGTGATGAAAATATTTGTATTACTGTTTCAGTTTATGGTTTGCATTGTTCAATTAATTTGTTGATCTTGGCATATGCCAATTTGGTATGGGGACAAATTAGGCATATCTCATAAAAATAGGGTCTCAAATACCTGTGGACTTTTCAAGGATATCTAAAATTTGTGGATCACCGCAGTTGCCGAATATTGCCACTTTTAGTATCCCTTAATAGGTAATAAATAGTTAATGCTCCTGTCCCGCAAACCATCAATGCTTGCATGTTTAATTGTGGATATTAAACGAAGAAACGATCACTGTGCTAGGAGATAAACTTGGCTCACTGACTCTTGCTTGTATGATGTAATTTTTCCCGTTCTTTTTCATAGCTTGTTTTCATATGACACTCTCTTTTAGCTGCCTGGTTTTCTTGTCAATGAAGTGTGTAACTAAGAAGCGGAAGGAAAACATAAGCTGATATTTATGTGATTTGTGTATTTATCGTTGACATGTCTACCATCAAGCTAGTTAAGGTTCATTCAAAATGTATTAGTGAATTAGTACTTCTATTTTGGAGGCCGCCAGGTCTATAGAAGTATTCTTCTATGGATGAATGTGAATCGCGATGTTCAAATCGATTTATTGTTCTGATTATGTGCAATCAGTGTAGGTTTTGGTTCTAAATAAATGATTATACACTTATAGTTAAGTCTCCCTCAAGTTTTATCTTGTTTTTGTGATGATTGGTTAGTTCATTAGTCTTGCTCTATTAATGATTGTTGGTACGATTACTGAAGTCCATTCATGTTCACTCACTACCATCATTGTAATAAGTGAATAATGTAAGATCCCCCTTTCTTTATGCTTGTTTACAGAAAAACCAGGTTGCAGATGTAAATCAAGGACAGTCATCTGTATATGCATCCTTTATGCTGCCACCTCCACCACCACTAACAGGGTCTCAACCTGCGCCATGGGCCATGCACAGGACGGAGAACAGCTCAGTGGATAATGCAGTTCATACGAATATTGGCTATCATCCTGAGCAGATGACTGATCCTCCACCAAGAAATGTACAAGACAGTTTGAATACTTCATCACATGCTGCAGCTTCATCTACCGTGGGAGTAGCCAATGGAACACCAGATTATTCTGGCTATGCATCGTATTCAACTTCTAATGATCCTTATGGTTATGGAACCACTGGATATCAGAATTACTACTATGGATATCAGCAGCAAGCTAATCAACCATATACTCCTCAAGTTGGAGGGCCTCAAAACTCAGGTGCTCCTTATCAGCCTCTTACCTCATTTCAGAATTCAGGCTCTTATGCGGGGTCTGCAAGTTATTCAAGCACTTACTACAATACTGGTGATTATCAGACATCTGGAGGGTTAGCAAGCAGTGACTACGGTAGTCAGACAACTCAGGCCAACTTATGGAATGATGCTAGCTATGCAAATTATCCCTCTCATCAGTACTCAGGTTACACACCTGCAGATTCAAGCAGCGCTCAAAGTTCCAGTACTGTAGCTCCCACTGCTGATTATTATGAACAACACTACAAACAGCAGTGGGCTGATTATTATAGTCAAACTTCATCAGATGTTACTTGTGCTCCTGGAACAGAAAACAAATCAACCACTGGTGCGTCTACTCATGATTCTCAAATTCCTGGTGTTCCCGGTGGGTATCCTATATCACATACTCAACCACCCCCACCCCCACCCCCTGGCACCACTTCATGGCAACCCCAAGTCAATTCATCTGGCACATGGGATCCTGATCCCAGTTTGTCGGGTTCCGCATCATGGCGACCAGAGTCTATATCATCTGCGACCACATCTTGGAAACAAGAACCTACGTCATATGGAACTACATCATGGAAACCTGAACCCACACCATCCAACACCGCATCTTGGAGACCTGAACCCACTTCATCTAGCACCACATCATGGAGACCTGAACCCACTCCGCCTAACAGCACATCATGGAAACCTGACCCGCCTTCCACATCATGGAAACCTGACCCGCCTTCCACATCATGGACACCTGAACCAACTCCATCCACATCATGGAGACCTGAACCCACTTCAACCAGCACCATGTCATGGAGACCAGAACCCACTTCATCTGGGTTGCCTACCGTGCAGGTTTGGGGTTTCTTTATTTGCTTTTAGTAAACTGCACACAGTCACACACACGCATATGGCAAATGAGTACAGTTACAGGAACTAATTTCCATATACTCCACATGTGCTGCTGAGCTGCACATGTTATATTTGTTCCGAGGTTCTATGAATCTGAATCGCAGGCTTCCCTTTTGAAATCTGTGTACTTAAAGTCACATTGGGATACTAATGCACAAATCAGTAATTGAGAAGCTATTCGATAGAGTCTTCTGGACTAGATTAAGCAGGTTCATATATCAAGTTTATGGTTAATTGGAAATGTAGCCCTATAGGTTAATTTTCTTAAACTGGTTACTAAGGGCCATTTAGGAAACAATGTAAGTACTTTCTGTGGCACAGTAGGACCCTTTGGAAGAGCTTGTAGGAGTTCACTTGCAAAGAGAAACCAGAATTAGATGTCAGTTTGATAATGCTGCACCGGACCATAGAAATGAATAGACATTCTGCATAGGTAGAAACTATGTTATTGTTTAGTTTTTGTTTTGAGAAGAAGGTAGAACTAGAAACAGCAGGGTTGTAGCACGGTGATGGTTTAGTAGGCAGCTTGTCAATATTCTTTGTGGTAGGATTGGTTTATAATTTGCTGATTTTCTTCATCTTTTAAGTAGAGATAGGTGTTTTGCCACTTATTTACTCCATTGCTAAGTAGTAGTGGAGTTTCAATATTCTGAGGTCACTGAATTGTCTTAATTAGCTTCTGAATTGTTAATTAAATTCTCCAAACACCCTATTTTAACTATTAAAAAGAGATTCTTATAAAAGCCATCAATCCTAGTTGATGTCTTTCATATTGATAGTATAACAGTGTTTCATTTATATCTCTGACAGACCTGAATATCATGTTATGTTATAAGTACTGCCAAATAAGTGCTATATGTGCTTTGTTTATTTTGTGTGCTTACATGAAATAAGTTATAGGAACTGTCGGCACGGTGAATTTATATATAACATTGGTTCTAGTTGAGAATTGGCAGCCTCATTTGGTTCTTTTTGGATATATTTTCATTCATCTCTTGGTGGTGTCTTTTTGACAGCAAACTGTACATATATATATTACCATTTCTTGTTATTCCCCCCACCCGTCCACCCAACCCCCCCAAACTGCATATGATCTAGATTTGCATGTTTTAAGGTAGGCTTTTGTTTAGGTAAAGTGTGATAAGTGCGAAAATCGAGAGTCTGGTTTGGTTAGTCATTAGCATAAAACGGCCCATAATTTAATTCCTGCATCTGTATGCCGTTTTTTCAGGCTGAAACTAAACTGAACTATTTGTATCATATGAGTTTTTGTAGCAGGTGAATCAAGTAACAGGTGATGCATATGACGGTTACTGGAGACAGGGTTCAGCTGCTTTCCAAAATCATCATGTCAGCCATGCTCCATCACATTTCCAGAAACCTTTGGACCCAAATCCAATTCCATACGAAAATTCCCATAATATTCAGCAGTCTGCTTGTTCTCAAGGACCTACTTCACATTTTCCTGCTACACATCATGGGGCTCAGACTTATGCCTCAGTGTTGCAATCCGGTTCTTCAATGGATACACGGCGAGCAAACAAACTGCAGATTGCCACAAATCCCAGAATCGCACAGAACATGGCCGTAGGCTTACCAAAAACTGACAAGGATGGCTCCACAAATGATGCAGCAGCAAAACCGGCCTATATCAGTGTTTTGATGTCAAAACCTGGTGCAGCAGCTTCTTCTCGTGGTCCTGCTGATTCTGTGCTTAAGGTGGGAATTAGTTTGTCCTAAGATTTAGCTGTAACTAGAATATAGAATGTGACCATGTATCCTTAACATAGAATTGGTCCTTCTCCTTAATGGAGAAAGCTTTCTGTATAAGGCTCGAAATGGTGAATTAAGGACTCTGTGGATAGTTTTATCTGACTTCGTGATGGGAGGACATAGCTTAGGATCCCCAGCTTTGATCATCCCTTAGGCAGTGTTTCGAATGTTAGATTTCACGAACTAACTTTGTTTAGGATGCTGTTATTCTTTTATTTTTTTCAGAGAATTACATCCTGTTCATTAGGTCTTTTTATTTTACTCTAAAGTTGAGTTTTTATGCTGGTTGCAGCCCGGAGCATTCCCTGTATCATTACGTGCTTATGTGGAAAGAGCTTTATCTCGGTGTAAGGATGATTCACAAAAGGCAGCTTGTCAGAATATAATGAAGGAGGTAAAAAAATATATTTAAGCTCAGTGACAATAATTGTACTTTTAGGATTCTGATTTACAGCATATGAGTCAGTGTCCTGATTGAAGTTGACTACTGTTTCTTACTATTTCACTTCTTAAGCTGTGATTTGCTATTTGGATCTTAATTATTTTTATATAAAATATTTCAGATGATTACAAGGACGTCATCTGATGGTACACTTTTCACTAAAGATTGGGATACAGAACCACTTTTTCCATTACCGGAGATGGCCGCAATGAGTAAAGAGTACGTCACTTATTTGACCTTTTAATAGTCCGAGGTTTATTTATTGTCGTTTTTAAAAGTCTGATGATGGGATGTCAAGTTATAACTTGCCAATGCAATCATTTTACTTTAAACTACAGGAGTGTAGCTCAAATCGGGTCTCCTTTGATTCACTCTCCTAGTTGGTGACATACTCGATTTGCTTTCTAAATAATTCGTTGGCCATTTTTCACCTGAAAGAACACTCTGTTTTGCATTAGGTTGCAGAGTTCAACTGCTGTTTCTTCTTTACCAAAGTACAAAAGAAGTCCAAGTAGACGCACCAAAAGTAGGTGGGAGCCTATGGCTGAGGAAAAGTTGGTTGAGAAAATGCCATCTGTTACTCCTGTTTCAGTAAAATCTGCTACCTGGAATCATGTTAAAGAAAAGGACAAAACGGTAATCTTCTTGTCCTTTTTCTTTTTGGAATTATGAGTTCGATATTGCAGGCTACTTTTCTTAATTTTTTGAATTGTCCTAAGATCTATTTCCACTGCTTTTGACAGTAGTATACAGTTGTTTTAGGTTGAAATAGTATCATAACATTATATGTGTGACTCTAAAGACTTCTTTGCAGGTTTCTAATGGAAAATGGGAGAGAAAGGATAGTAGCTGGACTAATGGGAAGTTTGTTCCATCACGTCAGCAAACCCCTGGTAAAAGTAATAAGAGGTCAGGGAAGAAGCCACGGCTTGGTGGTGGTGGTTTTAATGCTGCTCAAAATAATGATGCTAGTGATAGTGATAAGGAGCAAGGTTTGACGGCATATTACTCGGGCGCAGCAGCATTAGCAAATCATCCAGATGAGAAGAAAAAGCGGGAGGATCGCTGTAAGCGTTTCGATAGAGGACCTCGAGCAGAGATGAAGCATTTCAGACCAAAAACCGCTTCTGCTACCGCGAACCTGTATACTAGGAAGGCCAGCGCTCTGGTGCTTAGCAAAAATTATGAAGACAGTGAAAGCAGAGCAGTGGAAGATATTGATTGGGATTCTCTTACTGTGAAGGGAACCTGCCAGGAAATTGAGAAGCGTTACCTGCGCCTTACTTCTGCACCTGATCCAACCACTGTAAATACCCTTCTCATGTCAAACTCTGTTCAGAATTGTGTTATTGACTAGCTTTGGGTTTCATTCAGTAAAAATAATAGGTGAATGTATATTTGCTGATGTTCTTAATTAAGATTTTATATTTATTTGCTTATAGGTGAGACCAGAGAATGTGCTAGAAAAAGCTCTTCTGATGGTTCAGAATTCTCAAAAGAACTATCTTTACAAATGCGATCAGTTGAAATCAATACGTCAAGATTTGACCGTTCAACGGATTATCAATGAGCTCACAGTCAAGGTACGTCCTTACTCTAAAGAGTTGAAATTGCTGTGACAATTCCAGTTTAATCTTTTAGCTTCTAGCTTATGTTCCAATGCACCTGTTGATATTTCTGACACTGCATCATAAACGTATCATGATTTAAAACCAGCAATAATCAGCATTACTTGTTTCAAAGAGCAAATTTCTTATATATACGTACAGCCCTTTCCAAAATGTGTATGATTCCCTAATTTCACGCCTTATTTCTTGTGGTTCTAGGTATATGAAACTCATGCCCGTTTAGCATTAGAAGCTGGGGACTTGCCAGAGTTTAATCAGGTTGGCTACTGATTTTGATATGCCATGCTTCTTTGCAATGGTTATTTCCCCGATATTTAGGTGTTAACCTCTTTTGTTCTTTTCGCAGTGCCAATCACAGTTACAGACCCTTTACTCGGAAGGAATTAAGGGGTGTCAGATGGAGTTTTCTGCTTACAGCTTACTTTGCGTGATCTTGCACTCTAATAACAACCGAGATCTCGTGGCGTCAATGGCAAGGTCAGTTGCATGTTTTTTACCTGCGTTGTTGGATGCATTGCTTAATCAGCTTTCTTGAATACAAATTATTTGCACCTAATTTTCAGAGAAGGGAAAATAAAGGGTTTCAGATTTTCTCTTGGTAAATGATTGTCTGCTGTCTTTTGGGCAGTAACATGCAGAAACATATCCTTGTTCATTCATGCAGATTATCGAATTTCTATTATTATGAAATCATTGAAGTCATTCTCTACACAAATTCTAGTTCATTGAATTATTTAAGTTCCTGTTTCATCACGTTGTGAAACACATGTTATGTTAACGTCCACATGAAGATAATTCATCCATCTTTGTTATAGTCTGTTTTGGGTATTGATCTTGTATATCTCCTGTACCAGATTGCCGAAGGAAGCAAAAAAACATGAGGCAGTAAAGCACGCACTTGCAGTCCGTACAGCCGTTACGTCGGGAAATTATGTTCTATTTTTCAGACTTTACAAGGCAGCACCAAACTTGAGTACCTGTCTTATGGGTGTGTGACAGTAGAATTGCATTGACATGTATATCAGGTTCTCTTGTTTGAATATTTTCTTACTTCCTAGTAATCTCTATGCAGATCTTTATGTTGAGAAGATGCGGTTTGAAGCAGTGAAATGCATGTCCAAATCATATCGCCCTACAGTCCCAGTCACTTTCGTCGCACAGGTTCTTGGGTTTACCAGTTCATCGCAATCAACTGAAGGAGGAATTGATGAGAAAGATACTGATGGGTTGGAGGAGTGTGAGGAGTGGTTAAAGGCACATGGTGCGTGCCTTAATGCTGACAATGGCGGGGAATTACAGTTTGATACAAAGGTATGTATATCATGAAACTTCTAACTTCTAGTGGGTATTGGGAAATTTCTTGTTGGATAAAAATCCGGTCCTAGGATTTTACTGTTGGTGGTACTTGGTAGTACTTGTCGTTTCAAGAGATTGTAGCTTTGCTTACTCATTTTAAGTTTTTTTTTTCTTTCTCCTCTCACGAGTTTATGCTTTGTGCTGATGTACAGACGTCATCCTCGAGCCTTTTCATGCCAGAACCAGAAGATGCAGTGGCCCATGGAGATACGAATCTTGCGGTTAATGATTTTATGACTCGGACATCCTAGAAAGAAACATTTTTAGTCTGTAACTGAGTAGTGTATCATCATCACACAGAAATATAGAAATGTAGAACATTTTAGTTTGTAACGGCAGTATAGACCTCATTCAATTTTAGAGGTTAAATGACTAGAAATGTACATTCTATGTAGCACCGGTTCTAAAAAGGGGTTCCAATTTTGATGCCCCTGCTAAATTTTCTTTCATTATTTGGTGCACTATTTGAACACCCCTCAAATCTAATTTTAGGACATGAGGTAAGATGTATCACATTACTGAAATATTTGACCTCCTGAAAAGAAGAAGGATCCGACTCTTACCAGTTAGAAACCCCTTTCACAGTAAATAAGAGATCTATTCTGTAGACTCGAATGTCATATTATTAGTTTTAAGAGGTGGAATCGGAGAAAAAAAAAAGATGATACTCCTTCCGTCCTAGTTTACTTGCCAAAATTGAGGATTTTTTTTGTTCTAAATTACTTGCCTATTTTCATATTTTTCCAATTTTTATCCTAATTTACCCCTCTGTTGGAATCAGGTCATATTATTGAGAATTGTGTAACTTTATTTCCTATACACAATTTAAATTCTTCTCTCTATATATCTTTTATCTTTTTTTTTGTTTTGAATTTTTCAAGTAAAGATAAAAAAACTAGATATGTAAAAACTATGTATCATAAATACTATTTTGGGATAATTTTGGAAAAAAATCTACTCTCTACATTTCTTAATCTGTGTGTAAAAATCAATTTTGGCAAGTAAATTAGGACGGAGGGAGTATTATTTAAATGTCTTCACTCTTGGAAAAGATTACGCAACAAGTAAGTGATATTTTTTTCGATAATTATGGTATTGGGTACCTAAAATGCCAAAAGTGCCAATATTTCCAATGGGTTTTTGATGCAATCTTTGTGGAAAAACAAAAGCAATTTGATAATTCTGAAGATCAAATTTGTGCACAATTTAGAGATAAGATAAAGTGCATAATTAAAAGTTAACTCATGTCAACAAAGTTAATGTAACATATTGGAAGTAGTATTTCTTAGTGTAATGTTAGTTTGCAGTTATGAGTATTTTAAATGAATATTTTTGTTACAGGGAGAGCGAAAACGGATTCGAGGAGTGTAAAAATCGTAGTTGGTTCACTAACCAGGTCCAGGTTTATAAATTTGTATCCGTCGGACAAATATACCCTTAGTGACCACACAAATTCTTCCACTACAAATTTCCCCCCTGCCAATTACCTGGTTCCCCATATTCAACATCCAAATAGATATACAAACTACAATGGCAATACAAAATAGATACAAATGTAGTTGACAATCATCACCAGATAATTTTATTATAAAATAAAAGGATTCTTCGGTTGATACAAATGTACACAAGTAACTTATGTATGTTGTGAGTGACATGAAATATTCTATCTATGTTGATGTTCATAAATGGATGGGTAACCTAGTTTGTGTCAACCCAATGAGGCATTGAAAAACGAGGAAAGAAAGACTAATAAATGAGGAAGATTGAACTCCACCGAAGTATCACGAGACTCCACTTGCTTAACCAATTTCTCCGCCAAATCATAGGTAGATTAACAAAGCACCAACTCAATCTATCTATCTCTTTTAAGCAAAAACCCAAAACACAAGAAGAAGAATAAGTGGGAGGGGAGAAGATGATAAAAGAAACCCCAAGTTTTGGTTTTACCTAAAGAGATAGAGTACAAGAAAAGTAAGACCTTGCTCAAAATGAATAAGCAACAAAACTACGAGTTTTAGCATAAAAAATTCTAACATATATTGGTTAAGGAAAGGAAAAATTAGCAATTACCTACAAAATTCTTGAGGAATTAAGTAAAACCAAATTCTCTTGAACGAAAACCCCTCCTCTTTAGACTCTCAAGATCCAAAAAGAATGCTAGACGAACATAAATTACAGTTGAATATTACTTGTTCACCAACATTTAAACTCTCAAGATCCAAAGAATGATCATATTCTGTTAGAGGAAGATGTGACGACCGGAAGTTTCCCAACTCCATGTTGATAACCTACCATTACACGGAAGGTCGGTGACTATATCATATCTATTTAACTTATTTTTATGGATTTCTTAAAACCCATAAAAATAAGTTACAAAGGATAATTAAACCGTTATCACCGTCGTCACTCGGTGATTGGTCTTCTTATCCCCTCTTGTTTTATGTTCTTCCACGCTTCCAGTACGCCATAAAGTAATAGAACCTCGGGACAGAACTCCCCCCTTTCTCTTTCTTCTCTAGCTGATTCTATATCACGGTGGTGTGAAAAAGTTCAATTAAGACCTAGCATTCTATTAGGCCCAGTCCAAGCCCATGCATTAGTAACTCCAGCTTCTCGGTTGAACTCTTTCACGGTCCGTCCACAACACTGATGCATCATCTCTCCATCTTATTTGAGGCGCACAACGCACAAAATTTTGACTTCTCATCCTCCAACATCAAAACCATCTATTGAACACGGCCACTAATCTTCTGCCCCTACAAATATCTACAATAGCTCCAACTCCATTTGCAAAAATTTCTTTGCCATTATGGAAACTTCCGTTGATTCATTGCGCAAGATCACAACAAACCCAAATTCGGTTCATGCCAATATGGAACCCTACTGCTACCGTTGTGATTGATTCTTGCATGCGATCACTTGGATCAAACAGGACCATGAATCCAACACTATTCGTCTCAAGTCACTAGCTAACTCCGATCACATCATTAAGCTTCCAAACGCATTACAAAGAGGCTCCAAAGTCTCCAAGTCCATCTAGCCGATGCTTTCCTGCCTCGGCTACATCATCTCCTCCTTTTCTGTTCATCTCCTTTGACGCTCAAAGCAATCTCATCATCCCCGTTATGAGAAAACCACCACTACCTTACCCGTTTCACAATCGCTTCCATATCGATCAACAACAAACCGGCAAAACGATTGTTTCTTTTATAACCTCCGCAAATTCCGTGCATCACCAAGCCAACTCCAGGACCTTTAGAATCTCGTCACCCACTGGTTGTATAAGATCATCACCAACAACACCAGTTTTTAGAATAAAGAGAACCACCTGGATGAGTCAGTCGCTACGGTGAACATCTTAAGTAACATCAACCCATCTCCATTAATATCGAAGCCCAGTCCCTCTTATTAATCCACAGCTACGGCAACAACTTTTGCCAAAAATCCGACCACTGCCATTTTCCATCACCACCGCGAAGCCATCTAAGACAACCCATAACTCCTTCTCGAATCTACTAACATATACACCTCCATATCTCCCGATACATAGCCATGAATCAATGGCAAGTAACTATGTCATTAATATCAGTCCTTCCAACTAGTTTATGCTCAAACCACTTCACCCACAGGCCGCCAACAAGTTGGAAGAACACCAAGTTTTTCAGAAATTACAATGCGAACACTCAATGTCCCAACGAACTCAACCTTTCATATAGAATTCTTCCAAATCCGGCGTCATAGGAAACCTAAACAAGAAATATTGTAAAGAGTTAATAAATTATACATATGCAATTTCTGTAAGGAGCAATATCTGTGGTAAATTTCACAAAGATTGATGTAGATTACGTTTCTTCAAATAATGCTTGAAGCCAAGCGGTGTTCAAATATTTTCCTTGCTTGTAACCATTCTTGGTAGTGACACTCGTCACCAATTAGAATAGCATGCCGTATGCCTTTAAGTTGCAAGGGTATTGCTGATTCACACTCTCTTAACTGAGCAGCTTCATCAATAACCAACAAGTTCAGCGGATCCATTTCTACTCTATGCAAAGTATACGATCTAGACGCTATGCATAAGATGAGCGAGGCAGATTGAAAGCAAAACTTCCATACCATAAAGTCCAGCATTTTCCATCACCGTTATGAATAGCATCAACTAAGGCAATGTAGTTCCAGTTCTTAATCACATCTCTGCAGTTCTGCCACCACCACTTGAATTACAGCTGCAATACAACTTCCATTTGCGGCAATCAACAACACCGATTCGAGACCCAAACACCAAGGGATAAAAAATAAAACAAAAAACTTACGTTAAGCACAATTAATGGGATATCTGATTGACCTGGTGACCCATGAGAAACATCCATTCCCAATATCATAGTTGAAGTTTCACTAATAAGGGAATGCGAGGTATTTGTTCAACATCTAGCAAAAAAATTCTTACCCCCAAGCTACTAAACATAGAGAAACAAGATGGACATGAAAATAAGAGACTAACCCCTAAAAAACGGAGGAAGGAAAAAAAAAGTAGAGAGTACAAGGTTTACCTTCATATTGATTTTCAAAAGGACATTAGTAAGGTGCGAGCGTTACTTTCATTGGCGGATACATTTTGTGACAATACCTGCTTTTAAAAGTAAAACATATTCAAATTTTAAAGATCATTAAAAGAAGAAATTGAATGTTGAATAATTATGTTTAGGCACCAAAATGATCAGTGTGAGATTGATTAGTCTTCACCCAAATGATCTCTTCAACACGCTTATATCCCCACGGTTCTAATTAAGTGATTGAAGAAATCCACATTTTAAAGAAAAAATTAGCAAGATAATATTAATAAACATGAGTGATGCAAGTTCTTACTTATGTAACTACACATTGTAAGACATGAAGTAAAAGCAATCAAGCAATCAGTATCAGAACACAAATTAGATACAAGTTCTGAATCGAGATTTTACAAATTGTCATAGCACTAACAACCAACCTCGTACGTAAGAGGGTCATTTGGTAAGTACACTTTAAAACCTCAGAACTATACTCTTAACACATCTTAATGAATGAGAACTTCTTAGCAGGACTAGCTCATTTCACTTCTCCATCAAGCACCCCTCTGTCAACCTATCATTTGAGTATGTATCTACTCTCTTCTTTTTCGTAGTGTATTTCATATCATAAATCTATACAACACTACAATTTTACCTTTCGAACCCAAAGGGAAGCAGAAAAAGCATCACTAGTGTCGTTTCACTAGTAAGTTCATTACTTTTTTTCCTTTTTAAATGTCAACCCTTTATTAAGATATCACAACCACAAGGTGTTACAATACTTTTTTTTTTTTTTAATAAAAATATATCGATAAACTTTGTTTTGCAACTAATGAGATGACAAAGAACATACCACTCGCGTCCGAGCTCCATGGCACGTCCATGATAGTTCCATAAGGAAACTCCATATGAATGTCCCAGTGGTGGATCTGCCATGATTACTCCAAACAGACCAAGAATATCCATTCTAAAATTACGTATATCATGCTTAATCCATTGTGATGCACCAAGTTCGCATCTGAACAATATTCTGGATTTAGGGGCCTTATACTTTTAGTGTGTTGTGCTGACCCCATCATCATGTCTGGCACATCTTGACTTGAATCGAGCTCATAATGAACATACTTGCATTCTGTCAATTCAAACATGATTGAAGAGAATTTCAAAGTAAGTACAAACGAAAAATACAGAGTACAGCTATTCTTAAATAAATTCTTAAATAAGAATGAAGAGCAACCTTTTCACATGCAATATAAGAACCAGCTTGGCGTCGACAGTCTTCTTTGGTTAAAAGCCGTACAATACATCTTCACTTGAGAACCACCTTTGCTTTTGAACCTAAACAAGTTCACAACAATAGATAAAGACTTGCGAAACAGCTGACCATAATATGAAATGTAAACTCTTTCAAAAGGATAAAAAAACTTTGACAAAACAAACGTCAACAGTATCTAAGAAACCACATTCCCACTTATGCAATGGATGAGGTTTCTTTAAATCAAATATTGTTTTTTTAACTTTTATCGACGGTGAAGGAATGACAATACATTACTGCGATGACTGGTTCAAAATAATGACAAATTACATAGGGTAAAAGAAATTCAATAAAATCCAACAACTTCATGAATATTTGACCTTATGTGGACTGAATGGAATATCTTTCCCTGAGACTAAGAGCGGAGTAGCACTAGAGTCATCTAAGTGTCACGAAATACATATTAAAGTACACTACGTACTAGTTCATAGAAATACATACGTTCTTAGTTCTTCCAAATTCAACTGTGACCAGTTCTTCTATGTCCCAACTATGATGAGCAAACTGTAATCATGTAACAACAACAAACCATTAAATCGAGTTCATATTAGAAACCCTAAAATAGAAATTAAACCCAAAATGAAAATTGATCAAAACCCCAAAACAACTTAACCCAAAACAATAAATTAAACTTATACCTTCTATGTTCTTCAGGTTCTTGAGTTCTTTCTTCAAAGTAGTCCAGCTCTTCAACCTTGACAAACCATAAAATGGAAAAAATAAAATCGTGTTAGATTCACAAATAAAACCTTTTAAATCGAAGAGAAAGAAGAAATAAAAAAACTAAAATCGGAAACAACAGTTACGGATGAAACCTAAAATCGAGAAACTAAAATTGGAAAACTAAAATCAAAATCTTTAAAATCGAAAAAAGATTAGAGATGAACCTAAAATCAAATTAAACTAAAATGAAAAAAAGAGATAGATTCACATATGAAACCTGAAATCAAATGCCCTAAAATCGTGAAACCCTAGAATCCATAAACTGAAATTGAAAAACTAATAATGATAAACACTTACCAGATCGAACACGAGCAACCAAACCTCTAAGATTAACACTTAAGATCAGTAGAATTGAATCTTCAAGGAGAAAAATATCATGCGGGAGCAGAAAAGAAAAAAATAGAGGAAAAATGAAAATGGTGTGAAAATTCTAAGTATAGGTAGATAAGGCTGAAGGGGGTGGAAAAATAAAGCGAGAAGACTGACCAAACTTTGACTTGGGCGGAAAAAAGGGCAAAGTGTTTCGACCACATGCGTGCTTCACATGCATGAACACCTCGTCGTTTGCTATTCGCACAGAAACTCTGTTGTCGCTAAATTAGCAACAGGCATACGTCGTTGCGAAAATATAGCAACGGAAATTAGCAACGAAATTTCGCGAATAAACACTAGCGCTGTTGCTACTCTGGGTTGCTATATCCTTAAAATGGTGTAGTGTTCACACGCTTAGCAGCAAATGAATCAATCCGGCCTCTCGTCTTCCGATCACATGGAACACCCACTTGCATCCTAACCCTAACCTTCTAAAACCTTGATTTAACGTTTCATGAAAGAAAAAATGTATTAACCAAAAAATCTTTGTTCATTTACTACCAATTCATAGTAGATAGAAAAACTCCTCCAAAACTACCTCATCAAGTATGACTACAACTACTTGATCGTTAGTTACCAATGAACTAGATTGGGATCAGATACTATGGACAAGAACAAGGGAGAGAGATATCGTTTGCTGATGAATCTGTTAACGATGATGAAAATTACGGCGATAAGAAAATTCCTTGCCTTTAGCAAATCAGTGCTTCTTTTTATTTTCTGTTCACGAAGGATTTGGAAGAACCATTAGAGGCAGACATTTAAGTCGAGATAAAAAATGTTATTTGCGAGAATTAAATTAATCTAAATATTTGACCTCTTTGTTCCTTTGGTTCGTATGATCAAGTTAATCCTATTATGCATCTACATATGATTTTTTATCGTTGCTAAAATAGAATAGCCATTGATCTTCACTAGTTTGTTTGTTAAAGCTTAGCAGTTGAAACACAATTAGGCATTGCGGGGAAGAAGAGAAGGACGAGTGGGTTAGGTTAATTTGATGTTTCAAGCATGTGTGAAAATCAAGTGCCGTGACCAAGGGTAATTATGCCCGACTCTTACAAATATATAAAACTGGACTTGGTTAATGAGTCGACCACGGTTTTTGCTCTCCTCGGATCTACTTTTGCTCTCCCTCTAACAAAAATCTTAAATGAAATGACCTAGATTCATAAATAAAAGCATCACTGTCTCCATACTCTTAAAACCATAGATTCATAAATAAAATATTGTCAACACTCTTAAAACAGAAACTGAGCACTAATATGTCTTCCATTACAAACTTCATTAGTCTAGAAGTGCTAAAATAAATAAGGGAAAACAGAAACCCAACGTTTCTGATATTTAGAGTTAGGCTTTCTAACCCTTTTTGATGGTGGTTCAGAAATGTTTATTGTTTGTCTAGAAATATTAACAGTACCATGATAAGTCTGGTTAAAATAGACAGATGAAGGTGTAGAAGAAGTAGATGGATGTGGTACCTTCCTTTTGGGTGCAGTGGAGGAGGATGATGCAGTTGTCTTACCCTTATTCTGGGAACTAGCTGAAGAAGTAGATGGTGTAGCAGCAGCTGCTTTTCCCTTTGACAATGGTAGTACATCAACTAATTTCTTTGATGCAGATGTTGTTGTAGTAGTTGGTGCAGACAAGGCCTTCCTCATCTTCTTTGTTGGTGCAATAGTAATACAAAACTCATCCCCATTAACAGAACACTCCATTCTAACTCCTTTCTTCTTGGGGTTAGACCCAACTGGAGGACCTTGATAGGTAAGGATGTTATGATCAAGACCTTTACATAATCGCAATTTGTTACTCTTTTGCGCTTTGTTCTTCTCCACCCAAGACTTATTTTTTTGACACAAGGTCTTCTCCTATCTCTCAATCGGTGTGGATGTATAATGTTAATATCATCTGCCAAACAAAAGAAAGTTAGGGTTAGTATACTTTAAATGCACAGATCTAGAAAATAATGAAAAAAATAATAATTCAATAAAGTAAAAGTACAAAAGTAGATAATATTATTCAATGTAAATATTATGAAAACAAAAATATTTGAATTTAGACAATGGAAAAAGTTAAAGCATTTGAAATCATAAGTGGAAAAAGTTAAAGCATTTGAGAAAAACCTTATTTTCATACTCATCAATGTCTCCCAATGCGGTTATTGACCATGAGTAGGTGGTCCTATAGTAGTCCACCGTATTATTGATTTGACGTGCACATTATTGATGGAATGATCATCATTCATTTACTTGTGATAACCATATTTAGGTGTAATCAGGAATTCAATTTAAATAAGCCAACACATTATTGATGTAATGTAAATTTACTCACTTGGCCCAATCATGATTCAAATTAAACAGAGGCTTTTACATTATGTAAGCAAGGGAACGCCAAACGGCCACTATCTACATGTACAAGTTTTTTCTTCTGATTTTACTACAAAAACTTTGCCAATAACTTTGTTGGTCACCTCATACACTTTCAACTCTTGAAGGATCACACTCATAGTTACCTCTAAGATTGGACATCACCTTAATGAGTTCTTTTCCAATAGAACAAGATCACCTAATTTCCAAGTTGAAGCAAGATTTCTTCTATTTGAAAACAACACCATCACTAAGTGTGTGTACATATCAACCCACTAAGTGAGAGGCTTGTCTCTGATTTTGAGGGCCATGTTATTAAAACTTTCAGAAAAGTTGGAGTAGATGTGCTCACAAGCAACATCATGAGGGAACCATGATCTTGCCCAAGACTTTGGCTTTGTATAAATCAGGTATTGGTATGCTTGGGAATCTATCCCTGCCATTTCTTGCATGGCCTCCTAGAAAATATTTACGATATCTAAGTTAAATCATTTAACAACAAACATGACAATTCATTCATTATAATGAAACATCATATAGACATTACCTCCCAGTGTTTATACTTGTATGCCTTGGCAGCCTTCCAAAGAAGGTATGTTAGTCTTGGATTCCTGAATCCATTGGTCATGAAATTCAAGTATAGATGCCTGAAAAAAAAACAAGTCAAACATTAAGAGAGATACAATTACAAATGTGTGAATAAGGAAATAAAAAGACAAAATGAAATTTACCTTAGGCAGTATCTATGATTGGCCAAAGGAAACAACCTTTTAACTGATTCAAGTATGCCCTTCATTCTGTCAGAAATAAAGGTAAGTCCACATGCATATCTGGAATCCTTTTCCTCAATTGTTTTAACATCAGGAACCAGTTTTCTTCAGTTTCATTTGTAGCAATCATCACACAAATTGGAAATACCCCATTCTGACCATCTATACCAGTTGCTGAAAGTATTACACCACCTAGCTTACCATTTAGGTGAGATCCATATAAGCCAATTACCTTTCTACAACCATTCAAAAAACCCTTTATCTCAGGCATCATAGGCTAAAATGACAGACTCAAATTTGTTATCTTCACCCTCTTTGGTCCAACTGAAATGACCTATGCTGTTTGGGTTCAACGAAGTAGCTGTGACCAGTTGTGGTGCTTTTGTGTAAGAACTCTCAAAAGTTCACTTCAACTCTGCTAAAACCAATTTCTGTGTACACAAACAAACCAATTATTAACATTTCACACATACAATAAGTTAAACTAACCAAAAATAACTAAGACAAGCATTAGAAACATACTCTCATTGGAAACCCAATATGCTATGACAGTTTGCAACTTGGGACTAATGATCTTCTTGGCTATATGCTCTGCCTTGTCCACTAGTGAACCAACATCCATAGTCTTCAACAAATACTAAGCTACAACTTGGGACTAATACTCTCTAACAGTGATTGTGACATCCTTTGGAAACGGTCTTGCATTCACTTTCCACTCACAATTTTGGGAATCCTTGTTCACAATATGCATAATGTCTAGTCATATATCCCTTCTTGAATTTAAAATCCCTATGTTTCAACATTGCATATTCCCTTAAATGATCCCTATAAGCTTCCATGGATCCAAAAGCCATACCAGTACTTATTTCCCTGTGTTCAATATCGGGAATGTTTTCATTTATCATTTCCAGTCTCTCTTGTTCCTTTAAATTTTCTGTCCAAAGTCTTGTTGCCACTTAGTTTCATCATCTTGGGTGACATCATATATGGGAACAATATCATCTGAAGTTTCATTCACTTGTGCATTCTGCTCTTCATAATAACCACCTTGATTGAAATATTCATTACAATCATCAGGCTCATTACCAACATCTATACCTCTAGCACACATATAACTTTTCTTGTGTTTCTTTATCTTCACTTTCATCTTCACCCTCATCTTCATCTTCATATTGATGTTCCTTAAACAGAAACTCAGGCCTATCATCAGGATGACACTCATCTATATGTACATTAGGAAAATTCACCTGGTCATCTTCATACTCCTATTCTTGGTTGTCTGCAATAGATGCTTGTGTTGGAATATCTCTATACCCCTGTTCTTGGTTGTCTGCAACAGATGTTTGTGTTGGAATATTTCCATACCCCTGTTCTTGGTTGTCTGCAACAGATGCTTGTGTTGGAATATTTTGCTCTTCATGCACAAAATCAAGTCTTGTTGGTCTCATATCAGACTTCTTAACATGGTTGTTAACCTGTTTATTAAGTCTTGGACTCCTAATCTCAACCTTTTTACTAGCTAATTTCTTCTTCGCTGGACTTATCACCTCAATCATAAAACTAACAACACTAACACTAGCAGTATCACAACAAAAACCCCATTCTACTGTTGTAGGAATAATTGGAGTAATCCACAATCTTACAAAATTGCTTTTATTTGGTTTCCCATTTTTCCAAAATGAATGAAACACTTCTTCTGATTCACACTTATCACATGCATTCCCATCATCATCATTAAATAAAAACAATTCAAGTGCAGGATCCATACCCTGTTCATTTACCAACCTTTTCTTTAGTATATCCATAAATTTGTCTCCACTTATACCAGCTTTACAATCATAACAGTACAAGTCCTTAAATCTCCCACCTATATCAGTCATCCAGAAATACCTATCTTCACTAGCCATTCTGAAACATTGAACAAAAATAAAATAAAATAGATCAATAATCATGATCAAAACTACAAATACAAAAATAAACAAGATAGCAGCAACATTTTATAAACCCTAATGCTGAATTTTCCAAACCGTAATCTCAGAAAATGAAATTCCCAATTTTATAAACCCTAATTCTATAAACATAGATTCAGAACCACAGAACAATATAACCCTAATCAGTTATAAACCCGTTTGACGAAAAAAAACCAAACCCTAATTTCAGAAAATGAAATTCCCAATTTTATAAACCCTAATTTTTTTAAACATAGATTCAGAACAACGATTATTGGAAAAACTAAATACTAAGTATAAATAACGATCAACATAAGTCAAAAAACCATTACGAATTTAGATTACTTACCTTTTTTAGTAATATTCTCAGTTCAGTTCTTCACACCATTAAAAATCAGCAAATTATCTCGATCCGTCTCTCTCTCGCGACCTATCTCTCTCGATCTGTCTCTCTCCTGACCTATCTCTCTCGATCTTCTATGTTTAGTTTAGTATTCTCCCTCCCTCTCTCAATCCGTCTCTCTCTGGATAACTTTTTCTTTCAGGTTTTGAGTTTCTGTGGAGGAAACTCGATGAAGAGAAGATAAGATATTTACACACAAGTACGAGTTCAAACGTGCACCAAAATGACACCGTGTCCTAAAAGATCACCCGTCCGTTTTATATCAAACCACGTAGCACCAAGAGATGAGTCATCAAAGGGTAAAAATTGTAATTTCATCATATCCACGTGATCAAATGAGGTCCAAGGTTCTCATCTGTCACCGTTAATTTTCTCCGTGATCTGGATTTGATAGGATATAAACACGTGTCCCCTAATATGATCTCTCACCATGAATTATTAGCAAGGGTAAAATTGAAATTTAACTCGGGCGTTGACTAGTCAAGATGCCCCAATTTGACCAGATATCTTTCTTTTAATATAAAAGTAACGGATTGGGGCATTTTGACTTTTTTCTTTAATGGTCGGGGCATTTTGACAAGGTGATGGTCGATTTTGGGGCATTTTGCCTCTTTACCCTAATTTCAATGAACAAATTCCCTTCGTCGATGCACATCTTGCTCGAGCTTCTTTTCGATGGAACTATAATTAAAGAGTGATTCTGGACAAACCGTGAATCTAAAATAGGCAAAAACCGCGTTTACCTTGAATCTAAACTAGGCAAAAACCGAGTCTACCTTTTATCTAACAGTTTTTTTCTTCAGTAGATCCCAGTGGGCCCGCCGTGGACAGCAGGGAGTCCCATTATTGGATTTGTTTTGTCTCTGACGGTTTTTGGGGCGGTTTTCTTCGGTGTTCATTAAGAATTTTTGATAATTAAATAGTAAATAATAGTTTCTCCCTTAGCACCAAACTCAAAGCCTTTTATCTATCTCCTGTCGCTCCTTCCAAGTTAAGGGGGAAAGAAACACAGTGTTCGGTTATGGTGAATGGCTCTATGATTCTATATATTGTTTGATGACCAGTTAGTTCATCTTTATCATGATTAATATTCATCAGAGCAAATTATTTTCCCGAAAAGTTCTCAAAGTTCGATAATAAGTATGCATGTTCTTTAAGGTCCACTCTCATGTATATGTCTCTTGTGAATTTGAATCTATTTCGACTTCGAGCAATCATGCTAACTTAAATAAAATAAAAATATAACCCTTTGACTTTCTAAGGGTAAGGTAAAATAAAAATATAACCCTTTGACTTTCTAAAAGTAGGACATATTTTGATTTTCCAAAATATTACTGAACCGACTGATAGATACGTTTCGAAAGTTAAGCTAGAGTAGGAAAAGGATTTTCCTGCACAACATATAAGAGACCTATTATTCTGTAGGCTCAAACCATATTAGCTTTGTGAAGAAAGAAGAAAAACAAGAAAAATCATCAAGACTCGCAGCAAGAAAAACAATCCATTCTTCTTCTTATTATCATTCCATGTCGAGACTCGCAGGAGATTATTGGAGACTCCCAGGTGATATGATTATTGAGATTCTCACGAGGTTACCAGTGAAATCGGTTTCAAGATTTAAGTGCGTATGCAAATCTTGGCGTCTCCTATTCAACGACATAAATTTTTGCAAGAATCACGATGATATCCAGAAGCAAAGCAATATGATTAAGATTATTGCTAGTAAGGGAAAGCGTCCTCTATTCAATAGATGCTTATAATAATTCTCATGACACAATATTATCCGGGGTTGACAAAATTGTCGATTACCCGTTGTATGACAAAAAGTATGAATTTTCTGATTGTAAGCTTGGTGTTGTGGGTTCTTGTAATGGCCTACTTTGCATACGTTCAAGGTTTGATCGTATTTGCTTTTGGAACGTATTTACTAAAGAGCACAAGATTGTAGAGGTGAAAGTGCATGATCAAAGGAAATCTTCATGGTTTAAATATGGATTCGGTTATAACATCAAGACTGATGATTATAAATTGGTGAGATTTAGATGCTTTGAAGATAAACGCCGTGGTACTCAAATTAAGGTCTACTCATTAGCATCAAATTCGTGGAGTACTGCTCTTCACACGCCGTATACACTTTCTCTTGAACCACGGCCGACAGCTTTGTACTTCAATGGTGCTCTTCATTGGCTAACGGACGACTCAAAACTTCTCGTCTCTTTTGATCTTGGAGACGAGATAATTCGTGAAGTTTCGGGACCAGTAAGGGATAATTTTTTCGATAACGAAAGCTATCAGTACAAATACCTGGATGTGTTGGGAGGGTGTCTTTGCGTCGTATGTGTTGTTCCTGGGGATCGTGGCGATGTATGGGTTATGAAGGATTATGGAGTGAGAGAATCTTGGACTAAAGAGTTGACAGTTCCTTGGCGAGTAATAAAGTTTGATTACTTTAGGCCGATTGGGTATGTAGGAAATGGAAAACAAATTTTGCTGAGTGTTCAATTAGAGGGAACAACTCGATTGAAGGAAGAAGACAAGCGCAATGTTTTAGTTCGCTATAACCCAAAGCGTAAAATGGCGACAACTCTGAAGACCCATGACATTACTGATCCGAAATGGCGCCATGCCTATACTTATCAGGAGAGTTTGTTTTCAGTGTCTGGTAAGAAGAATTCAGTTGGTATTCTTCGTTATTTGGAGGATGATCAAGTCAAACAAGAAGAAGCAGCGTTTTCAGAACCTGACCACAAGAGAAGAAAGATTGCAATATGAAGAGTGCATCTGCGCGTATTTGCATTGTTTTATATTCGAACTAGCTGGCACCATTTCTTTCTTCTTTTTGTCAGTTAAAACTTCATGTTATGTGCATGATCATACACGTATGTAATTAATTATTTAGTCTCGTGTTTGGTCTTATGGTCCTTGCTTGTAGAACATTGGTTTAGTCTATTGTTTCAGTTTAAATAGAAAAAATGGCTTCAAATCTCAAAGGATCCATTGCTCTTGCTCATCAGCAAACTATTACTACTCATGAGCAACCATCACGATCCTCCAGCGTTAGCAACTGCAAGTGATGGTTCCTTAATAGGTGGTCATTTTTTTTACAGTGTATTTATGTCTTTTTTCATTGCTTAACATGCTTAAAGTGGGTAGTTTCAATGACAAGCATTTTGGTTTATCTCGCACTCAACTACATGCTTCAATAATGTTATTAGCTAGGCTGGCATGAAATTAGTCAGTCTGTACTTCTAAGTACACCAAGTCAAGCATCATATGTTCTAGATGCCTACAGGACCAGATCATATGACAGCCTCCGTAAAAATGAAAAAAATAAATATGATCAATTTTGCAGTGTATGAATTACGTACCATGTTTATATCCAACTCCTTGACAACGGCCAAGTAAGTAAACGAGAAGATAGTTTTCTCTTGAGTTCAGTTCACACCTACATGCTAAACCCTTTTTGACTACACATTAATTCTGGGTCGGGTTTTTGGACTAAACATGAAATTTCTCATTTCAAATATCCATCCTAGTCCAACCCGTTGAGAGACAATCCGGGTGTCCACCCGTCGAAATGCGGACTGGGTTGGGTGGAATCCGCCTATGGACCAACCTATTCAACACCCAAGAAAAATAAACAACACCTAAAGTTCCCAACATGGCCACCACAACAGGCTTAGTATCTTCTGATGGGCTTCTGGACAGCTGAAAGATGTAAGAAGTACGGATAGTGATGAACGGTGAATAAGTGTTCGGGGGAAAGCACTGTGGATCTAACGGTGATGTAGTGATAAAAATGAACGGTCAGTATGTGTTCGGAGGAAAGAAGTTTTTCCTGTATAAAAAGATCTCTCTTCCTTGTAACTTGTTTATTTATTCATTTCTTCCATCTCTGAGAATCGAGAGAGTGAGAGAGAGTAGAAGTAAAAACCAGAGAGATTGATTCAGAGTAGTTCGATTGTAATAATGGCATCACCATCATCATCTTCTTTACTTCCTTACTTTGGGGATTTAGTAGAACCAGTTTTAGAAGAAGATGACAAGGTAAAAGAAATTGTTTTGGGAGCAAATCTTAAAGTAGATCCTTCTTTATTTCCTCCATTCAATCCATCATCTTCTTATACTTCTCAAGTGAATTTATTCAAGTTTTTGGAAGAAAACAGTAAATGTTTTGGAGGTGGAAAAGTTTTCCTCAGGCCTTCTTCTGGTTTATACATACATCTTATACCCGCTGGTACTCCTCAAGGTTTGCTTTCCCTTCTTTCTTCTTTTAAGTTTCTGGTTCTTATTGAATTAGTATGTTTTTTTTCTTTTTCTGTCTACATGTATGTTGTTATGATGATAATACTGTAGATTTTATTTCTCACTGACACATAAATACATTAATTCATCTTGTGGATGCATGATGCTCGATTTTTTAATTCTCGATTAATCGGATAATAATCTATTGATTAATTCAGTAGTGTTTCTTCATCTTTACTTAGTAATCAGTTATAATCTCACTGATAAGCATCCCATTGATATATATCCTCTGCTCATGCGATCCTTGAAGTACATGTTGGCACCTATCCAAAACCCTAGCTAATTGTTGTATTATATAATTCAATTTGTATTTTTTATCAATTTTTGAACGTGGATCTAAACTTTACATCCTTTGATCTCCTATATGTTGCTTATGCACAGATGCCGTAGAGGATCGAAAGGGTGATGAGAAGAACATAACCTCTGGTGCTGACGGTCAGAAGCACCTGAACGAGAAGAGGAGGGATAGACAGGATGAAACGAGTGATGTTCAAACTGAAACCAAGAGGAGGCATACAAGTACAAGTTACATGCTGGGGAACGACGACGACGAGGAGAAGAGCATGGACAGACCTGGCAAACAGATAACTCCACTTATAGATTATGCCACCGCATTGCATGACCATAAGTACATTGCTTTTGGTACTCAACCCGTCAATCTGTTTGAAGCAGCGGATTTGTTGATATGTATTGCCAACGTCCATCCAGCAGATCAGAGGTCTCAACTTGAAAGGGAAATAGGCATGTTTTGTAGGGACTGGCTGAATTACCGACGGGATCCATCTATTAAGTATTTGGATATCTATCTGAATGATGACTGTGACAAATATATGGAGAAGGTTTACGAATCGGAAGCTTATGTACAAGTTCAGAAACTAATTAAGACATTTGATAAGAAATCGGTTGAAAACCTTAAACAATTCATTGACATGTTGCCGATGACAAAGAAAGTGTTCAACTATGCGATGAATTGGGAAGTGGTAAAAAAGGTGAGCAAGGCTTCTCTACATTTTTTTCATGGTCTTTCTTTTCGTACACGAGGGGCATGCATGTATATCCTTTACTGATCACCTAGTTTTGGCCTTTAATTTATATCCCATGCATTCTGCTGAATATGTTTTGGTTTACCTTCTCCTACAGTATGAGCTGCATGAGAAAATGAGGCCATGGATTTCAAATATTGAAAGAAGATCAACAGATGGAGATGCAGCTGGCGTTGTTTCTGATATTCTGGAAATTATGAAAAGTCATGGTTCTGCAGTATCCATTCGTGATAAAATTTTGTACTTCAGATTGGTCGATGAGGTTGAATCTAGAAAATTATTCCGGAACATGTGGGCAAAGCTTTTCTTTGAAATCAAAAGGCTCGAGGAAGGTACGTCCTTTGAATCCGCTACCTCCCATAAATGAATCTATTCAATTATTTCTTCCTCTCCTCATCCAATGTCATTCGTTTATATTGTAGTCGATGGAAAGAAGCCACTGGGGATCGAGGATTTCAATGAGACGCCAAAAACGGAAGAGGAGTTGCTCTTGCTTGAGATAAACTGGGCTGTTTTTGACCAGGTGAGAGAGAATGAGACTCATTCCTTGGCTTGATTTCAATATATATATGTATTATGTTTTCCTATAGCTTGTTGCTTGCATCCTATCAGTCTCTAATGTTTGCGGATACCGTGTTTTTCATGCATCCAATCATACCGATTCGAAACAGCATGAATTTGTTGTTTCTTGTTCCTCTTTTAAGTTATTGCATTAAGTTGTCCAGGGTTGATCCTTCAGATGAAATTAAGGAAACCATATGTCGACCCTGGCTGTTACTTTGCAAACTTGGTCTGAATTTGAATATGACTATTTAGTATTAGTTTGTGTTCGTATTCGGATATTCACGATCTTTGCTTCCTCCCTTTACAGTACGAGTTGCATGAGAAAATCAGACCGTGGATAACAAAAAAAGTGATGGCGCTTCTTGAGACAGAAAGGGCCAGTGCGGTTGATCAGGTCGTCGACTGCATCAGAAAGAAAAACCTTCCTTCCCAAATGCTTGAGGTGCTTGAACTCTCATTTGATGTTCGTACAGAAGCTGTTGTGCGAATTATATGGAGGACGCTTCTTATACTAGTAAATATACTAGAGAGAGGAGGAAATGACCAAGGCATGACGACATTCCTTAATCTTTGTTTCCTTCCTATCCCTTTTCAATCCTCTGATGGTTGTTTCACGTTGATGTCGTTTGTCTATATGAGAGAACTGTTAATTATTTCTTCAATTTACATCTTACTTGAATATTTTATCCATCTCTGAAGCATTTAGTTAATTTATCCGCTGCAGGTTTCATAAATCCGGTTTCACAGCAAGTTGCCAAACGCGGAAGGCAAGAAAAATCCGACAACTATCAGCAAGATCTAGTCTGGAATGGTAATCCACACAGCAAGTTGCCAAACGCGGAAGGCAGTAACTTATATAATTTTTTCTTTTCATATGCCTTTTGTTCTCTGACGACAACTTCGAGTCAGCAAGATCTAGTCTGGAATGGCATTGCCACTAACTTTGACTGAGAGCAGTGATCGTGTCTAAATGTGATTCAAAGGAATAGATGCTACAGTTATCCATCATTTTGGCATTTAGTTAATGTCTCTTGTTTTATCCGCTGCAAGAAAATCCTCCGTTGATATTCCTGACTTTTCCAAAGTATAAGGATAATAAGAAGAAAGATGCAAGCATAGGGGGTGCAAAACTATTTTTCCCGAATTTTGAAACGAAGGAGGCCTGGAATATTCTCAAAGTTGCATTGAGTCAGCATCTAGTCTGGAATGGTGGAGATACCATTGAAAACAAAAGAAGAGAAAAAATTCGATCGTTCGGAGATGTGATTCAAAGGAATGTGTTATCCATCAAATCAAGGATTTGGAAGAGGAAAAGGAGGCGAAAAATTACTCCTCCAAGAATGTTTGCAAAAAATCCTTGCACCAAGTGTGATAAATTAAATTGGAAAAGGAGTTTAAAAATAATGAAGCCAACTATTCCGAGAAAAAGATTTTCAAAATCAAGAAGCCTCACCTCACAACACAGCACAAGAAGCTAAAGGAAAATGAAGATTGGGTGAAGATTATCCAATGTGATTCCGAGCTGGAGTGTCAAATATAATGTAAAACATGTGAAAAAATGTTATCCTCTTATATGGTCGATTGGGCTGTGTCTGACAAGGTGAGACTCTTCTGTATTCCTTCGCTGTGTCCAGTTTCTCTGCTTAGTTTTATAGGAGGCATACTTAAACTTGAGTAGCAATTTGTTTTTGTTTATTCCTTGTCTGCACCCATACTTAAACCAATTTGTTTTTGTTTATTCCTTGTCTGTACCTCAGAGCAAATTTCCTTCTGTTTTCTAGTATATGCAATACTTACATTTTGCGTTTCTGGACTTGGCTAACAGGAAGAGTTGCATAGACAATTGAGACCATGGATTTTCCGTGAGATTATGGAGTTTGTAAGGCCGGAAGAAGCAGCTACTAGTGTTGTTGACTCTATTGTGTCGGGAATCAAAGCCCATGCTAATGCAAAGGAAATTTTGGAGCTGGTTAAGCCTAGTTTGGGTGAAGAATCTTCAGTTTTTGTGCTGAACTTGTGGATGAAACTTATCTTTGGAATCCAGTTAGCAGGGACAACAGGTATTACCTTGACTTGAGAATGGGTTTTATGTTTTTTGTCTGCAGTCTGTCTTTTCTTGCAACCTATTGTTATTCTTTAATGTATGACGTAAAGGGTTAGGTTCATTTATGTCCTATTGCTGAATCTTTATCCAGTTAGGCGGCTATTTCAAAGTATAGTTTTGCACATGTTCTTCGTATCTGTGTCTGCACCAGGTCTTGATCTCTTTCCGGACATTGACAGAGAGAGGTTTGAGAGGGAAACGGTGAAATTTTCACAGTATGGTGACAGGTTTAGTCGAAACCGCCATTTCATGACGGTTGCGTTTGACTATGAGAACCTTTGCAAGCTCAAGCAGGTCAGCGAAACAATGCCGAAGACGAAGGCAGAGCTTTTCTCTTATGAGATACAGTGGGATGTTTATGAAAAGGTGAACTAGAACTGGACTTGATTATACCCTGATGCTACATGGTGAAGTTTACAATGTTGCGTGGTTTGCGTCCTTAACTTACTAGTACTTGTTGACTTCGGCGACAGCATGGACTGCGGAGGCACATGCGTGCAGGGATGTGGATAGAGACATTGGAGCTCATTAGGAAGAAACAAAAAGCTATGCCTGTGGATGAGCAAATCATGTGGAGCATCTTCGATTATCATGTTTCAGCATCACGGAGGGAGTTCGCTGCACAGCAAGAAGCAATTATGGTGTTTGAAGAAATCATGTCGAGGCTTTACAAAGATTGTGCTAGCCCATCTGAAATGCTGGAATATCTTGGACCCGTATTGGGCAGTGGGTTTGAAAGGTTTGTGATGAGGATGTGGTATGCCCTAATCTCCGGTGTCAAGTTAGCTGAAGCCGGCGTTGAGAAGAAGTGCAAACTGGGATGGGGGAGTATGGTGTTACTACCACCAGTAGAGAACGAGGATTTTTGATGGAAATCCTGTGCTCTTTTAATGTTGAGGTTCCTGATCTTGATTGAACGTTGTTGGATTTTAGGGTTCACCAGGTAGAAACATTAGAATTTTTAGGGTTTTTCTATTTTGCTTTTTCTTTTAGGTTCTTTTACTCGAGTGAAAACATTATTTTGGAAATGTGAATTCCGAACATCTTTGGACTTCGATGCAGACGATTAATTTGTGGTTGCTAATTGTATATATAATTTGAGGCCGAAATACTGGCTTCAGAATGAAAGTTAGGCCAAAAGCTTGAATTCTAGAGCTCCTGGCCCCCTACCAATAGGAATTGAGGGTTATCAATATACGGTAATACTAAATATAGCATATCACTCCCTTCCCTCCACTCTTCCATCCGGATAGTAAATCTACTAAATCTCTTATAAATTGATCCACCCTACAAAAACTCCAAATTTATATCTCTCATAAACTGATCAACCCTACTAAAACTGTAAAGAAAAATGGTAAATAAACGACGAGATTTACAACCCGCTTCGACACCATCACTCACAACAGATGAAGCATGTCATAATCGCTTTTCTCCTTCTCAGTTACTTTCTCCCCCTAAGATGTTCCCCAGTTTTCTTAAGGCATAAAATTACTACTGCGGTGATCTGTTAGACATGAATGCAGACGAGCCATAATAGCTTTTCGTCATTGTTTTTGGGATCATTGTTTGAGGTTGAAGATCAATACAATCTGATTTCAATCTAATTTAGAAGCTTCTTAAAATATTAGGGTTTTGATTTAAAAGAATGTGCACACTACATCATCACCCAAAGACCAAAGGTACGATTTCTTCGTATAAATATGGGTATAGTTAAGGTTGTACTATTCAGCCAACGACAGTTACTCTGGATCCATGGATATTCCACGCTTCTGAGTAAGGTTGTTTAAGGTTTTTTGAATTTTAATTTATTACGTGATAGTAGGTGTTTCTGTAGAATTATTGAATTGGTAAATAATCGCATTACGAAGCAATCTATTTTTTGACGCATTTGCTACTTGTTTGATGATTATTCATAATTTAAATTTGATTAATGTCTGTTAATCGCTGGAAACTATAGTTAAATCGGAGGACCCGGTTCTACAATTCGGTCCATCTTTCTTTCATGGCTATGCACATGCGATTGATGGCGCTAAGCAGAATATACATTATGCCCAGGTTAAAATTTTGTGTTGTGTGTCTAGGCTCAAAATTCATAGCTATAGGGATTCCTTTAGGGTTACTTTTAGATTATCAGTTGTCATACATGAAAGACTTCGTAAAAAAATTCAATATGTTCTCATTGGTAAGTGGCACAATTTATTTATTATTCTTTGTGCTATTTTCTTCGTTGAGATGCAAATTTATTAAAGTGGAGGAGAGCCATACTACGTCATATAGTGTGATTGTATTTTCAGGAAATATTCTCTTGGGTTGTGTCAGTGTGGGAAAGACTACTGGAAAGTCATCCGAATGGCCACTGGAGTGCTTTCATGTCACCTAATCAGGACCAACATGTGGAATTGATGCTTATGGATGTGGTATGTGGATCAGTAAAAATTCCGTCAAAGTTATCTATATATGATTAATGATTCGTTAAAGACACTTCTTAAAAGCTTTTAGGAAGTAATGGTAAAGAAAACAAGCTTAGAAGAGAATTGCTGCCATTGATCTCAGGTACCAAACCAAGGGGATTTAGAAGGGTTTCGAGATGTAGGAATCCCAAAGTATTAGAGAGTTACATGCTCTGAGGTTAATTATTAAATTTGGCAAGAATAAATTTTTTGTATATTTAACACTGTTTACCATTAGTAGTCAGTAATTCATTATAATATTAGTAAATTGTAAAATTTTCGAGTTCATTTTCTTAGGTACCGTGGAGAACTTCCTATAATGTGTTGATCAAGTAGCGGTTGATGCATCAAAAAGGTAACTAGATTGTCCTCAAATCAAATTAATTTGGATTGATCCTTCTAGAGTGTTTACTCAAATTACTTCCACTCCATATAATGTCCTGAAGAAAAAAAATCGTGTTTCATGTGATTACCAACAAATAATTCTATCAAGTTTGAATATTGATTCATTTTGGTTGTTATCGGTTCTAATACGGTTTTTGAAATTGACAAGTCTTTTGAGGTAGAAAGATATAGCTCATCAATGAGAATGCTTACATAAGGGATTTAATACACTCAATGCAGGTAAGTGGGAGCATCCACGTATGCGAGTTTTGTCATCTAACCTACGTTGTATAGGTTAGGCATTTGGTGCATTGGACTTTAGTACTAATTTGTTCAGTTTAAAGTGTAAACCTTTTGTTTCGCTAGATGTCTAAATCAAAGTATTTTGGTTTGTCATATAATATGAACTGTTATAGAGTCCACATAGTAAATTCAATAGAGCCTGCCAACTAATTAAGATGACTTCCTCAAAGGTTTTTCGGAAAACCTTTTTTCCTTTCCCATTGCATTAGAGAATATGGATCAGTTGCATGTTGATCACATGTCAGGTAATACTAAGAGCTGAAACGGATGAAGGATGTACTCTTCTTAATTTTACTGGACGTAACCCCTTGAATTCGAAGGCCTTTTTTGTGTTTCTTTAAGTTCATGCACATTTAACAGTTGGTTTTTCTATTGTGATTCATTATTTGTATGACATAACTTCCATTATGTTATGAAAATGGGTTTCTTTCTTTCGGTTTGTGTTTTGAATAGAATGTAAAATTGGTTATAATATGTGGGTAGTAATACCCTTTTCCTTTTGTTTTACTACTTTAAATTATGTTTAAAGTAGGATAGACTGCCGTACTATTTAAGATAGTTGCATCAGAGAATCTACAGAAGCATGGAATTCATGACATTGTCATGGCTTTGAAATTAAGGCAACAAAACTGAAATAATAATTGGGTTAGTCAAATGCCTTTCCGATATTAACATTTTTCTCTGGGATATTTCTTAAGATAATAACATCCATCAAATATTTCAAATATTGATCTTACCAAGTGCCTTATATATTGTCCATGGTATAATAATACACAGAAGTCATAGAAATGTGATATACAGATGGCTGGCACTTTTTATGGCTTTCGCTCTCGATATTTTTCAGCAGAAAAAGATATTGAAAGACTATTAAGTAGGGAGCACACTGCATTTGTTGTATGCAACCTGTAAGGAGTGTAACATGTTTCATGAACTTAACCCCGTGCAAAGCAAGGGCAAGGGCAAGACGCTAGAATCTATGTGGGGGGGGGGTCTTACATAACAGTAATAACTCCATGTAAACGCAAGTCTTGCAGGACATGTACATTTAAATTGACGGTAGCATGTATTACATGTTCGTCACTGAACTTTATTGTCAGCTGTGAAAATGCTTAACTTACACATATACAGCTCTATTTGATGTCATACAAATCCTTAAATTGTTATTGTACACAGTTGTGTTTGATATAGTTTACTTTTAGCCTCAAAATCCTTGCGTCAGCTACATTAAATATATTAGACGGTTAATCAATGGTTGGTTCTGAATGCAGGCTTATTTCTCTCACGTCTTCTCAGTACTATTACATGATTCGGTTTGCCTAAGATCCATATTAGTTGATGGCTGATATTCTTATAAGGAACTTGATAGGTTTCTAACTGAAGTTAGCTTCTGCTGGATTTAGTGATAAGAGTCGGCCAGATGAGGCTTCGCTTTTAGAAGGGTCATAAGTGGTAAGTACTGCCTTATCCATAAAACAAGAGTAGGAATGGTTCACTTGACGCTGAATGCAACATTTTATCACACATATTACTTCAATTAACTTAATCCCGTGCAACGCACGGGAAAGACACTAGTCTCTTTTTAATTCTGAAGTTATGTGTTGTTTTAGGTTCTTATAAACAAGCCATTGTACTCATGTTTCTAAAACTTTCCTAAAATCGTATGCCATCAACTGCAAGTGATTTGGTGGTCATTATTTTTTTATAGTGTATTTATGTCTTTTTTCATTGCTTAACATGCTTAAAGTGGGCAGGGACGGGCCTAGCAAGGGGCTAAATGAGGCTATAGCTCGTCCCTTAATTTGGTTAGAAAATTTTGAAGTATGCATATGGGGGAATTAGGGGGAGACCCAAAAAAATAATATTCTCATTGTCAAGCCCACAATTAATTTTTGGTACGGTGACACCCATAATTATATGAAATTATTAGGGAATCAATACATAACTCGTTATGCATACTATCTTTTCAGGCATAACTCGTTATGCAGCCTATTTTTTCAGGGGTATAATTGGAAGTGCAACTTGGACATAACATATCTAAAAATCCGCGCCTTAGAATTTTACAAATTTTATATCGTTGGAAATCTTTTTAAAAGAGCTACGCAACGAGTACAAACAAGAATATCAAATTTTTGTTTTTCACGAAAAAATCGGTGGTGATCCTCATTTTAGGGAAAATTTTCGAAAACTTGATACATAACCATTATGCAGTCACCAAAAACAATGCATAACACATACTGCAGAAGCATAACGAATTATGCAACCATTTTCTCCATTGCATAACAAATTATGCATTTGGATAACAAAGTTATGCATCTATAACAAGTTATGTAACCATTGTTTTGGTTGATTTTAGTGCGTACATAAAAAAATTGATGCATAATGCAATATGCATCCATATTTGTGAATGCATATCAGGTTATGCATCTATTTTCTCGATGCATAAAAGATTGTGCAACAATTTTCTCGATGCATAATGCATTATGCAGTCATATTTTCGAATGCATAACAGGTTGTGCATCCATTTTAACGACTGCATAACATGTCATGCATATATTATTGTAGGTGCATGACAAGTTATGCAGCCTTATTTTTTGTTGGTTTCGATACTAATAAAAAAGTAGGTGCATAACGTGTTATGCAACCGTTCTCTGGACTGCATAACAAGTTATGCAACAACTTTCGTAGATGCATAAAAAATTGTTCAAAAATTATGACCAACACCAATACATCCATAAGAAAAACAAAAAACAAAAAACAAAAAAATCTAAGATACACCCTCATCTCAGGAGTTCATACTTCATAGTCCATAGCCTCACATAGTGGGTCCAACTATGCATCAAAATGTGGAAGCTTGACATCCGTAGATGTTTCCCATGTGTAGTCCCACCCATTTCATGCCATCACCGGAAAATGTTAACCCAAAACAACCCCAGTTCAGTTCTAAATTTGAGCTACAAAACCACCCAAGCTCAGCATATTCCCCCCGTTATTGTTGCTGTTAAGATACTCTCAAAAACCCACAAAATCATTCACGCAATTCATGCCAGCAACAACTTCAATATCTCTGGCAGCACAACTCGAGCTGATCATTTCCGTTTACACAAGACTTGTCTTTCTGACCACCCTTCTAACAGTTGCCAAAGCACCACTTTCTACTCCCTGTATTGCACACTCAATCCAACACCAACTTTCCTCCATCGACTGAACTAGCTCGACCACCATCACCAGCATTTCAGCCTTGAGTCCATAAACTGAATCGAACAGCAACTCCAACTTTCACTAACTGCCACCATATTGGAGAAATCCTAAACACAACCAAATTGCAGATTTCATAAAATCTTCATCCAAATCACTAAATCAAGTATAATAAGTAATAATTCGTTCTTAAGTGTTTGTAATTCATATCCTGGTGAATAACGACAAACACAATCCAAGGAAATTTTCATGAATTAAAGTGTTTAATACTAACCTCAAAATTTTTTTCCATTTATTTTCACCCTGCATTCAAATTGAACACAATTTGGTGAGTCTGGATCCATAATCATGAACCGCCATTAAACCTCTGAAAGTGTGGTTCTGCGAAGAGAAAAAAAAATACTTCAACCGGAAGGAAAAGAAAAGTAACCCTAATCTAATAACTCCATTCCGGTGAAAAAGAAAAAAGATTAGAGTGAAATATAAAGAGAATTTCAGTTGATCGGGAAGAAATGAACTCTCAGATCCCCTGACAGAGCAAATCAAATGCTTGGAAACTAGAAGGAAAAAAACGAACACATAATTTCTGAAAATAAGGGTTTGCGAATAATATTTTCTCAAAAAAAGGTGCGCCCGTGAAGTTTCACACCCGTGGGTTTCACAGTAGGAAAGTGTGTAGGAATGGATCTCCCTGTGGTTTTCACTATGCATATTCGTCTGATTTTTATACTTAGCCCATTAGTTTATTGATATTAGCCCATTACTAAACCCACTAACTAATAAACTGAATGACACCATCCGTCACTAGCCTTGGTTCACAGAGGTGATTAGTTACATGCTGAGGAAGCGGTGTTGCATTGGCTGAACCATTGGAATTCTAAGGGATGAGGGTGGTGTTATGGCGTGACCGTATATAGTATCCCTCCCTTTCTTCACATTCTGATGTTGGGGTAGTTGTGGGAGCTCATTTCAGGTTATATTAGAAAATTCTTCTCTTAATAGTATAGATGCGGCATCATTACTTCCGGCAAAACATCATTTCAGGTTATATTAGAAAATCCTTCTCTTAATATTAGTACCCTATATTGTTTTTAATGGTTAGTGGTATAGATTCCAAGTTACTTCAAGGAGCATACTCAAACCATTATTTTGATTGTGATTGACATTTTAGAAGTTATATATGGAGACTGACCTGACTCTAACTAATGCTGGACTCAAAAGATTTATTGACTTCAATTTTGGTTATGCATTCTGCCAAATATCTCTATATAGCGGAACTCTATTAACTCTTATAAACAAACTGCAAAAAAAAATCTGGCGGCCTTCAGCCACCTTACACAGACTTCATAAAATAGCCCTACCCCAAATAAATTCTTGGGTCCGTCCTTGAAAGTGGGTAGTTTCAATGACAAGCATTTTGGTTTATCTCACACTCAACTACATGCTTCAATAATGTAAGATAAGTTATTAGGCTGGCATGAAATTAGTCGAATGACACAACATTCAGTCTGTTCAAACTTATAAGTACACTAAGTCGGCATCATATGTTCTAGATGCCTAGATACAGCCTCCGTATAAGATTTTTGTTATTGGGAAAGCTAAATCGTTTAGGGGGAAAGCTGACTTCGGTCCGTGGAATTTGACTTAGAGTCGATGGGGTGAAATAGAAAGGGTCCGGTCATTCTTGATGATCAAGTTTTTTTCCATTTACCCCGTCAGTGCACCAAAGACCATCGCTAATGTTTAACAACTTGACAAAACTACCATTGTTCTCACCCGTAGTTGATGTGTTTTTTGTGGCTCTCCATAATCTGATCTTTATTCGTTCTTTTTTATTTCTGCAATTATTTCTTCGAAAGATCTGTTATCTCGCATAACCAGATCTATTTGCTACATCAAAATGATTGTAAGCATGAAGGTAAAATGGTCTCGTAATTAAATGATATCATCGATCTATTGCTGTTAGGTGGTTTTGTGGAATGTGGTTATGATTAATCATGGTGCAGCAATCCACCCAGAGATTTTCCAACGATATCACAATTTCGAGGGACTGACAATTTGATATGTTGCTAGGAGATAAGGTTTTCATGGCTTCCTAAATGATCAAGTATTCTGATAACTACTCTTCTCATTGTTTAAGCATATTCTGATAACTACTCATAAAAACTCGTTCTTATTGATTTTGCAATGATATTTTAATTTTATATGGAATCGATCGGTAAGAACCGTTAGTTCATTTCTGCTCTGATTCTATAAAAAAAATGGTAAACCCTGATCTAGATCAAAACTGTAAGAAAAATATGATCTTAAATTTGATAGAAAGGTAGGTTTTAGCAATTTTAGTTCCACCCCATTAAAACACAAAATCAACATCATTTGACCAAAGTCAGCTTTCTCCCTATATGATTTAGCTTTCCCTATAACAAAAATCCCGTATAAATGAAAAAAATTAATATGATCAATTTTGCAGTATATGAATTATCATTTTTATATACAACTCCTTTTTTTTTTTTGTTTGATGGTATATATACAACTCCTTGACAACGGCCAAATAAGTTAGAACCCAACTAATAAAAGGGAAGAGTGCAAAAAAAAAAAAAATCAACTACAGTGGGATTTGAAAAAAAAAATCAACTGTTGACAGTGGGATTTGAACCCACGCCCTTTCGGACCAGCGCCTTAAGCTGGCGCCTTAGACCAACTCGGCCATATCAACACCGTTGGAATTGGTCGCAGATAAAATATAAATAAACGTAATATATACCTCCTTCAAATGCAGGATAATGTAATTAACATAATATAATTCATGGTTGCAAACCAAATTAACATAATATTTCCTGTACCAGATTGCCGAAGGAAGCAAAAAACCATGAGGCAAGTAAAACACGCACTTGCAGTCCGCACAGCCATTACGTCAGGAAATTATGTTCTATTTTTCAGACTTTACAAGGCAGCGCCAAATTTGAGTACCTGCCTTATGGGTGTGTGACAATAGGATTGCATTGATATATCAGGTTCTCTTGTTTGAATATTTGCTTACTTCCTAGTAATCTCTGTGCAGATCTTTATGTTGAGAAGATGCAGTTTGAAGCAGTGAAATCATATCGCCCTACAGTCCCAGTCACTTTTGTCGCTCAGGTTCTTGGGTTTACCAATTGGTCGCAATCAACTGAAGGAAAAATTGATGAGAAAGACACTGATGGATTGGATGAATGTGAGGAGTGGTTGAGGGCACATGGTGCGTGCCTTAATACTGACAATGGTGGGGAGTTACAGTTTGACACAAAGGTATGTATGACGAAACTTCAATATCTTAACTTTCAATGGGTATTGGGAAATTTCTTACTGTATTCTATTCGGTCCTAGTAACTACTTCTGTAGCCTTGCTTTAGTTTTTGTTATTCATTTAAGTTTCTTTCTTCCGCTCACCGAGTTTATGCTTTGTGCTGATCTACAGACTTCATCTTCAAGCCTTTTCATGCCAGAACCAGAAGATGCAGTGGCCCATGGAGATACGAGCCTTGCTGTTAACGATTTTATGACTCGGACATCCTAGAAATAAACATTTTAGTATGTAACTGACTAGTGTATCATCATCACACAGAAATATAGAAGTGTAGAACATTTTAGTTTGTAACGGCAGTAGACATGTACGTACATTCTATGTAGCATCGGTTTAAAAGGAACCGAAAAAAAAAGATCACAATCAAATTCATTTTTCAATCCTGTGGGGATACGATAATGGCTATCCTTACGGGATCACCAGCGAAATCCATTTCAAAATTTCAATTTGGCTTGGCCTATTTCTCTCCATATTCCTTCCCTGCACCCATCTGACATTAAATCCTGCTAACAAGTAATTCACGATTTTTGCAGAGTTGGAAGTAATCTCTTCTTCTACTTCACAAGAATGCACCTAGTATTAGAAATGCAGAATTGGAACGCCTAGGTGGATCTCAGTGATGCTCCTAAACAATCACATTGGTAATCCCCGAGAAGACAAAACCTGCACCAGAGCTTGAAGAGGTTAAATGAGCATCAGGTGAAATTTTATTCCAAAATATAACCCTTTGACTTTGTAAAATTAGGAAATATTTTGACTTTCCAAGGCATATTTGACTGATTTTCCAGACATATTTGACTTTCCAAAATATTACTGAACCGACTGAAAGTCAAGTTAGAGTAGGAAATGGATTTTCAAGTTAGAGTAGGAAAAGGATTTTCCCACACACTATATAAGAGACCTATTATTCTCTAGGCCCAAATCATATTAGCTGCTTTGTGAAGAAAGAACAGAAAACAAGAAAAATCATCAATCCATTGTTATTATTCCATGTCGACAGTCGCAGGAGATTATTGGAGACTCCCAGGTGATATTATCATTGAGATTCTTACAAGGTTACCACTGAAATCCGTCTCAAGATTTAAGTGCGTATGCAAATCTTGGCGTCTCCTATTCAATGACATAAATTTTTGCAAGAGGCACGATGATATCCAGCAGAAAATCAATAATCAGATTAAAATTATTGCTGGTTTGGGAAACACCCTCTATTCAATAGCTGCTTATATTAATTATGATGACTCAATACTATCCAAGGCTGATAAAATTGTCGATTACCCGTTGTATGATAAAAAGCATGAATATTCTGATTGTAAGCTTGGTATTCTGGGTTCTTGCAATGGTTTAGTTTGCGTACGTTCAAGGTTTGATCGTATTTGCTTTTGGAATGTATCTACTAAAGAGCACAAAATTGTTTTAGAGGTGAAAGTGTCCGATCAAAGGAAATCTTCTTGGTTTAAGTATGGATTCGGTTATGACATCAAGAATCAGGATTACAAGTTTGTGAGATTTAGATGCTTTGAGGATAAACGCCGTGGTACTCAAATTAAGGTCTACTCATTAGCATCAAATTCGTGGGGTGCTGCTCTTCACATGCCGTATCCACTCTCTTTTGAACCACGGCCAACAGCATTGTACTTCAACGGAGCTCTTCACTGGCTAACGGACGACGCAAAACTTCTCATCTCTTTTGATCTTGGAGACGAGAAAATTCGTGAAGTTCCAGGACCAGTAAAGGATAACTTTTTCGATAATGACAGCTATCAGTACATGTGGATGTGCTGGGAGGGTTTCTTTGCGTCATATGTGTTGTTCCTGGGGATCGTGGCGACGTATGGGTTATGAAGGATTATGGAGTGAGAGAATCTTGGACTAAAGAGTTCACAGTTCCACAGCAAGCACTAGATTTTCAGTACTTTAGGCCGCTTGGGTATGTAGGAAATGGAAACCAAGTTTTGCTAAGTGTGAGGTTAAAGAATGAAAAAGACAATGCTTTCGTCTGTTATAACCCAAAGCGTAAAATGGCGGAAGTTCTAAATACCCATGACAGTACTGATCTGAAATGGCGCCAGGCCTGTACTTATCAGGAGAGTTTGTTTTCAGTACTTGGTAAGAAGAATTCGGTTGGTATTCTCCATTATTTGGATGCTGATCAAGGCGAACAAGAAGAAGGGTTTTCGGAACCTCATCGCAAGAGAAGAAAGATTGCAAGTTGAAGAGTGCATGTTTGGTAGTATATGAAGATCAAGTTTTTTTTTATGCGTTTTCGTGTTGTGCTCTTGGTAGGATTCCCGAATTAGAGATCCACAATAATACATTCTTAAATTTTTTCTTGGTAGATGATATTAATAAGTTTGTACTTGCGTCTAATTATGTTTGCAATGAAAAATTAAACACTTGTCTAGTTTCTTGAGTTTGTTTTATAACGAGGTGCTGAGCTATTATTTATCAATAATCTGCATCTGTATGTCAACCCCGATTCTATTTTGCCCCACATGGACAAGTTAAAGCCGACTGATGGAAAAGGGACGGTATAAAAAGAGAAGTTGGAATTTGGAAGGTACCTTTCTCGGCCTACTTGCTAAGATCAAGTGTAGTATCCGTTCTAATCTGATATGTCTTAACTAGGGTGGGCATGATATTAAACTAATATTTTTTCATGGAGGAGTTCCAGCTGCTGGGGTCCTTTGTATAGTTTATAGTCTAATATCTGATATGTCTTAATCTTAACATCTGGTATTTCATGTGAGTTCCCATCACAGCAGCATGTCAATGCTTATTAGAGCATTTTTTTGAGGAACCTGTCAAACCCTTATCTCCTTTGGTTGGGCAGGCCCTGAAACAAACTTGGATTGGACCAGTGACGAAGTGAAATGCGATTAGTCCCACATAACTAGGAAGCACGATTCTAGCCCCATGATCGCAACAAAGCATGAGCTTGCATGTAAATAGTAATACCCCCCAAATTTTATTCCAAAACATAACCCTTTGACTTTCTAAAAGTAGGACATATTTCGACTTTCCATAATATTACTGAACCGACTGATACCTTTCGAAAGTTAAGTTAGAGTAGAAAAAGGATTTCCCCTGCACACTATATAAGAGACCTATTATTTTGTAGGCTCAAATCATATTAGCTCTGTGATCATATTAGCTCTGTGAAGAAAGAAGAAAAAACAAGAAAAGTCATCAATCCATTCTTCTTCTTCTTATTATTATTCCATGTCGAGACTCGCAGGAGATTATTGGAGACTCCCAGTTGATATTATTATTGAGATTCTTACGAGGTTACCACTGAAATCCATCTTAAGATTTAAGTGCGTATGCAAATCATGGCGTCTCTTATTAGATGACATAAATTTTTGCAAGAGTCACGATGATATCCAGCAGAAAATCAATAATCCGATTAAGATTATTGTTGGTATGGGAAACGTCCTCTATTCAATAGATGCTTACAATAATTCTCATGACACAATATTATCTGGGGTTGATAAAATTGTCGATTACCCGTTGTATGATAAGAGGTACGAAACATCTGATGATTCTGATAGTAAGCTTGGTATTGTGGGTTCGTGTAATGGCCTAGTTTGCATACGTCCAAGGTTTGATCGTATTTGCTTTTGGAACTTATCTCCTAAAGAGCACAAGATTTTACCAGAGGTGAAACTGTTTGACCAAAGGAAATCTTCTTGGTGTAAGTATGGATTTGGTTATGACATGAAGACTCTAGATTATAAGTTAGTGAGATTTAAGATCTTTGAAGATAAACGCCGTGGTACTCAAATTGAGATCTACTCATTAGAATCAAATTCGTGGAGTACTGCTCTCTACATGCCGTATACACTTTCTTGTGAACCACGGCAAGCAGCATTGTACTTCAATGGTGCTCTTCATTGCCTAACGGACAACTCAAAACTTCTCGTCTCTTTTGATCTTGGAGATAGGATAATTCGTGAAGTTCCAGGGCCAGTAAGGGATAATTTTGTCGATAACGACAGCTATGTCAAGTATGTGGATGTCTTGGGAGGGTTTCTTTGCATGGTATGCATTCTCCCTGGGGTTCGTGGCGACCTATGGGTTATGAAGGATTATGGAGTGAGAGAATCTTGGACTAAAGAGTTCACAGTTCCTTGGCAAGCAATAGAATTTGATTATTTTAGGCCTATTGGGTATGTAGGAAAAGGAACACAAGTTTTGCTGAATGTTCAATTAAAGAATACAAAAATGGGCAATGTTTTAGTTCGTTATAAACAAAACCGTAAAATAGCGAAAACTCTGAAGACCCATGACATTATTGATCCGAAATGGCGCCATGCATGTACTTATCAGGAGAGTTTGTTTTTAGTACCTGGTAAGAGGAATTCAATTGGTATTCTTCATTATTTGGATGCTGATCAAGCTGAACAACAAGAAGCATTTTCAGAACCTCATCACAAGAGAAGAAAGATGGTTATATGAAGAGTGCATGTATGTATATAAAGATCAAGTTTGTTTTTTTTTATGCGTTTTTGCGTTGTGCTCTAGGTAGAATTCCCAATTTCCAGGTGTTACTAATGCTGTTGAATGGAAACTCTTTGGTTGTTGAATAGCGAAGCGGCTGCATCTGCATCATAAATAATTCACATTAATATGGCTACTGCATTTCGTCAAGAAATGGAGGCAGAAATTGAGGAGCTCAAGTCAGAGATCCACAATAATACATTCTTAGATATTTGCTTGGTAGATGATATTCACAAGTTTGTTTTTGGGTCTAATTATGTTTGCAATGAAATATTAAACACTTGTCTAGTTTCTTGTGTTGCTTTTATAACGAGGTCTGCGCATAACTCTCTAAATGGGATAGTTCTAAACCAATTCCTTCCCTGCACCCATCTAGTATGTGAGGAAAAGAAAACAAAAATACAAGTTTTTGTTGATCTTAATTTCACCTTAAAATCATCTTAATTTCATCTTCTAATTATCTTCATAATAAAGAAATTAATATCTAGGCCTGGTTTAATAGATTGAGCTACCCCGCTCTCCTCTGTGCAAATTCAGTAACAAAATCTGAAAAAGTAAATGAAAAAATGAATATGATCAGTATTATACCGTGTTTATATCCAACTCCTTGACAACCGCCAGATAAGAGAATGGGAAGATAGTTTGCTCTTGAGTTGAGTTGACACCTACATCGTACATCAATCAATATATAGAGATGCAAATGCTTTGGCATGCACATTCTCTATCTCAGTTTGCATACACCAACGTCATAGCTGATTGATTATCAGACAAAAAGGGATTTTTTTTTTTCTCTGTTGGGATGGAAATTTCATGTGAGCTCTATAGTTTTGGTTCAGAAACTAGGCATGTTATGGTTTTGGTTGGGAAACTAGGCATGTAATGGCAGTGATTAGAATTGGCCAATTTTTCTTGTAATCAGTAATCTGCATGTCAACCCCGATTCTACCAAACTGGACTCAGCCAACTCAACTAAACTAGAAAGATATAGTCCCGCATGGACAAGTTAAAGCCTGCAGGGGCCTGGCGCACCCCAACCTATGTTAAAAAAGGCGCCAAAATCATTTTTTCCTGAGCGCCCTAGGCGCTAGGTTTGGCGCCTCGCCTCGCCTAGCGCCTAATACAACATAGCCCCCAACAAAACTAAGAAAAAAATTCTGTACTAGGAAAACTGAAATTGTGTACTAGAAAAACTGGTTTTGAGCTCGCACCCGCAACAATACTAAGAAAAACATAGCCTTCCTGTTTTTGCTGTGGTTTACTTCGAGGCTTTTAGGCAAGGTTACGCCAAATAGAATTTGTTTTTGCGCATTTCTTACCAGCAGATCACGAAGCACTTGAAGATGACAAATCTAAGCTGCTGGTGAAGCAAGAAATCCAACAGTTTAGGTTTTAGTTTATGTTCGGCTCTCGCTTCTGCTATGAATTATAAAGAAAAGGTTAAAATCAAAAAGTTTTCATGTTCAGTTTTATGTCTAATCCCATAATCCTTCATCAATTTGTTTACCAACGTGCAAAGCACGTGCACTCCACTTGCACTTTTCCAAAGAAAGTAAAAAGCATTCTTTCACATAACGTAGTTCACTTGCAAACATAATTATCATAATTTAGATTTAGTTCGAAACGAAAAACTACTAGACCCGAACATACAGCTGGGCAAGGATAAATTTCAGAAATTGGACTAACTCGCAGTGTTTTACATGCTATATTATGTGATGAAAGACGGAGATGCCAAGTTGCTGTGTGGAAGTCTATGAATTTAGCAAAGCAGGTCATAGAGCTTCCGCTAAAGCTAATCGTCACTATGGGAAAAATGTACATCTACAACTGGTCATTTACAACACTTTCCTAAACATTGTAGAAAGAGCTTCCGCTAAAGCTAATCGTCACTATGGGAAAAATGTACATCTACAACTGGTCATTTACAACACTTTCCTAAACATTGTAGAAAGTCGTATGTTTTACAACTGATTTCCAAGGAAGCGTTGTTGTATATCATCACTACCAACACTTGGGAAACAAGGGGTTGGGTGAAGAAAACAAATGACAACTCCTTAAGAAAAACTGTTGCTACAACATTTAGCTATAACAACTTTGTTACATAAACATAGTGACTTATCCTATCACAATTCTCATAAGTGTTGTTGAAGAAGACAAAAATATGATAATGAAAAATACGTTTGAGGAGAGATTTGAACATGAACCTAGTGCATGGATGTCTAACTCATCTACCATCCTTACGGTTCAAAGAATTGGTGATTTTTTTTTCTTTTTAATAGACACGTATTACAACACTTATAAGTGTTGTTGAAGTTAAAACATAGAATGTTGGGAAAAAAGAGGTTGGGGGATTCGAACATGAACCTAATGCATGGATGTCTAGCTCATCAACCATCCTTACGGTTCACAAGATTTGATGTTTTCGTGTTTTTTTTAATAAAAACGTATAACAACACTTATAAGTGTTGTTGAAGTTAAAATATAGAATGTTGGGAAAAAAGAGGTTGGGGGGATTCGATCCTCAGCCTCCTGCATGGAAGTCTACACCACTAACCATTCCTACAATATCACAAGTTCGGTTAAGTTTGTGTTTCTTTAATATACTAACTTTATGACAACCCTTTATAAGAGTTGTAAAAAAAAAAATAATGTTCAAAAAAAAAAAAATGCACACGTGACTGAGCCACAAATAGCGCAAAGCCTTCTCTGAAAATTACTTATTTCCGATAAGGGTAGTCTTTTCATTTTCACAATCTCCATAATGTTTATTGCACTTATTTCCATCAAGGGTAATATGGTCATTTTCATATTCTGTAATATTTACTTTACCTATTTCCGATAAGGGTAGTCTTGTCATTTTTCACATTCTCCATAATAATTATTGCACTTATTTCCGTTAAGGGTAATATGGTCATTTTCACATTTGATAATATTTACTTTACTTATTTCCGATAAGGGTAGTCTGGTCATTTTTCATAGTCTCCATAATGTTTATTGCACTTATTTCCATCAAGGGTAATATGGTCATTTTCATATTCTGTAATATGTACTTTACCTATTTCCGATAAGGGTAGTCTTGTCATTTTTCACAGTCTCCATAATAATTATTGCACTTATTTCTATTAAGGGTAATATGGTCATTTTTCATATTTTATAATATTTACTTTACCTATTTTCAATAAGGGTAGTCTGGTCATTTTCACAGTCTCCTTAATATTTATAGCACTTATTTCCATTAAGGGTAATATGGTCATTTTCATATTCTGTGATATTTACTTTACCTATTTTCGATAAGCACAGCCTGGTCATTTTTCACAGTCTCCATAATATTTATTGCACTTATTTCCATTAAGGGTAATATGGTCATTTTCAAATTATTTAATATTTACGTTACCTATTTCCGATAAGTGTAGTCTGGTCATTTTTCACAGTCTCCATAATATTTATTGCACTTATTCCCATTAAGGGTAATATGGTCATTTTCACATTCTATAATATTTACTTTACCTATATCCAATAAGGGTAGTCTGGTCATTTTCACAATCTCCTTAATATTTATAGCACTTATTTCCATTAAGGGTAATATGGTCATTTTCATATTCTGTGATATTTACTTTACCTATTTTCGATAAGCACAGCCTGGTCATTTTCACAGTCTCCTTAATATTTATAGCACTTATTTCCATTAAGGGTAATATGGTCATTTTCACATTTTATAGTATTTACTTTACCTATTTCCGATAAGCGTAGTCTGGTCATTTCACAGTCTCTATAATATTTATTGCACCAAATCTTATATATTTCGTCTTTAGTTCATCCGAACGAGAAACTCTGGTTTAACTCTAGTAATATTTGAACCTGTGATGTTCAATTCTGATAAATTTCGTTTTATGTTCATCCGAACGAGAAACTCAGGTCTAACTCTAGTAATATTTGAACCTATGATGTTCAATTCTGATATATTTCTTCTTCTGTTCATCCGAACGAGAAACTATGGGATAACTCTAGTAATCTTTTAAATGGATGGATTCATCGTTCTTACCAAGTTTCCGACTTATAATAGTCCTCTCCCGGCCAGTATTAGATCTCAGAGCCAGGTTATGCATACAATATGCCAAAACAGGGTTTGTTTAAAGTTTCGGGGAATATTCCAGAGGAATCTTACCAGTAAATGGATGGATTCATCGTTCTTACCAAGTTTTCGGCTTATAGTGGTCCACTCACGACCATGTTTCGACCTCGGTGCCAGGGTATGCATACAATATGCCAGAATAGGATTTGTTTAAGGTTTTAAAGAATATTCCGAAGGAATCTTACCTGTAAATGGATGGATTCATCGTTCTTACCAAGTTTTCGGCTTATAGTGGTCCACTCATGACCATGTTTCGACCTCGGTGCCAGGGTATGCATACAATATGCCAGAATAGGGTTTGTTTAAGGTTTTAAAGAATATTCCGAAGGAATCTTAACTGTAAATGGATGGATTCATCGTTCTTACCAAGTTTCCGACTTCTGGTAGTCCACTCATAGCCAGGTTTCGATTTCGGAGCCCGGGTATGCATATAATATAGCAGAATATGGTTTGCATAAGGTTTCAGAAAATATTCCGAAGGAATCTTACTTGTCAAATGATGGATTCATCGTTCTAACTAAGTTTCTGACTTATAGTTGTCCACTCCTCGCTAGGTTTCAACCTCAGAGCCAGTTTCTCTCTCGAAGTTGACAAATTCATGTGTGTTTAAGGTTTCGAAGAATATTCCAATGGAAACTTACTTGTAAAAGGATATATTCATCGTTCTTACGATTGAAGTCAGAACCCTCCCAAAGCTTCATGATTTATAGTTTGTATGCCTTTATACCACATTTGAAGTTCGAATCGCCTCTGAGCTTCATATTTATCGATTTCGATGATGTATCATGCTACAATTGAAGTAAAAACCCTCCCAGAGCTTCTTGGTTCATATTTTGTATGCCTTTATACCACATTTAAAGTTCTAACCGACATTGAGCATCATATTCGTCGATTTTTATGATGTATCTTGCTAAGTTTGAAGTCAGAACCCACCAAGAGCATCATGATTAATAGTTTGTTTTTCGTTATACCGAATATGAAGTTCGAATCGACACTGAGCTTTATATTTATCGACTTTAATGATGTTTCATGCTAAGTTTGAAGTCTGAACCCTCCTGGAGCTTCTCGGTTCATAGTTTGTATGTCGTTATACCATATTTGAAGTTCGAATCAACACCTAAGTTTCATATATATCGATTTAAATGATGTATCATGCTAAGTTTGAATACACAACCCTCCCGAAGCTTCTTGGTTCATAGTTTGTATGCCATTATACCACATTAGAAGTTCAAATCGACACTGAGATTCATATCTATCGATTTCGATGATTATCATGCTAAGTTTGAAGTTTGAACCCTCCCGGAGCTTCTTGGTTCATAGTTTGTATGTCGTTATAACCAAATCTGGAGTTCGAATCGGCACCGAGCTTCATATTTATTGATTTAGATTATGTATCATGTTAAGAGAAAGCACAAATAAACACACCAATTATAGAATTCATTTTTTATTTTCCCGATTCATTTTTATACATTTTTTGGATTTTTTTATATCAGAATGTCGATAACAATGTCCTAAATTTATTAGTATTTTTTTTTGGATTTTTTTTCCATGTAGAAGGTTGATAATAAACCGAATACATGAGATCATATTAGCACAAAGAGAAACACAAATGGTTCTCAATCCGTATGACCATAACAAATACAATCTCAACCGTCAGATTCTTTTCTCAATCCGTATGAATGGATCAAACTAAATCTGGTCCGTCCATCTTTTTCATTCACCCACCAAACCCTCCCTCAACCACCCGAGCTCTATCTCTTCCTCTCCTTCTTCCTCTCCTCGTCCTCCTCCGAAGAACACCTCTCTTCTCTTCCTCCCTTACTCTTTCTCTCGTCTTCCGTCTCCAAACAAAAGAAAACCCTAACCCACAAAGCTCTAACTACCACCAAAATAAAAAGATAGAGAGAGTTTGATTAGAACCAAGAAGAAAAAGGGGATTTTGTTGTTTTAGATGGCAGAATCAACTGAATCGAAGATACGGTGTTTACGAAATTCATGAAGTTGGATGATATGGATTTATGAGATTTTAGTAAATACCGATTCAGGATTTAATGAGATTGAGAGATTCATGAAGTTTCGATTTATTCTTCATATTAAGTTAGGTTAAAAATTAGGGGAAAGTATGTAGATTCAAGTAGTTTTGATTAATTTTAGAACTGGGTCCTGGTTGCTAAGGCTTATATTAAATCGATTTTTTCATTAGATCCAAAAAATTTCCTTTCAACAAGAAGTTGATATTGCCCTGTTTGATATTATGTGCATCTGACTTAAAACCGAAACCTTGTTTGTTCTATTTATTTGCTTCTTAGATTTAATTATGAAAAATGGGTTTGATTTATCTTGAGAAATTTATGTAATTTGATGGGAATTTTGAGTTTTATCTGTGCTTTTGTACAAATGATGGTGTTTATATGTTGAGTCATTAAATGAAATCGTAGCTAAATCGATTTCGGGGTTGCTAATTCGATTGCAAATTTATGCAGTCATTCAATTTTGAATGAGGGAGCCTTGGTTTATGAGGGTTACATGGTGTTAATCAAATGACAGTTGTAGTGTGTGGTGTTGCACAATTTGCTGTAATGAAATGTTTCAGAAGTTGTCTTCGGATGAAAGCCTGCTAATGAGTATGTTTTATTTCTATTTAAAAGGTTGAGAAGAATGGGATCTCCCTGCAATTGAAGAATTTGTGTTGCTACTGCTGCTAGAAATCAAGTAAAATTCTCATAGGAGATGAATTACAATTGCATGCGATGGTTCAAAGCAAGGTAACATTCTTTTTTTTTGTTAAGAAAAGATTTTGATTACGGAAGAAATTACATCATAGGGTTAAGGAAATTTGGAAAATTTCCCCACCATTCCCCTGAAGTATTAGATCTCCTACTAAACTTGGCAGCTTGATCATCCAAGAGAATGAAATTTCATTTTAAGAAAATAAATTGAACAAACTGAAAATAAAAGACTAAAGTTTTACAGTCATCTATAACTGTTTTATTATACCAGTACAACTGGTTAGATGAAGAGTTCAGAGACTCTATCACTAGTTTAGCATCACTAATAAAACACACTTTTGTCAAGATTTTCTATTTAGCCCACTGCACTGCCTCCAATAGCGCCAAAGTTTCAGCCTCTTCTGCATTTATTACTGACCCTGCCTTAAGCTTACATCCAATGAAGCTGCCTGTGTTATCTGTCAAGATTAAACCAATACCAGAGGTTTTAGTATCCCTGGCAAAAGATGCATCACTGAGAATAATAACACAGTCTTGAGGTAAAGTAACCATGACAGAGGAAAGATTTGTTTCGGCTACAGAAACATTGGAATGAACATTGTGGGCAGAAACACTTCCTAGATAGTTATCGGTATCTGAGACTAATTTCAGGGCAAGTCTAGCCGTAGAATGATGATTAGGAGTTTTCCCCTGAAAAATGTGAGAACATCTATCCTTCCAAATGCTCCAGGAAATAGTGAAAACAGCACAAACCTTGTCTTTCAGATTATCCTTAGTATCCCAACTAAGGACCCAATCATGAATATTAGTAAAAGAAACACTATCATGTTCAATTACATCAGTAAAGGGGGTTAGAGCCCAAACAGACTTAGCAAAGGAACACTGGAGGACAATGTGTTCAAGAGTTTCAATGTGACCATTATTACACATACTACAGTGGGCATCATGAGTATTATTATATCTGGCCAGAACCGAATTACTAGGGATAATGTTCTCATGACATTTCCAGATAAACAAAGCCACCTTTGGTAGAATAGGAAGCTTCCAAAGAGTTTTGTAGAAAGGATTTCCAACCTGATTGTTGTGCATATAATTTATCTCACCTGAAATAACTTTATAAGCAGACTTTACAGAGAAGTCACCATTTTTAGAGTAAGGCCAAATAAGTTTATCTTCTCCTGAGAAAGGAATTCTGGAGTCTAAATTTTTTTTGGCATTTTGAGGAGTGAAGAAAGCATGCACAATGTCAGGTATCCAATTCTTAGTATCTTCATCTATCAAATCAGCAACAGTAAGATTAGGATTAGATCTAGCATTAAGGACATGCTCAACAGGGTAAGGCAACCACTTATCTTCAAAAGAAAGAATATTCCTACCATTCTTAACTTCCCAAACTGCATTTTGAGCAATAAAATCAAGACCTCTACAAATACTACGCCAAGCCCAAGAACAATCAGTTTTCCTAGGATGATGAAGGGGTTGAACATTTCTGAAATATTTAAATCTAAGAATGATAACCCATAAAGAATTAGGATTATGAATCAATTTCCAAGCTGTTTTAGATAAAAGCGATAGATTCATATGTTTAAGATTTCTAAGGCCTAAACCACCTTGATGTTTGTGAGTACAAATTCTTGGCCAAGCTCTAAAGTAGATACCACCTTGCCTAGACTTACCCCACCAAAAGTCTCTTTGGGAAGCTTCCATGCTATTAATAATGTTATTGGGAATTGTAAAGGTGTTCATATGATAGATGGTAGAATATTTTAACACATGTTGAACCATAACAGACCTACCAGCTTGATTAAAATACTTGCCTTTCCACTTAGCGACTCTCTTATCAAAATGTCATTAAGATAATTGAAAGCATCAGTTCTAGACCTAGTTATGAAAAGGGGAATACCTAGATATTTTTCATTTAATTCAATTTTCTTAACTTTAAGGTCATAAATAAGGGACACAACATGATCTGGATGAACGTTATTACTAAAAAAGCAACTAGATTTTTGCAGATTAATGACTTGACCATAAACCAGACTAAAATATTTGATCAGACTCAATAAATTAGTTGCTTCTGCGTGAGAGGCTTTAGCAAAAATGAGGCAGTCATCTGCAAAGAGCAGATGGCTTATGCTTGGAGCATCTTTACAAACCTTTAGACCATGAATGAGGTTATTCTGTTCATCCTGAAGGAGGTATCTAGAGAATGTTTCCATGCAAATAATAAATAGGTATGGAGACAGGGGATCACCCTGTCTCAGACCCCTTGTTGGTCTATAGGATTTACAAGGAGAGCCATTTAACATGATGGATATACTAGTGGTACTAATGCATTGATGAATGAGATCACACCAATGCTCGGAGAAACCAAAAGCCTTGAGGATATCTCTTAAAAAAACCCATTCAACCCTGTCAAAGGCCTTAGACATATCAAGTTTAAGGCCCATGACACCCCGTTTATCCCTTTTCCTTTTCCTTTTCATTGTATGAACCAATTCATGAGCAATTATGACATTATCCTGTATGCTCCTGCCAGGAACATAAGCATCCTGAAAAGGGCTTATCATTTTGCTTAATAATGATTTCATTCTATTTACAATAATCTTAGAGATGATTTTGTAACTAGAATTACATAAAGAAATAGGTCTGAATTCCGAGGGACAAGTAGGATTATCAGTTTTTGGAATTAAAGAGAGGAAAGTGTGGTTCATCTCTTTCAACAAATGTTTGGATTCAAAAAAACAATTAACAGTTTTCCATAAATCATTGATTAAAAGATCAATATTTTCCTTATAGAACCCAGGTGGGAAACCATCCGGCCCTGGAGCAGTCCAGGGTGTCATTTGGTTTATAGTATCAACAATTTCCTGCTTTGTAACAGGTCTAAGCAGGTTAAGATTGTCAATATCAGAAATACATGGGTCGATTCAATTAAGTAAAACAACATTTCTATAAGGATTAGAAGTAGTTCCTATAGAACTGAAATGGTTTATTAAAAGGGTTTCAAGATCGACTCTCTCATTAACCCACTGCCCATTATCCAACTTAAGGGCACTTATGTGATTAAAGTGTTTCCTTCTGTTGGCATATTATGATAATAACCAGTATTACGATCAAAAGATTTGAAGTACTCTTGCCTAGATTTTTGAGCATAAAAATCTTCTTGAACTTTCTGCCAATGATCAAGGTCAAACTCTACTTGTTTAATCAATTCCATATTCTCAAGGGAGTGTGGAAGATTAGTAAGATCATTGAGCTTACTGTTAAGGGATCTAACTTTATTATCTATGTTCCCAAAATGTTGATTATTCCAAAGTTTAAGATCATTTTTAATGAATCTAAGTTTGTTGGTTAGTTGATAAGGGGAAGAGCCCCTTACTTCTTTAGAGTAGGCATTAGAAATAACCTCTCTAACAGAAGGATCACTACTCCAACATTTAAAATATCTGTATGGCTTACTACCTTGGTAAGACAAAGGATTAGTCTCCAATATAATGGGTATATGGTCACTACCTATGGTGTCAATATGGTGGACTTTTGAAGATCCATAAGTATTGAGCCAATGACCATTACCAAGAGCCCTATCTAACCTAGCATAGACACAATGATTTCCAGACTGTCTATTATTCCAAGTATATTTACTACCAAAGTATCCCAAGTCAGAGAGGTCAGCTCTATCTATTATAGTCTGAATTTCAGGATACTCAGTAGTAGTAGGGGAAGAAAAAGTAGATCTTTCATGGGCATGCATAGTAATATTGAGGTCACCAATAATAACCCATGGAAAATTTTCTCTAGCCCCAATTTCTTCAATGTATTTCCATTGATCCATCTTCTCATCATGGTATACAGAACCATAGAGAAATGTAACTAGAAACTCAGGTTTACTTGGGTCATCAGAGATTAAAACATTAATCATTTTATCAGTATTTTGAACAATTTGACATTGAAAACCATTTTTCCACAATAAAGAAATGCCACCAGACAAACCAATAGAAGGGAAAACCCAAGAATTTGGAAAATTGAATCTCCTAAGATATTGATTCATCTTAGAAGAATCATTCTTAGTTTCACATAGAAAGATCATGTCAAGATTTTGACTCCTAATAAAATTCCAAAGTGAATTTCTAGTAGTTGGATTTCCAAATCCTTGGACGTTCCAAGAAAGAATTTTCATTTTTGAAAGCTTAAAATCAGAAAAGAAAGACCTAAGCTTACACTTAATATTAATAATGAAAAGATCAATTAACAGAGAAGTATCAAAATCCACAACAGACACGGAAATGATATAACTGGGTTTACTAGCAACAGTGATGATATTGAACTTCCTAATGAGATTCTGAGGCAGGGTGTAGTGAGCAACAACATCAGTCAAATTATCCACTTTCAATAAAACAAAACCAGGAATACAAATTGAATCAACAAAACAGGACAAGAAATGGAAATAATCAATCGAAGATGCACAAATTGTTATGAAATAGATTTTAAAAACAGGAAAGGGTAATTGAAAAACCTGATTTGTTGCACTTCCATTCATTCCAATAGCATGGATTTGGTACATCAGAAGATTTGATTCTCTATCTCCATTCTCTACATCTACCATGATCAAGTCAGACCCTTCATTACCAGAAATATCGAGCACTGATTGATCTCCTCTGCCATTAATCATCGCCGTTGTGGAATCCTCAAAATTAGGGTTATGCATTTGGTAATTCATCTCAAGCAAAACGTAGTTATCCTCTAAAACCGAATCCCTGCTTCTTTTATACTTCCTGGGATCTGGATCCTCTTCACCCGACCCTTCCGACCCGTTAACCATATTGTCAGAACCATCACCTCCTGCATTGCTGGAAGCATTGTTTTTCATAGCAGCTACCATGTGTGCGTGCTTGGCATAAAATTCTTCAAAAGCAGATTATGTCATACCAAAGATGAAGATGTTCCAAGCACGTTCATCACACATATCAGCATTATGATCGATTGTAAAACCTTCAGGACAGATTTTCCTTGGTTGTTTTTCAAAATGATATCTACACCAGACTTTTTCCTTCGCAGCGTTAAGCATCCAGTTTCCTCTTTTGAGAGGCATTGTAATGTCAACTTCTATCTTTGTAGTAATTATTCTTCCTCTGATTGTATAGCCCCTCCAACCTTCTTCATGAATCTTTCTTCCAATGTCCTGACATAACTTGTTAATGATACCATCATCCAAGTGTTCAAGATAAAGTCCTTTGAACATAACCTAGAAGATTTAATGAGTAAAATCGTATTGATCAGTTGGAATCGAGTTATCATAAACCTTAAGAACAATAAGATGTTCGTTTATAATCCAGGGGACCTTTGATAGAACATATTGAACAGCATCAGCATTGTTGAACTTAAAAACAAAAAGATTCCTGCCCATAGTATGAATTTACACCCTTCTTAATCTCCTCCAGATAATATTAATATCTCTCTGAACTTTATCATATTCGATATCATCAACTGAGATTAGTTTTCCAATAAGACTGTTAGCCCAATTGTTAGAGGCTACTGCCACTTCTTCTTCGGTTATCAAACTTCCTCTATTGCGAATAAGATGAGCACTGCCCAAGTTGGAGTTTTGGAGGCGCCTAGAAAGTGCAGCAACATGGAGATTAGAACTCTGAGACATGGTGAGATCGAAGATGAAATTGTTGATATTGTTCAAAGCTAAGAAAGTATTAGGTGAGGGTATTTTTTTCCTTGCGGTGACTGCCTCTTTATAAGAGTTTTTACTATTAGGGGTTTTGGGATGACACACCGATATGTTTGGAAACTTTCCGCAATGAATCAAATCTGTTGCGAAATTATCGTGAAATTTTGAGAGCGAATATGCTAAATCATAGGGTTTCAGTTTAGGTAAGTGAAATTTTGAATTTTGAATAGCCCAAATTTGCGCCCTGTTAATTGTATGTCTGACCAAAATACCCTTTAGATTTTGAGATTCGAGTTGATGAACTGTAAGACGATGTAGATGATTTGAATATGAAGAATGATTAAAACTTATGGCAGTGAAGCCTACAGCTTCATGGATTAATCTATTGCTGCACCAAAATGAGATAGCCACTATGGTAATTGATAAACGGCCGATGAACATGTCCATATTAAGATATGGGAAACACCAATGTTTCTAATGAGATAGAAGAGAATCAAATCAGCACCACTGCTCCCACTGAAGACCACAACTGGTACACTAGTGGAATGAATACAAGCACTACAATCACAGAACTTAGTTCTTCATAACAACACAGGTAGAAGTTAAATCACAATACGAATAATTTTCCATAAAGGAGAAAGAGGTGAAGAAAGAAAAAAAAAAAAAAAACCAAGGGACTAATCTAAAGAATAATCATGAAACTATAAAAAGAAACAGGTTGAAATAAAGTATACATGATAAATAGGAGAGAACAAGATCAGAGATAAGAAATTTTTCACCGATTATCCAGTAAAACGCTACCACCACTTTTTAAGAGTATGTATGGGTCCTTTTCGGATGATATCTTTAAATTCAGCCGTATGGGTCCTTTTATTTTAGTTTTAATGATATCTTTAAATTCAATCGTTCGGATGCGATGAAATTTTAGTATGTTGTGTTTCGTTAATTCATAATGATACAATAAAAATTTCATGATGATCAGGTCCTGTTTACTACTGCTAAGATTGCATAATCTATTACTACGTTTTGCAAAATTTATATCCTGAACAGCCTATTCGCAATGGATGTGTCTTATTATCCTTATATTGGATGAAGATGAATTTTTAAATTGTTGTTTCTCTATATGTAATAAACTTAATGTAAAAATTTCATGAATTTCTGATAAGTTTAGGTATCCCAAAGTGTGGTATAATCGTAACTGAATTCTGTGTGTTAGATGCTAAAAGCAGCCATGTTGAAGTGTGTATATATTTTTGATGAACCGTTAGAATCAAGTGAAATTTGTATATGTTATGCTTGGACATGTCAGGAAACCTCAGTTAAATTTTAAGGGAAATCAGCCTAGGGAAAGTGGTACAAAGTGTGGTAGTACATAGTACTTTCTCAATTTTTTAAATTGGTTGTGAACTGGTGCAAGTATTATTTGGATGTGTATGGTGCTGCTTAACCGAGTTGGTGGTATTCTAGGTGATGCATGAAGGTAAAACACAACTGAGATTATGAGATGTTTACTGCAGCAACAATGATGAATGGAGGTTCTTGCTTTCTCGACTGAGAACAAAGGCAGCAGGTGAAAACGGTGATGCTACTATGTGGTATTCTTTCAGAGAAGTGGATTTGTGGTTGTAGGCAGTGGAGAAGGGTGTCGCACTGCTGCTTATATTTGTATCCAGGGAGTATGTTGATTTGCATATGAGAATGGAGCTGGTGTTGAACTGAATTGGGTCTAAATCGAAGTTGTGTTGAGACTGGGAAGACTTTAATTAGTTATTAGTGAGCTTATAATCTTTGAATCAGTTAAGTTGAATTGTTGATATTCTAATTATTGTTGTTGATTTGTTATTTATTTGATTTTTTTTTTATGTATAGGACGATGCAACTAAGCCAGGACAAGGCGCATGTATTGGTACAGGTGGTGCTGCTGGTGCCACTCCTAGTGAAGCTAGCTGCTGCTGCTGCTGCCCGTACTTAAGGATCAAATATCGGGTTTTGATGAGTTCTACTCTGACATGGCCATTTATATCGATGTATTTTGGTAGATCCTTAACTCCGATGGCCTCTTTTTTGGATTAGTCTTACAAATTTTTTAAACTTCGCCAGAAACTAAGTTATTTGAATGAATCTTGTTTACTTTAATTGTTGCTTCCTTGTTTTACAATTTGGATCATCTGATAATCATCCATTTTTAACATCTTTGTAATTACTCTATTGTGATGTTGATAATTATGTTCCACCATGTGAAGAGATGGGCATGAATTGATAACTCCATCTTTATTGCGATGTTGGAGCGATGATTAAATCGAGCACACCGGTAATAGTAATGTACAACAAAACATCGTCGAATTCTAGAGTTTCCTTCTCTTTGTTCTCTGCTGAAGGTTAAGTTACAAAGTAGGAAGTAGTTTCGACGGTGGTTATAGGTCAAGTTGGGTATTGTGAACGGACCTTGCAATTAAATAGAAGAATGGTGCTGATATGCAGGGAATGGTACATGGTGCTAGAGATATAGTTGGGAATGAAAATGCTAAATGGCCTGGGCTACTGAAATTGTAGCTGAAATCTACCCTTAGGCAAATGAATGTGGAGGATGCAAAAGGCCAAGTCATTCTCAGTTGAGAAAGGACAAGAAACTGGTTTGATTCTGAATTAAAAGAAGAAGCTAAGTGCTCTGTCATGGGTATGGGTTGCAGGAATTGGAAAAGATTATTGGTACAAGTCATGGCAAGATAGGTTGGTCTATGGCATTTTTGCCAAGACTTATTTTTAGTTTGTTGGGGTCCTAATGCTATCATTTTCTTTTCTTTCGTTGCGCAACACTTTCATTCAATGTGATTTGAAGTTAGATAGGTATTGTAATTTGAGTGGTAGGTCTTGAATGAATGTAAATATGTTATACTGGCAGGTTAATATGAAATTATAAATGTGAAATGCTTTCGGCAATTCTGTTTCAGCTATAAATATTTTTTTTAAAAATAATTTTATGCACACAACTTCTAATAAGTGTTGTGTTAAGAAGTTCTGCTACCCACAACAATCATTGTAAAATAAAATCTTGCTACATTATCAGGAGTTGTTCAGGATAGTTATACAACTCAATGAAGTGTTGTGACAACAGTATTCACAATACTAATAGATGTTGTCTTCCAGTCTTAAACTACACAAGCCAAATATTGTGAAATAGTTTCTTTACAACATAACTATGTGTTGTCCAAGATAGTTCGACATCTCATACAAGAGTCGTGCAAATCTTATTCATAATACCAGTAATTGTTGTTACATATGTCTTCACGATATCCCGCTTGTGTCGTCCAAGATAGTTCTACAACACAAGCAAGAGTGGTGCTACGTTATCAAAAAAAAAAAATCGAAAGAGAATCACAACTTCGGAAAACTATTGTCGAACCATGAATCACATCAGTCATTACAACACTTGCCAACCGTTGTAGAAAAACTTGGACTTTCTACATTACCCCCCTTCCATAACGCATGAAATAGGCTTTTCGTATGGGTACTACAACTCTTAGATTGTGTTGTAAACGTTGTTTTTTCCTGTAGTGCGTGATGCTTTTAAACTTCTATTTGGAAGGTTGCTTTTCACAGTACCACATTCTCCCCAGATAGGCATCATTATTAATGGTTTATTAATTAACTAGTCAATAGAAAATTTAATGACGAATTTGATCAATGTCCTACTAATTCAGCTACCTGAAAATGACCAAATCTTCAGTAAACAATGTCAGACCATATCATTCCAGTCCAGCCAGTATCGACCACCAAAATATTATCCAAAATAATGTCATTCCAGACCATGTCATTGAGACTTCTTTATAAACTACCAAGCAACTAAAACTGCGGTTAGTGGGCAACCAAACAAATATGGCCGACAACTTCCTGACTATAAGAATAAACACCACCAATGAATTGGCCTTTATAGTGAAGGAACTTAAGCAAAACCATATTCCTTGATCAGGATATAAGTAGAAAGGCCTAGCTAAAATTAAAATTAAACAAACCTCCTTCGATATGGGTCGTCTGTTTTTGGAAATGACTGATAATTAGGATGCATGAGTACTGGGGCATGAGCAACTATAGCAGGGGCATTAAGAAGGTCCTTTCTTGCAATTGTAAAAGTTTGGTTAACATTGGCAGGGCCGCGCGAACGCGTATCCCCTCAGGAAAAAATTATGATGTAGACTCTACATCAAAGGATAGATCTTAGGCAAGCGCCCCTTCAAAGTGAAATGGAAGTCACTAACCTAGGCCATGATCCTTCATGATCCACATTGACCCCGTCCAGGTAAGTATGATTCTAAGTCACAATTCACTGTATTCATAAATGTTGTTCTCTTTATCTTTTATTGCCTTTAGCCAATGTGGGACTATTATTCTAGGTTTACACTCGCCAAAATGTTTTGGTGCTCAGTCTGGTTGACATGGTTCAACTCATTTTCAAGTAGCTGAATTGGGAGGGCATTGATCTAGTTCATAATAATGTTTTTTATTGACTAGTTAATAAACTTGCACATTAATGATGTTGTCTACCAAGGGAAGTACCTACAAGGATACGATATTATGTACATATCATAAATGTTTAGAATCCATAGTATGCAAAGTGACATTGCTTCTGTTAATTCAAATTGAAGGATGACATCGAATAGGGTTTTTTTCAACGTCATAATTACATTGTCTCTTAGAAAAGGATTAGTGTTTATTAAAATCCATATTAGAATTCCACAGTTCTCATGGTGATACTACAGCTGGTCTGGTAGTATTATAAAACACCAAAGCTATGCCACAACCGCATTTACATTACAATCAACTGAAGTCTCGACTAGCTCACGAGCATCGATTCCAATACTTGGTACAAAGTCTCGCCTAGCATGCGAGAGAATTCGACATGTCTCTAAATAACAATGGTAGGGGTCAACTTTGCCAACCGATCCAACATACGCTCATGGCCTGGCCCATTCAACTAACTTCCTCTCCAAGAAAGATATCAGGTTTGGATAAATATAAAAGCAATTGGGATAGATACAAATGATACGTACAGAATATTATATTATGTATAAATAAAATCCCTAATCGAAGAAAGAAAAGAAAAAAAAAAGATCACAATCAATCCACCATTATTATCGATGTCAAGACTCCCACGAGATATCATTATTGATATTCTTACGAGGTTACCCGTGAAATCCATCTCAAGATTTAAGTGCAAACACAAATCTTGGATTTACCTATTTGGTGATATAAATTTTTGCAAGAGGCACTATGTGTTGGGTGCAATAATCAAAAATAAGGAAAAAATCTAGTAAGTAAAAGTTATTGATACTTAGCTCCTTTATAATGAAGTGATAGATTTGACGAAACATATGATCTCCCCAGATCTCCGCAACAACAACAAGGCAAAACTTTGAAAACAGAGTGAGTCACGTGTTCAACACGTTGCCCTTAAGACATTAGCGCCCGGCTACACTCAAGAGTGATGCTATAGCCCTCATAGGACGGATATCTCCAGGATAAAACACCCTAATACACCTACTACTAGCATACGTAGTAGATGCTCAAACTTGAGCTTGGCAACTCCAAAAAAACCCTTAAGCAAAATCGCGAACGCATAAGAAAACATATAAAATATCTTCCCTTGGGGGTCCCTCTAGATTTTACAAAAGTAGTGAATTTGTTTATATAATGGAACAAAACAACTTAAGAAGAGGAACTCCCCGATGTGGGACTAAAAAGCTTATATAATCTCTTAAAACAACTAAAAAGTGGAAAATCCACAATGTGGGACTAATAAGTTTTTTCATTCACAAAAGAAAACAATAAATTATAATTTTATTAAAACCTTAAAAATTATTTTTTAGTAATTATTTTCCAACAATCCCCCACATGAATGAAAACTCAATATAACACGAAAACTCAGATAGATCTTGGTAAATCAACAACCCAATCTCCCGAACTGACTGAACAGATAGACAAATCGTGCATGTTGAAGTCATACTAGCCATTCCAACGTCATCTCCCTCACACAACAGTGTGTTGACCCAAGGGTCATACTATGGATTGGAAAAATCATATAGTATAGAGAGCTTTCATCTTTAGTTCCTCACAAGTGAGACTAAAGGTTCTTTCACCAAAGTGAAAAAGCATGAACTAGTGAACCCTTAGTGACCCTTAGGTCATAAGTTCCAGTAATACCAAAACCATCAAAATGAAAATCACATAAAAGGCGCAGGAAATACCATTTTTAGGCAGAGGTGTCCATGAGGTCTTGAACCTTTGCTTAGTGAGATATTACCGGAATTACTTGATAGATACAGTGAACTATGTATTGAACTACTAGAATTTGATGTAATTCGCGATAACGACCACGGATGATATCTCCAAGGGTGCTTCCAAGCTCGTGGCATTTTGCCCATTTTGGCCCTGGACATATCCTGTTTCTCAGAATGCTCTAGAGAATCAAAGCTCATATTCTCATAGGACGCGGCCCCACTTCCTCATTCAGATAGGTGAGTTTCCATAAAGACTGTTACTGCTACACCCCACTTCAATCTTAAATTGAAACTATAGAACTCATTAAGACTTCTTAAAAGTCATCCTTCACATGCAGTCACACTATCACGTCTACACCATAGGGAAGGGACAGAGAATGAAATTCTCTGATAGTGTTTACCTTTACCCACCATAAATTAGTTGTCTCATTCGAAACCTTGATCTTGGGATCTCCAGTCAGCAAGGTTGAGTATCCTTCATGGAAAATTTAATTATTGAGCTTAAGCCCCATCCCCTTCGATGCAATTCTAACTATCTCCTTGAACAAATCTTTCGTCAAAGGTTATGCGATATTCTCCTTGAACTCTATCCAATCAATGGAAATAACGCCGATTGAGATTAGTTAGTTTTTAGCTTTAGCTATTATAGCTAGGCTAAAACAGTGTATATATATAGATGGCACAGGCCTATGCATGAGATGAATGTCTTCTAAAAAGCATCTTAGGCACTCGGACCCGTCTCGTGCTTTATCTAACACAATACTCTCAGATTCCATTATGAATTGAGCAGTACATGTCTGTTTGGAAATCTTCCATAAAACAAACCCTCATGCTAAAGTGAAATTATCTACTCGTAGACTTAGACTCCTCTGAGTCAACTGTACAGTTTGCATCATAAATTCCCTCAAGGACAGCAAGACACCTTTCATAAATCAAATAAAAGGTAATAGAGTATTTTAGGTACCATAATACTCTACTCAGTGTATCTGAATGCTCTTGCTCTGGACTACAATTATATCTACTTAACTTACTCACAATATAGGCAATGTATGGACTCTTACAATTCATAAAATTCATCAGACATCCTATAATTCTTGAGTAATAAAGTTAAGATACTCCACTACCCTTATTTTTCTTGAGTCTACAAGAATAATCGTACGGAGTACAAGCAGGCTTACAATCAGACTGATTGTATCTCTTAAGCACAATTCAGCATAATGAGAATGACTAAGACTATAAATGTTTAATTATCTTTTAATACTCATCCCTAAGATTACATCAAAAGGGCCTAAGTCTTTCAAGTCAACGTTCTCATTCAGTGCATGTTTTAGTGGAATTAATCACATCTATGTTTGTATCAAGTATAAGCATATCATCAACATACAAGCATATAATCACATAGGTATCCTTAAAAAGTTACTTGTAAATATACTTATCAGATTCATTAACTTAAATCCACTACACATTATTACATGATCAAATTTTCCATGTCACTATTTACGTGCTTATTTGGAACCATACAAATATTTGTTCAACTTACAGACTTTGTTTTCATAACCTTTCACTACAAAGTCCTCAGGTTATTCTATGTAGATTTCTTTATCTAATTCACAATTTTAGAAAGTTATCTTAACATCCACCTGATGTATCTCCAAATTGTTTATGACAACAATTAATAGCCATTAACATCTCAACAGAAATAATTCTCGTCAAAAGTGAATAAGAATCAAGGAAATCTACTCCTTTTAATTTGTAGCCTTTAGATATAAACTTAGCCTTATATTTTCCATAATTCCATCTACCTTAAGTTTCCTATTAAAGACTCGTTTACAACCCATGGTTTTGCTCCCTGGAGATAAACTAACAAGCTCCCAAGTCTGGTTCCGACGGACTGAGTCCATTTCACTAAATGAAGCTTCTTACCAGAATGAGGTTTCAGTAGATGTCAAGGCTTCTTTACAAGTATGGAGCTCAGAATAATCTAGGCATGTTATGAAGTCGGCTTCATAAGAAGACTCAAGTCTAATTGTTTTACTTCTCTTAGGATCAACCTTAAATTCATATTCCTTTAAGATAAGTTGTGACTATTTGAAAAACATCTAGGGGATCAACAACACATCCCTAAGAAGAGACATGTTTTAAAATAAACATGTTCAAAGAACATCCCTAGACTCCATAAAAATATTCACACCAATGTCAGAAAATCGCATCAAAGTCTGAAAAATCATAACACACAACCAAAAATCTATATGCAGTAGGGTACTCAACAAACCTTATCTAAACACCCCCACACTTTGACGTATGCATAAAAAGGTTACTATCTTTCCATAATCATATGGATTTTTATCTGATCCTTTAAAGATTACTCTAATTAGGATATAACAAAATTAGAGAACGACCTTCCCCCATAAGTTTGCGGTTATTCTTTAAACAACATGGCATAAATCATCTCCTTAATAGTTCAGTTCTTATGTTCAAGGAGGTACGATCTCATGAAAAATTCCATTTAACAAGTAAAGTTCTCCTATATGAAATTCATAATTTCCATCAAGTTTAGACCTAACCAATTTAATGGTAACGTATACTTCGCTTTCAATTTCAAGTTTATACTCTTAAGGATTCTAAGGAATCATCCTTACCCCTAAGAAAGTATACAAGAGAGTACCTCTTACAATTATCTATGAAAGATACAAACCACCTTTTAACACCTTAGTTTGGGTTGAACTCATTTCAACTAGGCCTAACTGAATTAATTCTAATGTCTTAGAATTACTCTGAATATTTTTTCTAAAAGGTTTTATAGCATATTGATTTCACTTTTGTGTTCAATATCCAAACTAAATTTGGGTATACGGCCTACGTTAGCCAGTTTATGCATTGACTTATAAGTTTACGGTTCCAAGTCCCCCATGAAAAACATTCAATCACACAAAAGAAAACACAAGAATCAACTATGTTCACTTCATCATATTTTCCTTTAAGCTTATATAGACCCTAAGTCCTATAACTGTTGCCTAAAAAAATCACTTCCCTTAGTTATAACAAGTTTTCCACATTTAATTAAGATCTTCAATCTTTTAACATCTTCAAGAGAACAAGATACAAAATTCTTGCATATGCTCGGAACATGAAAACTTCATTCAATGTGAGAATATTACAGATATGAGCTTATGCTCGACCTTTCCCTTTTATGCAACCTCTGTCGCAGATGAGTTACTCATATTGAGTTTCTCAACATCCCTTATCCTCTGATAAGAGGTGAACATGTCTCTGTTTCAACAAACATACTTAGTGGCTCCAGAGTCCACCCACCAGTTTCTCACATTGGTTATTAAAATAACTTCCGACATCATGTCAATGAACTCGTTCTAATTTGTTTATACTAAATTAGCATTAACTTTCTACTTATTAAGGTTTTATGTTGTCTACACATTGCTTCCGTATGGCCAGTAATTTTACAAACATAACAATCACCCTTAATTAAAGTAATGCCAGATTCAGTTTTACGAAACATACTTTTCTTATGAAGACTACGCTTAGAGTTGTGTTTGATGTTCTCCCCTTTGTCAGATTTGGAAGACTTGTGTTCATCCACATGCGCCTGGTAGCCATGTTCCTTTTCAATTTCATGTCACAATCTTCGTTTATACTCTGACCACGGACACGGTAATTTCCCAATCACATAATACACCACATCTCACAAACCTTAGTTCCGAAACAGAAGATAAAATATGACTTTTGAATATAATATCTAGATTTACAAATATCAAAAAACTCATGGTTACCCCATAAAAACTACTTTAGTTAACAACAAATTTCTGCCCGTTAGAATTTTTCAAGAACGTTTCTCTGTTTTGAAAAATATCAAAAAAATACTTTTACAACTCCAAAAATTCTGAAATTTTACGTGGGTTCATCGAAATTCCTTCTAGGTTGAGAGATAAATTCGAAACTCTACAGCTGACCAAACATTCATTTTTTGTTTTTCACAACATAATTAACATCCATGATTATTACAAACTTATAATGTCTTAAGATTGTTGGGTGCAATAATCAAAAACAAGGAAAAAATCAAATAAGTAAAATCTATTGATACTTAGCTCCTTTATAATGAAGTGGTAGATTTGACGAAACGGATGAGCTCCCCAGATCTCCGCAACAGCAACAAGGCAAAACTTTGAAAACAGAGTGAGTCACGTGTTCAACACGTTGCCCTTAAGAAATTAGCGCCCGGCTACACTCAAGAGTGATGCTATAGCCCTCACAGGACGGATATCTCCAGGATAAAACACCCTAATACACCTACTACTAGCATACGTAGTAGATGCTCAAACTTGAGCTTGGCAACTCCGAAAAAACCCTTAAGCAAAATCGCGAACGCATAAGAAAATATATAAAATATCTTCCCTTGGGGGTCCCTCTAAAATATAGAGCAACCCCTTTCCCATAGATTTTACAAAAGTAGTGAATTTGTTTATATAATGGAACAAAACAACTTAAAAAGAGGAACTCCCCGATGTGGGACTAAAAAGCTTATATAGTCTCTTAAAACAACTAAAAAGTGGAAACTCCACAATGTGGGACTAATAAGTTTTTTCATTCACAAAAGAAAACAATAAATTATAATTTTATTAAAACCTTAAAAATTATTTTTTAGTAATTATTTTCCAACACTATGATATCCATAACAAAAGCAATCCGATTAAGATTCTTATTGGTAAGGGAAACAATGTCTATTCAATTGATGTTTATAGTTCAGGAACAGTATCTGAGGCTGTTAAAATAGTCGATTACCCGTTCTACGACAACAACTATAATCATGGGGCACTTAAAACATCATACCACTATCTTGGTGTTTTGGGTTCTTGTAATGGCTTAGTTTGCATACGTCCAAGGTTGGATCTTATATGCTTTTGGAATCCGTCTACTAAACAGCACAAGATTGTACCAGAGGTGAAGGTGATATTACCTTCCCAAGGGCAACCCACATGGTGTAAGTACGGATTCGGTTATGACCTCAAGACTCAGGATTACAAGTTAGTGAGATTTGAATGCTTTATGAATAAAGGTTTTCGCTCTCAAATCAAGGTCTATTCATTATCATCAGATTCGTGGGGTGATACTCTGCATAACATTCCATATACACTCTCTCGTCTAGCACGGCCAACACCATTGTGCTTCAACGGAGCTCTTCATTTTTTAACAGAAGACTAGAAAATTCTTGTCTCTTTTGATCTTGGAGACGAGATAATTCGTGAAGTTCCAGGACCAATAAGTGATAATATTTTTGATGACAACAGCTGTTATAAATGTGTGGATGTGTTGGGAGGGTTCCTTTGCATCACATGTATATTTCCTGGGGTTCGTGGCGATGTATGGGTTATGAAGGAGTATGGAGTGAGAGAATCTTGGACTAAAGAATTCACCGTTCCAATAGAAGCAATAAATTTTGCATGCTTTCGGCCGATAGAGTATGTACGAAATGGAGAGCGAATTCTGCTAGGTGTTCGATTACAGGAAACAAACAAGAATGTTTTGGTTTATTACAACCCAAAGTGTAAAACAACGACAGTTCTAGATGTTCATACTGACAATGATTCAGAATCGTTAGTTGCTTATACTTACGAGGAGAGTTTATTTTCTGCACGTCGTGAGCAGAAGTCAGCTGGTATTCTTTATTATTTGGAGGATGATCAAGTCGAACAAGAAGAAGCATTGTCAGAAAATGACCACAAGAGAAGAAAGGTTACAAGATGAAGATTGCATGATATAATAGATGAAGATCAAGTTTCCTTATACGTTTTTGCATTGTGTTCTCGGTAGTAATAATATCTTCACCAAATCCTCATGCCCACAATCAACGCCACCAATCACTAGTCTTAATATGGAAAGTAAATAAAAGAAATTTGAATCAATCACTACAGTGAGTCAACAAATTAAAGAGGGAAAGAAGAGTTACGTGATTGATGCATTGTACATTTTAGTCAATATAAGTTACTTTCTTTTGACATTTTTATAGAAATAATTTTTAATTCTTTGATGTAAATATAGTATTGTATCATTACTATATAAATGAATCTTCACCTTCTAGTCGATCACAACAAGTGAAAGACAAAACTTTAGTGTCCATTTTATTTTATGATGGTATCAGTCTAGCCAGGAATCCAAACAAAAAAAACAAAAAAACAAAAAATAAATAAAATCCCTTCTCTGTTGTCTTCTTCCCCTTCATCATCATGGGCGATCAAACACCACCTCATACTCCAATCACTGAAACCACACCATCTGATGAAACCATGTCTATGGATACTGAAAATCAACAAGAAAATGATCCTTATCACATTTATCCATCCGATAGTCCTACACTGGTTCTATATTCACCCTTACTTACCGGTGATAACTACGCCACCTGGGTAAGAGGCTTTAGCATGTTTCTCAATGCTAAAGATAAACTTGGTTATATTAATGGTTCTATTCCACAACCTTCTGATCCTGCGGAATTGTATAAATGGAAGAGATGCAATGATCTCGTTAGTATTTGGATCATGAATTCTAGCGCTGAAAAAATCAAGTGTACTCTCTCATATTTCAAAACTGCTGCTGATATTTGGGCCAACCTAAAAAAACGGTTTGGTCAGTCGAATGCACCACAGATATACAAATTGAAACATTCAATCTCTTTGTTGAAACAAGAAAACAATGATATAACAACCTATCATACTCAACTCAAAGCTATATGGGATGAGTTAGATTCCATCACTCCCGTGGAAATATGCATATGCAATGCTGGAAAAAACGTCATTGAAATTCAAGATCACAACCGAGACATGGAGTTTCTCCAAGGCTTGAATGAACGTTATTCAGCTATTCGCAGTCAAATTTTGATGATCAAACCATTTCCTTCTCATGATGATATTTACAACTTGGTTCGACAAGAGGAAATCCAACAAGATCTTCATTCTGTTATTAATCCAACCATTGAATCTGCTGCTCTTCAAGTCCACCGTCAAGCACCACGTTTTGGAAAATCAAACAAACGTGGCCGACCATTTTGTGATCACTGTAACAAACATGGTCATTGGGCTCACCAATGCTGGGAAATCCATGGGTACCCAAACAAAAACAAGAGTCAACAGCATCATGAACGCCAAGAACATTCTCATAACCGTGGTGCGATTAATGCCTCCGCTGCAACATCATCATCGGTAACCGATCCATTTTCCATGGATTTCACACTTGAAGAACGTAATCTCTTAAAGGAATTCATTGCTTCAAAGAAATCTGCTTCAATGGTTCCTAGTGCAAATCTTGCAGGTAATAATAATAACTTCACTTGGGTTATTGATAGTGGTGCATCGCATCATATTTGTAATGATCTTAGTTTATTTTCATCATATCATTCTGCTCCAACAAATTTATCTGTCCGAATACCAGATGGTACTCTTATCTCGGTACAAAATATTGGTATCATCTCCTTTTCTCCTAATTTTAAATTAATTGAGGTCTATCATATACCTCGGTTCAAATTCAATCTAATCTCTATATCTCAGTTGACAAAATCAACTCATTGTTCAATAACCTTCTCACAACAATCTTGTACTTTTCAGGACCTGTTGACGATGGCGCCGATTGGTAAAGGTGACTTATATGGAGGACTTTATTATCTTAGGCCTACAAGTTCTCCAACTAGTTTATTTGTCTCTAAGAATAAGCCATATGATGTTTGGCACTGGCGATTGGGCCACGCTAGTTTAGATCGCATTAAATTCCTAGTTAAAAATGTCTCTTATATTTCATCAAATGTCAATTATCAATGTGAAATCTGCCCACAGGCAAAACAATCAAGAATGAAATATAATTGAAGTACTACAAAATCTATTCGTCCATTTCAATTGATACATAGTGATATTTAGGGACCTTTCTCTACTCCCTCCCTAAATGGATCCAAATATTTTCTAACTATTGTGGATGATTTTACAAAATGCGCTTGGATTTTCGTGGGAGGACTAGGCTGTAGCTCCGTTTCTATCTTAATTTATTTTCTTAAACAGACACATTAATTGCAGTCATTCCATTCCATTTATCCACCGCAAGAAAAAGAAAAAAATAGAGTTTCAATTTTTCTGAAGTTAATTACATATTTGGTTATCATATTTTATGTTCCGAGCTTCCTGTTTAAGTATTGTTCAGGGTTTCATAGCGAATGTTGCTTATAGCAGTCGCTAGTTCCAGTTGCTGCAGGACGTTTAGGTTGCCTGGCCATAACATCATGTTGGTGCTATGTATGCTCGTTTTATGTTATGGCATGCTTGTATGCCGGCTACATATATTGTCAACTGGGGGACGAATTTGGAGAAAGAATATGTACTCCACATTTGTTCTCTTGTCTGGGCAAGGAGCTGGACTGTATCTTGTATCAAATCATAATTATTTCACTGGTCCACCACAATGGTTGTTTTGCTTTACAAATATGGAAACTCCTTAATTTAGAAACCAGAATTACGTAACCGCCCAGTTCACAGTATATAAAGACCTATTATTCTGTAGGCTCCAATCTCATTAGTTTAAGAAAACAAAAAAAAAACAACAAGAAAGATCACATATTCATCAATCCGTTTTTTTATTATTATCGATGTCGTCGACACTCCCAGGAGATATCATAATTGATATTCTTACGAGGTTACCAGTGAAATCCATTTCGAGATTTAAGTGCGTATGCAAATCTTGGCGTCACCTATTCACTGACATAGAGTTTTGCAAGAGGCACTATGATATCCAGAAGAAAAGCAATCGGATTAAGATTCTTGCGGGCAAGGGAAACTTTCTCTATTCAATAGATGCTTACAAGAAATTAGGAGTACTATGTGGGGCTGTTGAGATTGTCGATTACCCGTTCTACCACAAAAAGAAGTATGATAAAAAGTATGAGGCTGCTCTCGGTATTCTGGGTTCTTGTAATGGCTTAGTTTGCATACGTCCAAAGCCAAACCTAATTTGCTTTTGGAATCCGTCTACTAAACAGCACAAGATTGTACATAAGGTACAACTGCTTGACGAAAATCAACAACCCCAAACGCCAGTCTCCTGGTGTATATATGGATTTGGTTATGACCTCAAGACTCAGGATTATATGTTGGTGAGATTTGAAAGCTTTAGGGATAGAACTCGTGGCACTCAAATCAAGGTCTATTCATTAGCATCAAATTCGTGGGGTACTACTGTACATAACGTCTCGTATACATTCCCTCGCCGAGCACGTCCAACACCATTGTACTTCAATGGAGCTCTTCATCTGTTAACATTCGACTCCAAAATTCTAGTTTCTTTTAATCTTGGAGACTTGAAAATTCGTGAAGTTCAGGGACCACTTGGGAATAATTTTTTCGATGACAACCGTTGCCATAAATATGTAGACGTGTTGGGAGGGTGTCTCTGCATCACATGCATCCTTCCCAGGGATCTTGGCAATGTATGGGTTATGGAGGAGCATGGAGTGAGAGAATCTTGGACTAAACGATTTACCGTTCCTCAACGAGTAAAAAACTTCGTCAACTTCAGGCCGATAGAGTATGTACGAAATGGAGAGGAAGTTCAGCTAAATGTTCAATTACGGAATACAAGAAATACAATTACTAGCAATGAGTTAGTTTGTTATAATCCAAAGAGTAAAAGAGCGGAAACTCTAAACTACCATGGCAGTGATCCGACATGGTTCTTTGCCTATACTTATGAGGAGAGTTTATTTTCTGCATGCCATAAGCAGGAGTCAGGTGGTATTCGGCGTTATTTTGAAAATGATCAAGTCGAACAAGAAGAAGGATTGCCAGAACATGATCACAAGAGAAGAAAGATTACAAATTGAAGAATGCATTTATATAGTACGTGAAGATCAAGTTTCTTTATGCGTTTTGGCGTTGTGTTCCTGTTGGATTCCTGAATTTTCCGCGTTAATGCTGTTGGATGCAAAATCTTTGCTTTGGATCGGCAACTGTGAGTTGAGTAGATGTTACATAGAGATGCGGCTGCATCTGCATCATAAAAAATTCGGGTTACTATGACTACTGCAATTCGTCAAGCAATGAAGGCTGAAATTCAAGAGCCCACTGCAGAGATATGCAGTGTATACATTCTTAGATTTTCCATAAGTTTGCAATAGAAAAATGAATCATTTCTCTTATTTCTTGTGTCCCTTTGTTGTTTTGATTCCTTTGAACTCTCATCTGAATCAAGGAATGGAAAAGATGGCTTTGAAATACCAATTTGTTGGCATGGTGCATTTCAACTTTTAACTCGTCTGAATTTGGGGTTACAGAATAGAATTCCATGTTCTTGTTTTCTTCTTCTGTTACAGATATATGTAGTTCTTTTCTTTGTTTTAAGTGTCCAATTTTAATGCATAAAACTGTGTTGCGCAAAATTCCAATTGTAAAATCTTATGTGCAAAGAAATGATAAGTACTGTGCATCCTTACTCCTACATTAACAAGTTTCATCAATCACAACACTTGTAGACTACAACAAGAATATTGGCTACATGAACTCTGCCAACAAGAGAAAAAAACAGACTACAAACGATTACAAAGAAGTCCAAACTTTCGGCGTTTGAGGTCTTTGTGATGTTATCCTGTGTTACGTCACGATGTCCAAACTTGAGAACTGTTTAAATGGAGATTTCCTTCTTTTTTGTTTTTTCCGAAAGGAGAGGGGGTTAAGGAGACCCTGTTGAAACAGTCGCCAGGGGCGGAGCCAAGATTCATGAGAAGGGGGTGCAAAAATTTGCTATGGATTGGATGCAACCAAAAATTCTAGAGGTGCAAAAGTACAAAAATGGGCTTATTTGTTAAAAAAAAAAAATCTTATAAGGCTTAAAATGGGCTTTGTAGCCAACTGGGCAGGGGGTGCAAGTGCAACACTTGCAATGGGCTGGCTCCGCCCCTGACAGTCGCCGATTTCACACCTGCAAAACAAGGATTAAACACAAAAAAAAACAAGTTATCGGCTGAGTCACGACCAGGTCGCTCTCTTTAAGACGTTTTGTGGATCTGCCTTGAGTTTTGTGCAAGCAATCTATCTTCGTCACAACGTCTCCATGATAAAACAACCGAGAAAAACTCTCACCGATCTCTCACGCACACAGTGAGAAATCGATCATTTTCACTCTTTTAATCTTGCTCAGAAACCTTGTTCTCTTGATTCACAAAAACAGTATGTATGAAACTCATACCTTTCTGGTTCTCAAAACAAGCTTTTTATAACCTTTGCAATTAAAACAAAATTAATGGGAATAAATTTTGGTTTTAATTGTCTCCATAAAAAGCATTTTAACAGTTAGAAAACGTTCACAAAAACGTTACCAAAATTAAGTCTAATTAATCACATAATTAAAGGCAATAAACGTTTTGAAAATCTTTACAAAAACCAGCAAAAAATAACTTCGAAATTCAAGAGACCTCCCAAGACACGGATTCGATCCTGAGACCTCACCCTCAATGCCCAAAATGATTAACCATTGGGCCAAGCTCGAATTGTTGATATAAATATACAAAAGAATTCTTTTTTAAAAACATATATCTCAACAGACCCCAACCAAAAGTTTCTTCTAACCTCCGTCGCAGCATCTCAACTTCCTATTGCTGTTGCAATATTTTCTCCTCCATTCTTATCCTTCCCATTTCAACAAATTCATTAGTCATTCCTGACACTCCTGCAATTTTTTATCCAATTCAAGTTTCAGATTTTTGGTTCGCTCCTTGACCCTCATTGATGGTTGACCTTGCATTTCCTCAATTTAGTTCTGAAGCAACCCTCACTACGCATTTGGATCTAGCCCCGTATACAAGAGCTGTCGACGTTTTATTAAAGTAGGAAATACCAATAGGTCCATTTTCAAAATATATTTTACAGTTTGGTCCTAGAAATTATGGTTTTATCCCCTAGGATGACCTCATGGATGATGTAGTTGTCATTGTATGGTGACAAAAATATCCTTTTGGGACCACATATATAGGAAAAAACCCTTGAAAATATCTTATTTTCAATTTACTTTCTCTCTCTTACTGTTTTCAGATCTAGGTTCTCTTTGCTTTCAAATTTCTTTTCCCCGCTGCTATTGAAGATGAACCTTGTTTCTTGATCTTCTACTGCGGTTGAAGATAATGAACTCAATCTGCTGATGAAGACGACGATGAAATCGTGTTGTTTGTTGTTGAAGATGAACTCGTGGTGATGTTGTTTTTTTCCGTTATGCTGCAGTTATTTGCAGAAGAAGATGATGATGATGAAGAATTTCAAGATCTGCTACTAATGACGATAGTGATTTGATTTTTGAAGATTGATTTACAGTTTTTGAAAAAGAGGAGGTACAACAACCACACCCAATATTTTTTTCGGCAATCTGAATAGACAAACTTCAATATACTTTCAAGATAATCAACTAGAAAGTCAGTCTCAATCTATAGAAAAGTATATCAAAGAGTTATATCTCAATTTCTAAATTTAATCTCCAATCAAACAAATAGGAATTTGAGAGCCCGATTGAATAAGAGAAATAACTTGGAAGGTATCACAAACCAATATCCAAGTGGCAATCAATTCAATCAACAACCCAAAGGTCGGATTCAAGAAATGATTGAACTTAAAGCCCGACGTGTGATATTTCTATTATATAACAAAATATAATGCGGAAAAGAAATAACACATACACCAGAAATTTTGTTAATGAGGAAACCTCAAATGCAGAAAAACCCCGGGACCTAGTTCAGCTTTGAACACCACATTGTATTAAGTCGCTACAGACACTAGACTACTACCAATGAACTTCGGACTGAAATGTAGTTGAGTCCTAACCAATCTCACATTGATCAAGGTACAGTTGTGCTCCTTACGTCTCTGAACTCCAGCAGGATTCTATGCATTTGATTCCCTTATAGCTGATCTCACCCACAACCAAAAGTTGCTATGAACCAAAGTCGAAGACTTGATAAACAAATCTTTCTCACACAGAAAATTCTATTGGAATAGATAAATATATCTCCCATAGAAATACCTACGAGTTTTGTTCCATATTTTGATAAATCAAGGTGCACAAGAACCAATTGATAAACCAGACTTATATTCCCGAAGAATAGCCTAGTAATCAATTACCTCACAATAATCTTAATTGTATGGAAGCGAAACAAGATATTGTGGAATCACAAACGATGAGACGAAGATTTTTGTGACTTCTTTTAATCTTACCTATCGTAGATTAATCTCAAGAAAATCTTAGCAAAGATAATACTCAATCACGATAGTAAAAGTAAGATCAGAACACACAACTATAGAGAAAACCTAATTAAAAGAGAACACCTTCTTTTAATGAAGTCTTCAAGTCGTTAACATACATGGTTTCGTTAAAAACCTAAGGTTGAAGGAGAATCGACTCTAGTCACAATTAGTACCACACAGAAGGTGTGGGGATTAAGTTTCCCAGTTGCTAGAGTTCTCCCTTTAGAGTTTTTAAATCAGGGTTTGCAATCTAAGTTACCTTGGTAACAAAGCATTCAATATTTAACGTTAGATGAAAACCTGATTAGATTCAACCTAATATCTTTCAACCGTTAGATCGAACTTAGCTTGTTATACACAAATAAAATGTACCTTCAGTTAGGTTTGAGTAACCTACCTAAATGTGAACACTAGGTTGGCTCAATAGTAGTTAACCGAAGTTAGCTATATGAACACTCTCATATCAACCTTATTCATCTTAACCACAACTAGTTCAAATGACTCAAATGAAACTAGTTATAGAGTTGTTCAATTGCTATATTCTCATAGAAGTATACAAGAACACAATTGAAGAAAAATATGTTTGATTCACTCAAATCAATTCATGAACATTATATCCACGGTTTGCATATAATTCATTCCTTATTATATAAATGTATTAGTTCATGAATAAACCGATTTTAGAACTTTAACCACCCAAGTATGCAAACGGGAACGCATACTTAAAGTAGACGGACTGAGTTTGGGATCTCCAGTATGCAAATGGGTACGCATACTTCCAAATACAACATAAATTCTCGGACCCAAACCCTTCGCTAGTACGTGTACGGGTATGTGTACTTAAGCTCCCGGAATTTCACAACTAACAGGTACGCATACGGGTATGCATACTATAGTTCCAGTCATGGATCACATATATGCAAGCATGCATACTATGTTCATAATCCAATGATGGTTAAGTGTTCTAAACTCTATTTCAATTATTGGAACATTATTAGATGATGACAATAGCTGCTTTCATGAACTATTAGCATCAAAGCAATTTTTAGGTTATTGAAATAATCACAACGAAATATTCCAAGTCTACACCAAATGATTGTATCACACAAACCATGTAAGATGTTACTCGACGATTTTCACATGATCATCTTTTGACTTTGGTCAAGAATATAAGATGAACTTGGTTGAAGCGAAATCTTACCAACACATATTTCTAGAAATATGTAAGCAAGTTAAACTCAGCTCGAAATCTCAAATGTGTATAATTGAATATTATATAGTAATACGCCTTTTGTCTCAATATAGGAGATAGAGTACAAATAGACTTTACAAGTGATAGATGAGTTTTAGTCTCCACATACCTTTTGTTGATGAAGTTCCACAAGATCTCCTTAGTAGTTCTTCGTATTCAAATGATGAACCCCGTGAAGTCTAATGCTCAACTACACACAATCTATCCTAGTCCGAGACATTACTATAAGTAGACTAGAAATCAAGACTTATAGTTTTGACCACTAACATTGACAAACAAGCTTGAGAGAGCAACGCTTGAGAGTTTGACCAAGCAGTGCTCTAACAATCCACCCCTTTGTAAATTTTAGTGACAAAACTATCAATACATATGGATTACAAAATAAATAAACTTTTTAGCTTCTCATCCAAATGCTTGATCTCCTTGGTTCTTCAACATTACTCGAAATATTCGTCACTTCCAAGTACTCCAATGATTCTAAATGTGTTCAACCCATCATCATAGTTGTTGAAGATCCGTAGCTATAACAATGAGAAAACAGTTTCTCTCAATCATTGTTATACAGTGTCATAGTATTATTACATGTACAACATCAAAGTCCAATTATATCACAACTTTCATAACAATACTATGGTGATATGTATCACTTCCCCTTAGTCAATACTTCATCTCACAATGAAAACAAATATAAATTGGCAAAGGTACGAAAGCTAGTGGGATCCTCATGAATTTTTCATATAGATACTTCATGACCAAAAGAGAACAACATATCAACTTGTTTCGATGATTTCACATAGTCAAAACTTAGTGTATTCATCAAGGAGTTTATAAAAATACAAGAAAACTCCTATAATATTTCACAGCCGCACCCCCCACAAAGATTTGGCAATTAAGCACAAGTTCAATTAGAACTATCCCCCATAAAATGTCATTCCCGAAAGAACAACAAAAGGGACCTTACTTTTACAAGAAAAAAAAGGATTTCTTTGGACATTAACAAATCACATGAGACTTGAATTTGTATCCAAAATACTCAATTAAATTAATCACAAGATAACCCATGATTAATTTAACCGGAAATGCTCACATAAGAGAACTTACGGATCCGCACAGTACATACACAAAGATGTGGATCAGGGAAAGACCAATACTGCAGAATAATCAAGGATTCATTATATTTTTCATCACTATTTGCACAATGACATATAATAGACTTAATCTTTGTAAACAAAAGTTCATCATATCTTCCATAAATATTTGCATAATGACATAATAGGCTTAAATTTTGTAGTCAAAAGTTCATTCTAACTTTTATATACCGACATATAATAGAGTTAACATTTGAGCAAATATGGGACAGTCAAGGTTCACGGATGTAAACAACATATCCCATAACAATTTGCAATATATAAAACCATAAAGATTAATACTGCAAAAATCATCCTCCAAAGAATAAATCTAAAAACATTGCAAGGTGAAAACATTGGCAATAGCTATGTGTACTCACAATAATTGTTATTCCAAACCCTAGTTATCCTTCTTAAAACACAAGAATAAGTTCCCATAAGAAGTTTCCTAGACATCAAGACAAACTCGTAATGCACATGCAAGATGATTTTTCCTTAGAGGGTATATCAATCTTTTTCGCCCGGGTTTACACCAAGAATAGCAAACAAAGGTGTATACAAATATTTTCTTAACAAAGAAGAACATACAGAGACATTAACGATCATGCACCATAGTTCACAAAAGATGATTGTGAACATTCAAGAATTCCATAGTAATGTGTACTATTGCTCATTCTTGATCTTCCTTCTTTGTGATTCACCAACATCATTCTTGTAAAAGCTACAAATGAGCTTAGAAGAGGATTACTCCAATAATCCAAGTTCCCAAATCCAATAGAAGTAGAACAAGTGCAACGAAACAGTGCAAAACACTCAAAAACAAGAGACAGGACAGTGACCAATCTTAACTCATCCAAATTCAAGAATTCCCATCTCCAATTTGAATAAAATTCAAAGAGGAAGATAATGCAAAAATAATTAGGTCATTCCGAGTTAGGACGAAGAAGTTACGAACAAAACAAGTTTACAGAATATCGACGTCTACATGCCAGTATGCATACGGGTTTGCAAACGAATTTCCGTGACCAGGAGCAGTATGCAAACGGGTTTGCGTACTAAAATCCCTATATTTTGATTTTAAATTATGGTATGTGTACCATGAAGTCCAAACATCCCGAACTACTACTTTCAAACCTAAACATTTAAGAACCTTAAACACATATCAAGTTAGGTAGAAATGAACGATAAGAAAGGTACTTGGATCATTATAAGTACTCTAAGAAAATAAATAAAAGCACAAATATTGCTCAAGTTTATTGACATACCTTTTTAGATGAATCCAATCGAATTCTACAGCCTTACCAAACATAATCTGTGCGCCCCAATTCGATTGCTTCCCTCACCGTATACATAACAGAGCATTCCTTGGTGAGGATGCACTTACAACACACTCAAGTTGTGTTGAGGTGAATAATGTCTTGCTCACCACAAGTGACTTTTGAATTATCATGAAAGAGATCGCTTTTAGAACTTTTCACATCCAAATCCATCTTTCCAAAGAAATTTTTAAGTTCCAACATCATAGATACTGCTTTCTCCATAGTCATGGAATTTTCTGGGAGATCATTCTTTTTCACACTCAAAACATCATTGAATTTCTTTGGTATCCACTTCTGGGTGCGTTTAGGAACAACCAAAACCTTCTTCACATTACTTTCTTCTAGAATTCTTGGAAGAGAATTGGATTGACGATTCGTTTGCAAGTTAGCCTTTCTCCAATTGGGAGCATCGGATCTTGTCTTCGTATTTACAAAGTTATCCTTTTGATAACCATTACGATTGTGAAAAGGCTTTGTATCATGTTTATGGGAAAAATAGGTATATCATAGAACTGATTTCTTTGCCTAAAGGCTGGACATGCACAACCTGTAATGTTAAGGGTATTAGACTTAACATAGGATCTAGGTTTAATCACTTCTTTTGACACCCAAACTAGAACTTCATGAAGTTTTTCATTACTTATACGAAAATGACATCTACTTTCAAGGTGACCTTTGTTTTCCGCAATAATGACAAATATAAGGAACGTTCTTACCCGAATTCATGTGTGCTGGTTTTGGAGGTTGATAAACTTTTCTCTTTCGAACCTTAACTTTCGGTGAAGGAATTTCACTTTTTCCATCAGTAGAAACCTTTTGTTGAGAAGAATCACTAGCCTCGACAAATTTTACCTCTTTGCTAGTATTAGGAGAATCTATTGTTCCCTTATAGCCCAATCCTCGTGTATCAAGATGTTTTTACTTGCTCCTAGCATAGTTGTTAATTTGCTGGAACTAGTATTGAACTTTTTCAAGTCATCTTCCAACATATTTATTTTATAAAGAGCAGTAGATAAATCATCCTCAAGGCATTTTTCTCGAGCGAGATAAGCGCTTTCTCTGTCATTAAATCTTTTTTGCTGAGAGTTAATCCTTGTTTCAGTTTCTGCAAGTTTCTCTTCTAACAAGAAGTATTTTTGATAAACATTATCGCATTCAAGTGACTTTCTACTTAAGTTTTCCTCGGAATCTTTGAGGATCGATTCTCAAGAGCGATTCTAACCATAAAGACCTCCATAAATCCTTTTCAATTTCTTATTTTCTCAACAGAGATGGGTTAGAAAAGAAGTGACATAAGAAGTCGTTAACTTTTCCACTGGTTTCAACAACTTAACATACTCTGAAATTTCCTCATCAATATCTCTTTAAATATCTGAGTCACCTTCGTTAGAAAGTTCATCCAACTGTTCTTCTAGGAGTGTTTCTCAGTTATCAACAATTTCTACATAACAAGGATGTTTATATTTTGACCTAGATGTGATAGTTCTCTCAAGAGAATTTAAGTTTTGGAAATCATCTGGTAATTTTATAACTGATACGTTATTAGAGATAAAACCATCCATAATAACCAGATTTCTTCAAACACAGATTTATGAGGTCTTAGTGTGTTTTCCTGCTCTGACACCAATTGAAAAAGCGGGGGTACAACAACCACACCCAATATTTCTTTCGGAAATCTGAATAGACAAACTCCAATATACTTTCAAGAAAATCAACTAGACAGTCATACTCAATCTATAGAAAAGTATATCAAAGAGTTAAATCTCAATTTCTCAATTCAATCCGCAATCAAACAAATAGGAATTTGCGAGCTCGATTGAATAAGAGAAATAACTTGGACGGTATCACAAACCAATATCCAAGTGTCATTCAATTCAATTAACAACCCAAAGGTCCGATTCAAGAACTGATTGAACTTAACGCACAACCTTTGATATTTCTATCATATAAAAATATATAATGTGGAAAAGAAATAACATAGACACCAGAAATTTTGTTAATAAGGAAACCGCAAATGCGGAAAAACCCCGGGACCTAGTCCACTTTGAATACCACATTGTATTAAGCCGCTACAGACACTATCCTACTACCAATGAACTTCAGACTGTAATGTAGTTTAGCCCTAAGCAATTTCACACTGATCAAGTTACAGTTGCGCTACTTACATCTCTGAACCCCAGCAGGATTCTAAACACTTGATTCCCTTTGATGATCTCACCCACAACCAAGAGTTGATACGACCCAAAGTCGAAGACTTGATAAACAAATTTTTCTCACACTAGAAAAGTCTATTGAAATAGATAAATATGTCTCCCACAGAAATACCTACGAGTTTTGTTCTGTTTTTTGATAAATCAAGGTAAACAGGAACCAATTGATAAACCAAACTTATATTCCCGAAGAACATCCTAGTATTATCAATCACCTCATAATAATCTAAATCATATAGAAGCAAAACAAGATATTGTGGAATCACACACGATGAGAGGAAGATGTTTGTGACTTATTTTAATCTTACTATCGGAGATAAATCTCAAACAAATCTTAGTAAGATACTACTCAATCACGATAGTAAAAATAAGATCACAACACGCAACTACAAAGAAAATAGTTGGGTTTAGCTTCACAATCCCAATGAAGTCTTCAAGTCGTTAACCTACAGGGTTTCATGAAAAACCTAAGGTTAAAGGAGAATCGACTCTAGTCGCAACTAAAACCACACAAAAGGTGTGGGGATTAGGTTTCCCAATTTCTAGAGTTCTCCCTTATATAGTTTTCAAATCAAGGTTTGCAATCTAAGTTACCTTGGTAACAAAGCATTCAATATTCACCGTTAGATAAAAAGCTGACTAGATTCAAGCTAATATCTTTCAACCGTTAGATCGCACTTAACTTGTTATACACAAATAAAATATACCTTCATTTAGTTTTGAGTAACCGTACATAAACGTGTACACTAGTTTGGCTCTACAGTACTTAAATGAAGTTAGCTATATGAATACTCTCATATCAACCTTAATCATCTTAACCACAACTAGTTCAAATGACTCAAATAAAATTAGTTTTAGAGTTGTTCAATTGTTATATTCTCATAGAAGTATACAATAAAACAATTGAAGAAAAATCGGTTTGATTCACTCGAATAAATTCATGAACATTATAGCCACGGTTTGCATATAATGCATTACTTATTATATAAATGTATTAGTTCATGAACAAATTGATTTTAGAACTTTAACTACCCAAGTATGCATACTTAAAGTGGCCGAAGTGAGTTTGGGTTTGCCAGTATGCAAATGGGTACGCATACTTACAAACACAGTATAAATTCCCGGACCCAAACCTTTTGCCAGTACTCGTACGTGTATGTGTACTAAGGATCCCGAAATTTCACAACTAACATGTACGCATACGGGTATGCATACTATAGTTCCGGTCATGGATCACATACATGCAAGCATGCATACTATGTTCATAATCCAATGATGGTTAAGTGTTCTAAACTCTATTTAAATCATTAGAAAATTCTTAGAGGATGACAATAGCTGTTTTCACGAACTATTAGCATCAAAGCAATTTTCAAGTTATTGAAATAATCATAACGAAATATTCCAGGTTTACACCAAATGATTGTATCACACAAACCATGTAAGATTTTACTTGGAGATTTTCACATGATCATCTTTTGACTTTCGTCGTGAATATAAGATGAACTTGGTTGAAGCGTAAGAATACAACACATATTTCGAGAAATAAGTAAGCGAGTTAAACTCAACTCGAAATCTGAAATGTGCATAATCGAATACTATATAGTAATACGACTTTTGTCTCAATATAGGAGATAGAGTAGATATAGACTTTCCATGTGATAGATGAGTTTTAGTCTCCACATACCATTTGTTGGTGAAGTTCCACAAGATCTCCTTAGTTGTTCTTCGTCTTTAAATGATGAACGCCTTGAACTCTAATGCTCAACTACACAATCTATCCGAGTCCGGTACATTATTAAGTTCTTCGTCTTTTGTTGATCACTAACATTGACAAAAAAGCTTGAGATAGCAATGCTTGCAAGTTTGACCGAGCAGTGCTCTAACATTTTTTATAAAGATTATTGTTGTTGAATACGATGAAAGAAGATGATGAACGACATAGTTTTTAGGGTTTTATTCTATGCTCATGTTGATTGATGATGTTGAAGTCGATGAAGATGATGAAGGCAATGTATCTTTTGTATTTTTTTCATCTCTATTGTTTGCTGCTGCTGTTAAAGATGATGAAGACGATGAACATGATGAATACGATGTTGTTGTTTCTGTTTGAGGAGGATGATGTTTGCTGTTGTTGTTGTTGTTGAAGACGATGAAGATGATGTTGCTGCTGCTGCAGTTCATTTTTAGGAATGAACTATGATTTTTATGGATTTTTTTGTGTGTGTTCATGCAAAGAATGAACTCTAGGTTTGAATTAATTAGTTTTTGATAGGTGTTCATTTTGTCGAATGAACTCTCTTTTCTTAAAGGTTCTGTCATGTGTTCATTTGAAGAATGAACATGAACTCTATATCCATACAGGTTTTATCAGGTGTTCATTTGAAAGAATAAACTCTATTTTTTGTCATAATAATGAAGTTTTGTGTTTTGTTCATTTTATAGAATGAACTCTGTTTTCATACGTGATTTTGTTTGGTTTTATGAGGTGTTCATTTTAAAGAATGAACTCTGGAGTTCATTAGACAGAAATAACTGCTACAAAAAATAAGTAGGAATTAACACTGAGGGGTACTTTGGTCTATTTAATATTTTTAAATAATTATGGACCAAATGGAAAATGTGATTTATGAAACAGAACTAGTAGTAAAACACCAAGGTGACCAAATTTGGAGTACAAAAACTCCATTCAAATGTTGGGATCCATTAAAACTCCATATTAAACAAAAATGATACATAAACCCCAAAATTTTAAAAATTGATACAAAAACCCAAACAAAATTGGTTTTATCTTATTTTTGCCTATTTTTTTTTTTATCATGAAACCAAAGATTTTAATGATGAAACGGTAAGTTTATGATCAAACAAAATTTTGGTGGTACTGATAGGTGTCTAAAACACCTTGATATTTATCTATTGTTTATGCTTTATTTGCTAATTTTCTTGTAAAATATGTATCTTATGTTTGTTTTTGAGTGTTTAGGTACTTTGGAGTCATTTGGAACAAAAGAAGAGGAAATAGGGAAAAAGTGTAGGAGGCAGACTATTTCTCATTATTTGCTTTTATTTCTTCATCTATGTCTGAACAGTATGTCGGCTTTAGTGATGTAAATACTGTCTAAAAAGCATGACAACTTTAGTGATGAAGATACATTGAAGAGAATAAGTGGATTTGAGAAGTAAAATATGGTTGTTGTTGGTGAAAGAATTCAAAGAAGAAGAAAGTGTTCATTTGGAGCGAAAAGGAGCAAAGAGATCAATTCACATGCGAGCTATACTCGGAGTGGGCTAAGGTGCGAAAAAAGGAGGTGAAGAACGTATTGTTAGTTTCTCATAACTGACAAATGAGTCTAACAGAGAGTTTGGGTTATCGGTTGTTCGGAACCGACATGCCACAAATAACTAGATGGCTCATATCCATCATTGGGTGCATGTGTCTATTTTGACTCCTACATAACCCTAATAGTCAAAGAAGTATTATCTTCACTCTTATCATTTGTTTACCTGAAAATGAGAAACAGAACGACTGTGGCTCTTCATGAAGGAATTGAGTGATGATGGAAGGAATTACTGAGTTCGAATTCAATGGAAGATAAGAAGGGGAGAGGTGGATGTTACTTCATTTCTTGATGATGTCCCAGGGAATAATTAAGAAAATAAATTGGAGATGTTGTTGTTAAATAATGATGATGAGAAGTAGATCGAAGAATTGAATCTGAAGAAAAGATGAAATTGGAGATGGGTTTTGCTCTAATAAAGGAGAACTTATGGTTTGAGTTTGATTTGTGTGGTTGAATATCACAAATTGAAGACATGGGTTTGTACTGATGCTATGTATGGAACTGAGCAGGGAATGAAAATCTGGGTACTGTTGATTTGGTGAAAGTGGAGATTCAGAGATAAAATTGGTTGAATCTGCCTATGAGAATGTAGTTGAATGTCTAGGTCTCACGTATTATTCTTGGAGCATTGGAGTTGAGCTGTTCATCTTCCATTATTCAATCAATATTTTTTGTTGGTGGTGTTCATTTATGATTCATTGTTTTTATTATCATATGACTTGAAATGAACTACGTAAAAGTTGTTATCTCTGATTTCTAGTAGCATCTTGTGGTTATTACTTGTAGTGATACATCTTTTAATCGCATATGAATCATAACCTTTGTTAAAGCAGATTAGTGCTTTTACACGCGTTTGTTTGCATTGATTAGTCTTATTTCATAGAACTTATTGCTATTAGGGAGAGAATGGGAAGCATCTTTTAATGTTGTTTGTGATAAAATGGTTGGAAGTACTAAGAATTCATTGATGAAAAATACATATTTGTGAAGGATATTATCAGTTTTGGTGATGTTCAATGGTTGTGTGAATGATCAAATTCTGGCGCGTTTGGGGAGGCATTAGTTTTTAATTAGGGTTTGAAGTTGGAAGAAGTGATGACATTGTTGACAACAAATTGGGGGTTATCACGTATTATTCTTGGAGCATTGGAGGAAAGCGGCTATTCTACGAGGGTTTGCTTATGTTCATCTTCCATTATTCAATCAATATTTTTGTGATGAACTTCATTAATATGAGTAACTAAATACAATTATTGGTTATGGGATAAATTTCATTTCATCAACTCTTGTTTTTCCGTTGATGTTATATGCATTGGCACAACAAGTGTTTGAATTGAATGGTGATGATGCATTGGAAACCGTTTTAAGTACATCCATTGATAATGGTATAGAGTGTGGTAATGAAGTCAAGGAATCCCTTGGTGATCTTAACTCACTACAAGGATTCCCGGAAACTCATAATATTTCTTTTATTTTTTTACCATGCAGTGATGAATTTTTTTTACCATCCATTGTTAAATCTCCAAAGTTGGAATTGAAACCCCTTCCAAGTCACTTAAAGTACTTGTACTTGGGTGATATGCTGAACTTGTCCCAACTCTTGTGCAAACCAGTTGGAGGGTTTGTATTGATTACATAAAATTGAATGTCTCCACTAGAAAAGATCATTTTCTATTGCCTTTTATTGATCAAATGCTTGAATGTTTAGCTGGACACTCTTATTATTGTTTCCTTGATGGCTATTCAGGTTACAATCAGATTGTGATAGCGCTGGAGGATCAAGAGAAAACCACTTTCACAAGTCCTTTCGGTACTTTTTCTTATATAAGGATGCCTTTTGACTTAGGTGTATGGTAAGTATATTTGAGTTTTAGGCCATATAATATCTTTAAATGCTTGGAAGTTGAATTTTTTAGCAACTTATTGCAAAAAGATGTGGTTTTTAACTTTGATAAAAGTGTGTGGCGGCATTCAATTGTTTGATGTAATGCAGCGTGTGGGGAATATACCTCGTGCTATTTATTATTCTTCTAGAAAGTTAAATGAGGCCCAGCAAAATTACACTACCACTGAAGAAAAAAAGTTATTGGATATTGTATTTGCTTTGGAAAAAATTGGTACAAAAATTAGTTTGATAATGAAGAAAGAAGCGAAACCAAGGCTCATACGATGGATTTTACTCTTGCAAGAGTTTGATATTGAAATCAAGGACAAGAAAGGAATTGAGAACACCGTTGCGGATCATTTGAGCCGTCTTGTTGTGGACAAGGAAGCTATCCCATTGCGTGAAAGTTTCCCGGATGAGAAACTATTCTCAATTGCCTTTGGAGAACCATGGTATGCTGATATTATTAATTACTTGGTGTCTAAAAAAATCCCAAAGAGCTTGTATCGGGATGAGAGGAACAAACTTAAGATGTTAGGAAACCAATATATATAGGATAATCCATACTTATGGAAACATGGCAGCGACCAAGTGATACGAAGGTGTGTTCCCGAATATGAATTTAATTCGATCTTATCTTTTTGTCACTCATATGCTTGCGGAGGAAATTTTGGGAATAAGAGAACCGCTCACAAGGTACTTGAAAGCGGTATCTATTGGACAACCTTATTTAAGGATGAATATACATTTTGCACAACTTGTGATAGGTGCCAAAGAACATGCAATGTAGGTGCTCGAAATCAAATGCCACAAACTTTTATTCAATTTATTAAAGTTTTCTATGTATGGGGTATTGATTTTGTGTCCTTTTGTCAACTCTCATGGGAAGTTTTATATCTTACTGGATGTTGATTATGTATCGAAATGGATGAAATCTAAATCCATCCCCAACTAATGATTCTAAAGTGGTTTCATATTTTGTACAAGCTAACATTTTTGCAAGGTTTAGAATTCCAAGAGCCATAATTAGCGATGGGGGTTCACACTTCAAAAACATGTTCTTACAAAGCTTGTTGAAGAAGTGCAATGTGTCGCACAATATTGCAACACCTTATCATCTTTCTAACCGAGAGGTGAAGTCCATACTAGAGAAAACGGTGAATCCAACAAGGAAGGACTGGAGTATGTGACTTAATGATGATTTGTGGGATTATAGAACCACATACAAAACACCTATCGAGATGTCTCCCTTTAGTATTGTGTATGGTAAACCTTGCCACTTACCCGTGGAGATTGAGCATAAAGCATTTTGGGCTATTAAGCAATGCAATATGGAGTTGGATGGTGCTGAAAACAAAAAAGTTGCAACTCCAAGAGCTAGAATAGCTTCGCAATGATGCATTTGAAAGCTCACGCATTTACAAGGAGAAAACTAAGGCATTTCATGATACTATGATTTCTAGAAAACTATTTTGTGTTGGGAATAAAGTGCTTTTGTTTAATTCTCGCTTGCAATTATTTCCGGGTAAATTAAGATCACGTTGGATTGGACCATTTATTGTTACTAATGTGTTTTCTCATGGTGCAGTAAAAATTCATAGCATAGCTACAGGAAAGGAGTTCAATGTGAATGGGCACCGGCTGAAACCATATTATAAGAAATTTACTTCCGAAGTTATGGAAGGTGTGAACTTTGTGGAAGTACTCCCTTTGGAGGAGTCTTAGCAAGCAAGGAGCAAGTCGGGCTGACGACTTTAAACCAAGCGCTTAGTGGGAGGCAACCCACAGGTTTTGTATCTTTATCTTTATCTTTGTTTTTGCATATCATTGCGCAATTTCCCACCTTGAACTTTACTTTGAATGACTAAATTTTATATTGAGGACAATGTAAAGTTTAAGTGTGGGGGAGCATTTATATGTTTGTATAGTTTGTTTGATGCCATTAAAAAAAATAGAAAAATAGAAAAACAAGAAAAAAAATTGCTTTATAAACTCTGAAATCTAGAAACTTGTGCCTTTAGGATGACACTACAAATATAAGTGGATGGAACCATCTTGATTGCAGGTGTTGAGGAACCAATTAACTAAAAGGACAAATAGAGCTCAGGTGTTACAAATAGTATGATAGTTGTTACCATATCTCGTAATGTCACCATATCACTTTCTATTTTTTATTTTTGCAAACTTTTTGTTTCTCTAAGTGATTTGGTGGGTCACTAACATCGAGTTTATATTACTTCTAGGATGAAATAGAGTGATTGAGTTAATAAAAAAAAAAGACGAGACCAATTAGACCAACCGGTGTATATATATAAATGACACTTGGATAGAAATATGTGTGTGTTCTCCCTATATACGTCGCCTAAACAAGCGTGGAATGCAGGATCCAAGCGAATTACCATGTAATCTGCTGACAAGAAGCATGCGCTTGGATCCAAAAGATATAATCATGTTTTCAAAAAAAAAAAAAAACTATTATTGTTCAATAAAATCGACTCATGGTTCCCTTGTATATGCCAGTTGAGTTGATCTAGAATTAAGTTTTTCGACTACTGGTTCCCTTGTATACGCCAGTTATGTTGACACTAGAATTCAGACCAGTATCTCAATCCAATAGGATTCATAGGATCATCTTGGCGGTGACCTTCAGACAGATATAGGAAACACCGATCACTTGTCAACATTCGCAAACATCTACTTCTATATCTGAAAAAGCGGGAGTCTAACAAGCACACCCAATATTTCGATTAGCAATCTGTATGGAAAACTCCGAGTTACTTTCTAGAGAATCAACTAGACTTAATCAATAGAATATATCTCAAGGATTTATTATCTCAATCTCCCGATTTGATATTTACTCAAGCAAATATAATATGCGAGTTTTTATCAAAGAGAGATAACTTGGATGGTTCCAAAGACCAATATCCAAGTGTCAATCAATCTAAATCAACAACCAATAAGGTCGAATATTCTAATTGACTGAACAACGCACAACCTGTATTATTTCAATTATATAACAAAATATAATGCAGAAAAGAAATAACATAGACACCAGAATTTTGTTAACAAGGATACCGCAAATGCAGAAAAACCATGGGACCAGTCTAGATTAAACATATATTGTATTAAGCCACTACAAACACTATCCTACTCCAAGATAACTTCGGTCTGGAATGTAGTTAAACCCCAACCAATCTCATACTGATCCAAGGTACAATTATGTTCCTACGCCTCTGATCCCAACAAGATACTGCGCACTTGATTCCCTTAGTTGATCTCACCCACAACCAAGAGTTGCTACGACCCAAAGTCGAATACTTTAATAAACAAATCTGTCTCACACAGAAAAGTCTATAATATATATAAATTCGTCTCCCATGAATAAACCTATAAGTTTTGTTCTGTATTTTGATAAATCAAGGTGAACAGGAACCAATCAATAAAACCAGACTTATATTCCCGAAGAATAGCTCAGTTTTATCAATCACCTCACAATAGTCTTAATCGACGCAGCGAAAAAAAAATTGTGGAATCACAAACGATGAGACGAAGATGTTTATGATTACTTTTATATCTTGCCTATTGGAGATAGAAATCTCAAGCCAATTATTACAATTGTACGTGTACGATATAAATAACAAGATCAGATCACACAACTATAAGAAAAGTAGTATCGGTCTGGCTTCACAATCCTAATGAAGTCTTTAAGTCGTTAACCTAGTTTTAGAAGAAGAAAACCAAAGGTTAAAGGAGAAACGACTCTAGCTTATCACAACTAGTATCACACAGAATGTGTGGGGATTAGTGCTAGAGTTCTCCCTTATATAGTCTTCAAATCAGGGTTTGCAATCAATGTTAGCTTAGTAACAAAGCATTCAATATTCACCGTTAGATGAAAACTTGATTAGATTCAAGCTAATATTTATCAACAGTTAGATCAAAAACTTAGCTTGTTATACACATGTACTTGACAATTTTAAGTTCGTGTAACCGTACCCAAACTTGTACAATAGTTAGTTCAACACTAGTTAACCAAATGGTTAGCCAAATGATAACTTTCATATCAACCATATTCTTCTTCACCATAACTAATCCAAATGACTCAAATGAATTAGTTAGAGAGTTATTCAATTGCTATGAGATCTCATGTACTACACAAGACACAATTGAAGCAAAAACTATGTGATTCACTCGAATTGATTCATGAACTATAAATCCACGGTTTGCAATAGCATTCCTTAGTTTATAATGATAAGTTCACAAATATCGTTTTTAGACATAACCTACTCAAGTTCGCGGACTTAAGTTCCCGGAAGGAGTTCACAAACTCCAGCAGAAATTCTCGGATTCGAGAACTACACCATTCGCGGAATGGGCTTGTATGTTGAGTTTGTGGACTGAGCTCACGCACTATTCCGGTTTCACTTGATCAACAAAGTTCGCAAACTTCGGTTCAAGTAATAAGGACTTATACATATATGTGTTAACTACACCAAAATCCCTAATTTACAACGGATATTTCTGTTGCAACTAATTTCAGCAATGCTTATGTACGTTGCCCACACGGCGTCACAATGTTTTAGCAACGTCTACTTACGTTGCTGAAATTAAATAAAGCAACGTTTTATACGTTGCTTCATCCGTTGCTTATTTTAATTTAAGCAACGTATGTAGACGTTGCTTAAATTAATTAAAGCAACGTATTCATTTTTTACGCAACGTATTCCAAAAAAGTTAATTACGGTATCTCCACGTGTCAGTGGGGCCCTCTGGAAAAGATGACATCATGTTTTGCTTCTGCAACATTTATATACGTTGCAAATTTTTAATTTGGTTTAAAAAAAAACTGGAACTACACCTGCATATTTGGATATCTCATATACCATTCTAGATAGATATTTGCACATATATAACATCGAGTTGAAATAGAAGACCTAATTATCCATACAGAAGGAATAACAAGTTATATATATACACATAATCCTGAAAGCTATAATTAACATAGTTGATTGATCATCACCAATGCTACATTATTTTGTTTTTGTGCCTCTAATGTACTTTATCATCCACTACTACATTGATTTTTTTATCGGTTAAGCAATTAAATTCTAATTATCCTAACGGAATGGAAAGAATTTAACATTACAATTCATCTTTGATTGTGTTGTCATCGTTGTTCATTTGAAAGTATCGCCATCTACTGAAGAACAACTTGGTTGCTACTGATTCTAGGAAATCCTTCCCAAATGCCTATTACAAGATAATGGTGAGATAAGTTAGTTCACATCAAAGTAGATGATGGCTACTTGTTACAAAACTCAGCAGAATGTGAAAGGAATAAACCAAACATGGTTCGAGCAGTTACAATGAATTCTCGATAGTCGCCTCCTGTTGGAATTTGAAGGTCCCTTAACCTCAGTCTTATCCTCCGTTACTACTTCGTTCATCACGACAAAAGACTCTACAGCTGCAATCCAATCATTAACCATTCCTTCATCTAACTATAAATAATAGAAAAGAATCTAAGATAAAATAACCGAAGGCTCAAGTAAGTACAATGAACTCTTGATTGCCGACTACAATTGAAATTTTAAGTTCCCCCTTAACCTCAACCTTATACTCCATAACTACTTCGTACATCACTGCAGAAGAATCCATATATGTAAGTAAATAACTCATAATTAGCTTACATATAAAATAACATGGAAAGAATAAAAATAAAAGAACATGAGGTTCAAAGATTGAACAAACTTCTTATCAACTTCCTTTAGTTAGACAGTTGAACACGGTATAATAGATAAAGGAAAACAGAATATCCTAAAAATACGAAAATATGAGAGATCAGTGTACTGTATTACCTCAGTATGAGCCTTTTGAAATGGTTCATTCTCCGTACTCTCCTGTAAAATAGGTATACATTGCTAAGTATGAGCATCCTACGAATCATCCTACATAAGAAGTAAGAAACAATTAGCTTTAACTCAAAAAGTGTTTGAACAAAGATTTAACCTTTCATGAAGTTGTGTCCTTGTTTCCTCCGCGAAAGAGTCTCACTGCAAAGTGAAGTATTATCTGCGTAGATCACTATAAGTTTATAATGACATTTAAACCTGACAATAAGAAGGTAATTCACTCTGTAGTATCATATATAACATCAAACGGGAAATTGAGTTAAGCAAAGTACCGAAACAAATAACAAACCTCTTAGTGGGAAGTAGTTCTTTCGGCTGGTGCTAGGAACCATGGAAACTAAAGTCAATGTCTTGGACAAGCAACCAAGGAATTGAAATGGTCTTCATGAGATTCCGAATGAATGGCTTGATCTCAACTAAGATTTTTGAAGCCCACTTAACACTTTCATTTGTGGATCAACCTTAGACGAGAGAAAACCATTTAGGAGATTCAAAAGATATATATCCATGGACTGTAAGAAACTGTCTAAACTATTGACATAGTTAAAACAATAAAAATAGATTGATAGAACAACTGAAGTTCCTACCCGTTGTGCATCAATGTAGTAGAAGATGCTTCACTATCCCATTTTCCTCAACTTTCCCATTACCATTACGAATCCAATCATGTCCTGCCTGCAGAATTAGTAAAATCCATTACATAGTTAACAACAAAAATACACCTAGACAAACAATATCCAAACATGGATAAAAATGTACCCATAATTGCAGATCTTAAACAAACAACAATACCCAAATAAAAAGATAAAATCAAGAAGTAAATACAGATTTCAATCAAATCTCCACCATTTTCTACCTTCATCAGCACCAGCAATATCCATTCTCATAAAAGATCGAAGGGTTTCAAACCAAACACAAAACGAATGATGCACCACCACAAACTAAACCCAAAAATTTGTAACACTAAGCACGCCACCAATACCAACATCCCACACCATAAACACCACAAAACTAAAATGAAATAAACCCATGCTTTAGGACTCCATAAAATACATCAAACAAAAAGAAAAAATGCAAAATATTTACAGAATCAAGCAATAAGAGCAAAAAAAAAAACAAAAAAAAAAGTATAAAGATTAGGGTATATACCGAAGTCTCCTTCTTGTAAATTCAGCTCTGTCGAATATGAGTGAGGGTTTGCTTTGATTTCAGGAGAAAAATCAACTAGATTTGGGGTTACAAATTTAGAGGATGTTAAAGGATTATATATGGTTCTGATTCTGAGATGGGTTTTGATCAAAGATGCGGTTAGGATTAGTTTTTGAAGTCAGATTTGATTTGATGATGAGAGGTGTTTGCATATGAATAGATAAACTAAAATTAGATGACAGTTTTACGAACAAACAATCTAAATCTAGAGTTACAAAAGAGAGGTTTTCTTCTAATTATGATGATACAAGGGTTTTGATTTTGAGATGAGGTTGGGATTAGTCTTTGGCTGTGAGAGTTGAGGTTGGATCTGTGAGGTTTTCAAGGTTAAGTCTAGGGGGGAAGATAAGAGAAAGAACTAACAAAACCTATCATAGGGTAATATGTAAGTCCAGGATTACACCCTTATCTACTAGAATAATAAAAATAATGAAACAACTATATCGACCATACACAAACTGCTGGAATCACATACTAGGCATCAAGAGAAAACGTTTTCGTCCCCTCGTACTAAAAACAGATCATATAAAAAATCCTTCGTAGCCGCTCACTTAACAACATCTTAAGGCTAATCCGAGGATAAGAATATAATTATAGGTATTTATTCTTTTAGTCTGATTCCTTAAAACCTTTCTAACCTCATTAGATCAAGCTTACAAGACATAGGAGTTAGAAAATCTACCTGGTAGAAGTAAAAGCAATTCCTCCAATCTAAAACAGTGGCTCATCTCAAATCAATATCTTTTTCCTTCTACTTCTTTCACAACAACTAGATTTTTAGAGAGAAAGGTTTAGTTCGGCTGTTTTGTTTAAAGTTTTTGTGAGAAAAGATTAATAACCCTAATCTCTTAGTATAAATCCCTTGAAAACTTTCCAAAACGGTCGATATTCTCTTCAACAAAAATATCAAAAAATAATTACTGCCCGTGGACTGAAAATGAATATCCAACACCAAGGCTATTACTATATATCAACCATAATTTTTAGGATAAGGGTATTTTACATTCTTCCCCCTAAAAGAAAGAGGATTTCTCCCTCGAAATTAAGTTGTACTAACCGGATTATCAAAGAGATCGGGATAACATTTTAGCATTTCATCCTCACGCTCCCAAGTGAATTCCCTGTCGTTATGATGCCACTAAACCTTAACCATCATAAGGGTTCTCCTTCGTAGGACATTCTATTTACGGTCCAAAATCTTATATGGTTTTTCCTCGTAAGATGCATCATTTTGTAACTCCAGATCATGATAATCTATTAATGAGTGCTGATCCGTGTCACGCACATTCTTTCAAATCATAGATACGTGAAACACATTATGAACTCTAGTTAATCTCTCCGATAAAGCAAGATGGGAAGCAACCTTTCCAATCCTTTCAACAATGGGGAACGGTCCAACGAAGCGAGGAGAAAGCTTTCCCTTTTTACCAAAATGCAAGACACCCTTCATGGGTGATACCTTGAGAAGCACTAGGTCGGTAGATCCCACATCTCAAACTCCCTATCTTAACGTTTCTTATCCTCATAGTTTTTCTGCATACTCTGTGTCGTGCGTAACCTTTCCCTAATTATGGCAACCTTTTCGGACGATTCGCGAATAATTTCTGTTCCCAAAACCTTTGCATCTCCAGCTTCTGCTCAACATAAAGGTGAATGACATGGTGTGCTATACAACGCCTCAAACGAAGCCATACCAATGCTAGAATGATAGCTATTTTTGTATGCAAACTCTACTAAGGGTAAGTGATTATGCCAACTACCTCCAAGATCAATAATGATGCATCTCAGCATATCCTCAAGCTCCTGATTCACACACTCTGTCTTTCCATCAGTCTGAGGATGAAAGGCGGTGCCAAAGTTCCGTGAAGACCCCAAAGACGATTGAAAACTCTTCCAAAATAGTGATGTAAAAGATGGGTCTCTATCAGAAACAATCGATACTAGCACACCATGAATCTTGACTATCTCACTCATTTATAACTGAGCTAGTTTGTCACCAGAATCAGTAGTCTTGACCGGAAGGAAATGTGCTGACTTCGTCGATCTATCAACTATCACCCTGTTGATGGTGGTTTTAAACTTAGGGTTAAAATCGTAAAACCCTAGTCAGACAGTGACGTCACAAAACTTGAGTAATAATGTCTCTACTAAGCGCATTTATTGAACCCTTTAATATGTCTACGAGAAAATTACCAGGGTACCTTTTTTTAATACTAATTAGGGTTTCGATAGGACAAACCCTAATTCCCACACCACATGTTCCAATGGCATGCCGTGCCAGCCACACCTCCGCGCCAAGGCATGCCCACCATGCCAGCCGCACCACCGTGCCAATGGAAAACCATGCCAGCCACGTCTCCGCGCCAAGGCATGCCGACCATGTCCGCCGCACCACTGTGCCAATGGCAAACCATGCCATCCACGTCTCCGTGCCAACGCACGCCAACCGTGCCAGCCGCGCCACCATACCAGCCACGTCTCCACGCCAAGGAATGTCGATCATGCCAGCCACGCCACCGTGCCAATGGAAAACCATGCCAGCCACGTCTCCGCGCCGAGGAATGCCGACCATGCCAGCTGCACCACCGTGCCAATGGAAAACCATGTCAGCCACGTCTTCGCGCCTAAAACATGCACGAGCATGCCAACCATGCCACCATACTGCTGGTTGCCAAACGAAGGGTTGCTACAATTGATGACTACCCTTACCCCTTAGATGCAGATCTCAGTCGTACAAGTTCTCCACCAAATGCGTGGCAACTTCTGGCCCAATGCCAAAACTATACGGTTTGTACCAAACCATAATTTGGTCCGCGCCTAAAACATGCACGAGCATGCCGACCATGCCACCATACCGCTGGCTGCCAAACGAAGGGTTGCGACAATCAACGGCTACCTTTCCTCCCTGAGATGCAGCCGTACAAGTTCACCACCAAACCCGTGGAAACTTCTAGCCCAATGCCAAAACTACACGGTTTGTACCATACCCTAATTTGGCTACGCCACCATGCCGCTGGCTACCAACATCCCTCTTGAATTCTTCATGAGTTTTACTTTCGGGTTGTTTTCACCTCCCGAACGATCTCAAAACCTAAATATTCCCTCTAAAGGAGATTGGAAATTCTTTTCCATATAGAATGGAGGGGCGGACCATCAAAATCCGAGTCCGTATGAGAATTTTACATAGATTCTTGTAAAGGGCGCTAATTAGGGTTTCACCATACCAAACCCTAATTTATACAAAGACGCAAGCGCTTCCCTTCCAAGCCGCAAGCGTTTCCCTTCCAAACAGCACACTGCCAGTGGATCCACTCCACGTTAAATCCATGCCGGCTATGCTTTCATGCCGCTGGCTACCAAACGAAGGGTTGTAATTATCAACGACCACCCTTCCTTCTAAGATGCAGATTTTAGCAGTCCAAGGTCACCAGATACCGCATGGCCACCTTTGTCCCAATGCCAAAATCCTAGCTTGGCCACGCCTAACCACATTAAAGCCATGTCGGCCATGCTTTCATGGCGCTGGCTACCAAAAGAAGGGTTGCAATAATCAACGGCTGCCCTTCGATCTAAGATGCGGATCTCAACCGTTCAAGTTTGCCACCTAACGCATGGAAACTTCCGGCCCAAGGCCAAACATCACGGTTTGTACTAAAACACTAATATTGGACACGCCTAAATTATGCCAAGCTATGCCGGCCCTAAACCATGCCGCTAGCTTCCAAACGAAGGGTTGCAAAAATCAACGTCCACCCTTCCATCTGAGATGCATATCTCAGACGTCCAAGGTTTCCATCTAACGCATGGACACCTTTGGCCCAATGCCAAAATCCTAGATTAGCCATGCCTAATCATGTTAAAGCCATGCCGGCCATGCTTTCATGCTACTGGATACCAAATGAAGGGTTGCAACAATCAACGGCCACCCTTCCATCTAAGATGCATATCTTATCCGTCCAAGGTCACCAGCTAATGCATGGCCACCTTTGGCCCAACTCCAAATTCCTAGCTTAGCCACACCTAACCATGTTAAAGCCATGGAGGCCATGCTTTCATGCCGGTGGCTACCAAGCGAAGGGTTGCAATAAAAAAATGGCTACCTTTCATCTCAAGATGCAAAATATCGACCGTCTATGGTCACCATTGAGCCGGAAAGTCTCTTAAGATCAACTTTCCAAACAGCAGCAACATGCTACATGTTTTCCACGAAAACACACGAGACATCAACACATGTCACAAACTTGGGGATGCTTATTAGGGTATTGGTTTGGCGGTTTACAACGTGCGGTGTACACTACGCTCGTTACAAGACAGTGTCATAAGGATGAGGCGTTTAGTAAATACAGGGAGTAATGGTGAAAAGCTTTTTTTCATTATGGAACATCAATTCCAGGCGTTACATGTTACCACCTCCTCCCATTTACTCATCTATTTCTATTTCTTACGAGACCAGATTACGTTTTACTTCGACTTGTATAAATAGTTCTCACATATTTCCACCAGAGAACAAGTTCTCATCCGGAGCATACAACAATCAGAAAATAATTTGCTAGCTTTCAAATATGTTAGCTTCACGCTTTTTGATACAAGTCGTAAAACTAATACTCTTCCAGAATCAACTATTTTGGTATCAACACTCTCTTCGCTTCCATCCCCAAAACCAACCCTTATCCTTCACTTTGTGACCGAAGAAAGTCTAGAACGTCCATTTCTTGGTTTAGGCTGGATTTGTACAGATTGATCTATCGAATCTAAAGTACTCCCTTGTAGTACATTGTTTAGGGTTTAAATTTGTTTCTCACCCACACACCCGAAATTACCAAAATCAGCAGAAACCGTTTTCACCCTCAAACAATTGGCGACCACAGTGGGAGATTGATCTCTCGGTTACATTATCAATTTCTAATTCCCAATCTCATACTTCAACCCAGACATCAAGGTGGTGGAAGAAAATGATCCGCTCAGGGATCGACAACTCAGTTACCTGGAGACTCAGTTACCAGTCATAACACGACAAGGGGGTGACTGGGGACTTCCAAGATGGTAGAAGCAAACAATCCACCAAGGGATCGAAGACTCGATTATTAGATGACTCAGGGATGATTGGCGACTTTCCACGATCACGACGGCGCTTCCCACAAAACTCAGACTTGCACCCGGAAGATCCATTTTTCGTTAGGAGATCCAAAAAACCGAGTAAGTCTTGTTAGACAAAATACATGGTCTACTATTTCAAATCTTCACAGAGATGATAAAAAACGATTGTTCCCATATTTCATATCATGCTTTCGACTGTCGCACAACATTCACAATTCCATGGCTTTCCTGGGATAATTATGCTACTTATAGTCATAACCAAAACAACATTATTCTAAAATAATTCATTCCAAAATAAGAATCCAAAACCCTCATATATAACAATTATCTATCAATTCAAATCAAACCATAAACTAGGCACTTTGTTTTCCTTTCAAAAAAAAAAGAAGTCACCTACCCGTACGTGCCTACTTTGCATAATAATGATTAAACATCACTATTCATGAGGTAGTCGACGTTACTACGGTGATATTCGAAGAGGAATTGTTCACCCATGTCTAGGATTTACACCAGTTCAGAAGAAAAATATTTCTACAGATTTATGGAAGGCATACCTATGGCTAGGGTTTGCACCAATACAAGAAAACAAGAACAAATTGAAAGAGAAACGCTGGAGTACATAGATGGAATATGCTTGCCCACTTTATTGCTACCATGCTACCACTAACACCAGGGCGTGATAACAAAGATACGAGATAAAAAAGGGGAGCCAAACCCTTTCATAAGCATAACACTTTTTGGAATTTGAATAAGGAAAGGATTTCCTGTTTAAGCTACGTATGAAAAGAGGCAACTGGGCCCGCAAGAACAAGTCCACGCCATGCCAAGCCAGCGTCTTGCCAAGCCAACATTACTCCCCATACCAAATCCAAGCCAGCGTCCACGCCAAGCCAGCGCCCATTCCAAGCCGATCCAGCGCTAACAACTTGCATATTTACAGCAGCTTGCATCCTCCCAGAGCCAACAACTTGCATCATTTCCAGCGCTAACATCTTGCATCCTTCCAGCGCTAACAGCTTGCATCTTTACATCCGCCTGCATCCTTCCAGCGCTAACAACTTGCATCTTTCATCCTTCCAGCGTTTCTATTGAACGCCCAGTAGAAGGGAATCAACAATCTAATTTCATCACATGCAAAAGATCAAGAACGACTTCTCCAAAATCGAAGCAAAGAAAATAATCAACCCCCTTGAGTTCACAAAGACTCTTTTCCTGTCAGGAGATGCATGATTTCTGGGGACTTCGCCCGTAAAATTGTGCAGTCTATGATGAAATATTTATATAAGATTATATATTTACCCAAGGAACAACGTCAAGACATATTTGCAGCCCTCAACCGCATTGCATCAAGAAATCATATGTTTCCAGCCAGGAAGCCATTCCCAAACCCCAACCTCTCTTGGAAAGCACGATTGATAGATGTAACTGGGGACTCCTAACCATTGTTCGCTTGAAGGGTGTCCAGTTTTACAACATAATGATTGATTGACTCAGCCTATTCACTTCAACATCCTCTAGCAGCGGCTCCGCTTCAACGTTCGCTTTAGCGTTCTCTCCATAAGCTGCTCCAGGATCCGAAGACGAAGCTTTAGCATTTTTTTCTCTATAAGTTTCAACGTCCTCTCCAAGAACCAAAGCCGGTTCAACGCCTCCTTCCCGCCAAAGCTCGTGTTCATGGACAGTTTGCTCGCTTACGCATCCAGCCAACCTACTTTGTTCCCATGACAATGTAGTCTCTTCTGATCACATCTGCTGCCGAGAACCGGTGCCGCTTGTTTGTTGATACTAGCGAGAGCTTCACCAAAGCACGATCACTAAAAAGATGGAAAAATGTAAATCACATTTGGGGACTGAGGATCTACACAGAATCCCTTCACTGTCAAAGCTCAGAAGACACGGTCAACCAAAAGGTCATAGTCACGATGAGCTTATTTACTTTTCAAGGGTGCAGCGTAAGAATATCATCACCTCTCTGTCTAGAAGAATCCTATGACACTTTACAAGGACGCGGTGGATCCCAAGCCTACTCAGAATAAATAACTTCAGAAACTAAAGAAAAGTGTGACTGGGGACTGCTCATCGCAGTCCATCCCGATAACCATCAAAGATTCATGAGATAACCCCAGAGACACATGATAGGGTATAGAATATATCCTATTTATTATCTATTGTTTATGCTTTCTCTACTACTTTTCTTGTGAATTATGTTTTTTATGTGTGTTTTGAGTTATTAGGTGCTCTGGAGTCACGTTGAAGTAAAGAAGAAGAAATCATCCAAATTTGAGAAAAAAAAGGACAAAAAGGTCATTTCATACACCAACAATATAGGGAGACGAGTTAATGTTAAGGGGCAACTCTTTTGGAAGAGCACTAAAACCAGCCAGCTACGGATTAAGGGGCGACCAATTGCTGTATCCAAGCACATTAGGTGCAAATAGTCGTCCCACTATTAAAGTCCAAACTGGGTCGAGAGAGGGATAATTTATCTATTCCCCTTTCTCTCTTCTCCACTATTCTTCAGACAAAGAAGAAAATTCCGTAAAATCCATAGAAGAAACACGAAATTGAGAGATGGAAAATCTCGGGTTCGATTAGGGTGAGAGATGAAACTCGAAATTGAAGTTATAGTTGCTGCCTATTTCAGAAATGGAAGGAGCTGGTTAGGGTTTTTATGTAAAGATTTCAGAGAAGATGATAGTGATGTTGTTGAGAGAAACAAAGATGAATAGATGGGTTGTCGCTGTAATGGAGTTTGGTTGAATCGGTAGAGTTTGAATTGATTACGCTGCTGTGAAGATACATATTGCTATGAGGTTGTATTTTAGGGTTTGTGTGGTTGTTGTCGATTTCAGAGAAATGGGTTTCAGATCGGGAACTCAGTGGAAGATGGGTTTTGTTGACGGTCTATAGTTCTTGTCCAAGAAATAGATATGGTGGTATTCATTGATACGATGAAGAATAAATTGGGGGTTTGTTGGGAATTGAAGATTTTCATGGGTTGATGTTTGAGAGATTGAATCAGGAGATATGGGTTTTCGCTGCAATTGGGTTTAATGAGAATGATTCAGTAAAGATGGTGGTCGTGTTAGCCATGGATTTTGATGGAGGTTTTATTTCTGTTGCCGTTAACAAAAGAGATGTTGTTCCATTGAGGCCGTGAAACAGATGGGTTCGAATCGGCTTAAGGGTTTATCTGAATTATGAGAAATCAAGATGAAGAAGTAGCTACTGTTGATGTGAAGTACGACAAGAAATTGTGCTCGAATGATCTTAATAGCTGTTGTTGCTGTTGCTTTTCAGAAGGTTGAACATGTTGCTGCCAGGTTGTGGCGTTATTGAAGCCTGAAATTGGCCTGAGGTGAAGTAGAGTTGCAAAATTACATGACTAGGAGAAATTGAATCTGCAGTATTGAATGAAAACAGTTAGATGTATGCTAGGTTGTCGCAGGGAAGAAGAATCATCCTGAAATTGGCCTGCGAATTGTCGTGAAAATAGAGGAGACTCTGTCTAATTCTCTTTTCCAGCGAGTTGACTCGGTGTCGGCGATGACCGATCCAGACGAGTTCGACGACCGATCCAGTCATAGACTCAGTGAGTAAGCTCACTCAGCCCTGAATGAGACAACTGACTTGGGTTAGCTGACTCTCTTCCTTGACCCAGTGACTAACAGCTTGACCCGTTTGATTGTCAACCTTAACGGTATCTCGACGGAATATTCTATTACCAACGACAGAACTCAGATAACCGACGGTGACGGATTCTGGACAACTTCCGGCAGAAAACCCAGTTTTCCGGTGACCCAAAGTTATAGATTTTTGTGTGGATTCTTCTCATGGGTATGAAGACTTGGACTTGAAATTGGATGAATAATTGGACTTGGACTTGGAAAGAGGAGATGGAAGATTTGAGAAATACTTGGATTTAGAAGTTGAATTATAAAGGGAAAGGGATTCTATTCCTTGGAAGATTTGGAGAACATTGAAGCCTATAAATAGAGAAGTTCTCTACTTTTATATACACACATCTTTACATATCTTTGCACACCTTTTACACACACAACACTTTTATTTATTCTTTGTGTGAACTCCTTAACATGAGTAGCTATTTTATTGATTGAGGATGAATTCCTAGTTCTTAACATGTTTTGAGTTTTGTTTTAAATCTACTTTGAATTTTTCACATGATTATCGTTTGTTTTTACTAATAGGAATGTTTATACATTCATGATTGATTGATAGATTGTTTAGGTGCGCAACTAAATTGATTTGTTAATTTGATCTATAGCTAGTGAAAGTTAGGGGATAATTAATCGTTTCTTGACTATTTACATAAGTAGAAAACACGAGACCTTGAGGAGGGATTCCGTGGATCAATTGTGTGTAAAAACAACGTTAGCAAGTGGACCTTGATCTAAGAGTCTAACTACTAATATCAACCTAATAAATTCATAAATCTTAATGCGTTTAACTAAATTACATCTTGAGTGATCTACTACTTGGTGGTTTGGTAAATAGAATCCGGTAGGCCTGAACTTTCGTATCCGGTGATACAAGGGATTTAGGGGTTAGCACTGATCTAGCTGCAATATCTACGGTTGGTGATAATTTATGACTAATAAAAAGTGGAAAATAACATAACTTGAATCATTGTTTTGCAACGAAGAAGGATTCCTTGATCTAATCTCTCTTATTGATTTCCTTTATATTTTTAATTGCTTTATTTGCTTTTATTTGTTTATAAAATCTAAAACCAAAATCCCCCTTTTGTGACATTATAAGACAACTAAAACCTCTTGCTCCACGTGGGAACGATCTTGACTACCCTATATTACTTGTTAATTAGGTAGTAAAATATTAATTAATTTGTTTGGGTTACGACACGCATCAAATTTTGGCGCCGTTGCCGGGGAGCAGCGGGCGATTTTAGTTGTTTTATTTTTACTTTTTGCTTTATTCTTGCTTTGTTAGATTCTATTATCGTATCTAACTTAGTTTTTGAGAATTTTATTTCAGGTACCGGTTTTCCATGTATGGTGGACAAGAGCAAGCATATTACAACAATCAATATAGTTTTCAACCTCAACATTATGGCAACTCCAACCATCCTTAGGATACACACTTTATGGATCACTAGGAGGGGAGGATAGTTATGCTTCTAATTCTACACCAACCAAGGCTTGTGATAATGTATCTAAACCTATGCGTGATCTCCTTGGTGTAAGGCAACCTAGTTTAAGGGAACTTGAAAAAAACTTATATCAATTGATTGATGACGGCCTAGCTTCCGATGAAGAAATTCTTGAAGATAAAATGTTTTTAAGAAAGGAACGTGATAGACGTTATTCTATGGGATACGATGATGATTTTGAACCTTTTGAAAATCTTTGTAACAATGAGGAAGTTATTCCAACTTCGGATCATTATAACGATCCTTCACTTATTCAAAAGGAGGAGATTGGATATCACTTACATATTGTTGTAAACGGTGTAACACCCTCACAAGAAGATCTTACAATCTATACCGATGAAAATCATTTTAGTGAATGGCCCAATTCCGATGAGGAAGATGTTGAAGAGATGATGCTCGATAATGAAACCGAATTGATTGAATTCGTGGAAGACCCAATTGAACTTGCTAATGATTATGATGATGCCAAGACTTTAGTTAAGGTAGAAAATGATGAAGAATGTTTGCAAGGTTTGATAGAGGACCATGATATACAAGAGGTAAGTAATTCACTCGAATTTTTTAAGAATGAGGAGGATTCCGTAATACAAGAAATTGTGCAAGGTTTTTCTAACCCTTTGCATATTAATTCTTCTCCTTTACCTCTTATTGGATTGAATATATGTTCTTCGAAAGTATTTTTGGATGACTTTGTTTCTTGATATCCGCCATTGGAAACACTTGATGCTAACACTATGCAGGTTTTCCAAGAGGAATACATAGAAATTCCCAAATTCTATGTTCTTTATACACTTCCGGGTCTGGACAAGAATAAGTGTGGAGGAAATTTCTATCGGGTGATAACTTTACTATTATTTTCTTGTTCTAATATTTGTATGAAGCTATTGTTTGCAAAACAGGTACTATGGGAGGATCCCCAAATTTTCATATTTTTAGCATATGGGGAGTGAATTTTACAAGTGCTAAGTCGGCCCGTCGACTTTAAAACAAGCGCTTAATGGGAGGCAACCCATAGGTTTTGTATTTCTTATCCTTTTTTCTTTTTATTTATTTTTCTTGTTCCATATGATATTAAGATTTCCCACCTTGACTTTGCTAGGAGGATTCAATTACATTGAGGACAATGTAAGGTTTAAGTGTGGGGGAGTGGTTAAGCATATATTTAAAAAAAAATATTGCATAAAACTTCCAACTTGTAGAGATTTTAGAGTCACTAGCATACTTCTAGGTATGTTTACATAGAAAATTCTGATCGACATAATTGAACTTGGAAGTGTTAGGGAACTACGTTCGGATTTCTTATTTGTTAGAGTGTTAAATAATGGATTTAATCATGCCGGTGATGCAAATTAGGAGCAGAGAAGAAAGCATTATTAGAGTTGCTGATCAATCATTAGTGGAGACTACCCGTTTTTATATCATGTGAGGCACCGACCATAAATTCTTCCATTTGATTAAAAAAGCTTTCTTTTGAGTGTGTGTCACCGTACGTTAATTCCGGGTAGAATGGTGAGCTACCCAACTTCATACCAATTTTCAGCACTATTTTTGATCTCTTGAGTGCTAATTTTTGTCAATCATGAGGGTGACGTCTATGGATGAAAGCCTCCTTCTTGTAGTTCGATTTGCAGTTAGCCCCATTCTCTCTCTCGACAACAACGGGTCCATAGAAACACCATCATCAACAACAAGGGAGCGACATCAAAATCTACAAGGAAAGTTGAAGACGTTTAAGGTTTTCAAGCAACAATGGAATAAGAAAAGACCAAATTTCAAATACAAGTAAAGCAACATACAAAGAGCAGATTTTTTATATATGTTGAAGACTTACAATACAATAAGCATAATTTTACATACAAGTTGAAGACTTATTTACAAAAGCGAAGAAAAGCAAAAGGTGAGAATTATTGAAGTCTATGGTTTCGAGACGATACAAGTTGTGAAGAATCAAGCGGTAAAATACTTTTCCACGGCCATGTTTGTTTTATTTTTCACTTTGATTTGTATTTTGTTTCTCTTGCCAAATATAAAAAAAAAATATGAAAAAAATATGAGACAAGAGAAATATCTATTATTGTTTTGTTTTGAATAAGCCGTGGGGAAGGAAAATCTATAAGGAAGTTTCAAGCAACAAGGATTTTAAGGAAAAAGGTTACAAATTGTCAAGGATCTACGAAATTCGAAAGTTTATCATCAATAGTTGAAGCCGAAGACGAGGATTGAGAAGATGAAGGAAAGGAGACGAAGACGTTTCTATTGGATTCCGTGAGAGTGGTGTTATCATAATTGGCAATCGGATGTGAAGGTAAGTAAGTAATCTCATCCTCGATAATAGTGGTTGATTTCCTTTCTTAGAGATCGTCAGAAAAATGGTTTTTCAAAATGTTAAAAGATGTGGGTTTTCAAAATATTTTGGAAGTTATCCTTCCAATCATTCAATGTGTTGCAGGATTTCTCTCTTAATTCCTATGAACACATGTGATACCCATAAAAAAAAGCCGTCTTTTTTAGTGCAATTTCATAAAACCCTTTTTGGTGAGGTAGAAGTCGAGGAGAAATGCTTATTGATCGTTTCTCAAACACGCGTTCTCTCATTATGGTGTGGTTATTTCTCACTCAACATTTAAGAATGAGAATATGTTCTTTAGTATTTCTAATTTTTTTATTACTAGCATGCAGAAACTCTATGTCCTCATAACTCTTTGGATGCTTGGGACGCTGGAACGCTTTGAAGTTGTGAGTTTTAGTTTGATTTGCTCGAGGACTATCAAAGTCTAAGTGCGGGGGAATTTGATAGGGTGTAGAATATATCCTATTTATTATCTATTGTTTATGCTTTCTCTGCTACTTTTCTTGTGAATTATGTTTTTTATGTGTGTTTTGAGTTATTAGGTACTCTGGAGTCACATTGAAGTAAAGAAGAAGAAATCATCCAAATTTGAGATAGAAGGACAAAAAGGTCATTTCATACACCAGCAATATAGGGAGAAGAGTTATTGTTAAGGGGAAACTCTTTTGGAAGAGCACTAAAACCAGCCAGCTAAGGATTAAGGGGCGGCCAATGGTTGTATCCAAGCACAGTGGGTGCAAATAGCCGTCCCACTGTTAAAGTCCAAACTAGGTTGAGAGAGGGATAATTTATCTATTCCCCTTTCTCTCTTCTCCACTGTTCTTCAGACAAAGAAGAAAATTCCATAAAATCCACAGAAGAAACACGAAATTGAGAGATGGAAAAGCTCGGGTTCGATTAGGGTGAGAGATGAAGCTCGAAATTAAAGTTATAGTTGCTGTCTATTTCAGAAATGGAAGGAGTTGATTAGGGTTTTTCTGTAAATATTTCAGAGAAGATGATGGTGTTGTTGTTGAGCGAAACAAAGATGAATAGATGGGTTGTCGTTGTAATGGAGTTTGGTTGAATCGGTAGAGTTTGAATTGATTACGATGTTGTAAAGATACATATTGCTATGAGGTTGTATTTTAGGGTTTGTGTGGATGTTGTCGATTTCAGAGAAATGGGTTTCAGATCGGGAACTCAGTGGAAGATGGGTTTTGTTGACGGTCTATAGTTCTTGTCCTAGAAATAGAGATGGTGGTATTCCTTGATAGGAAGAAGAAGAAATTGGGGGTTTGTTGGGAATTGAATATTTTCATGGGTTGATGTTTGAGTGATTGAATCAGGAGATATGGGTTTTCTCTGCAATTTTGTTTAATGAGAATGATTCAGTAAAGATGGTGGTCATGTTAGCCATGGATTTTGATGGAGGTTTTGTTTATGTTGCCGTTAACTAAAGAGATGTTGTTCCATTGAGGCCGTGAAACAGATGGGTTCAAATTGGCTTAAGGGTTTATCTGAATTATGATAAATCAAGATGAAGAAGCAGATACTGTTGATGTGAAGTACGGCAAGAAATTGTGCTCGAATGAGCTTAATAGATGTTGTTGCTGTTTCTTTTCAGAAGGTTGAACATGTTGCTGCCAGGGGTTCTGGCGTTCTTGAAGCCTGAAATTGGCCTGAGGTGAAGTAGAGTTGCAAAATTATATGACTAGGAGAAATTGAAGCTGTAGTATTGAATGAAAACAGTTAGATGTATGATAGGTTGTCGCAGGGAAGAAGAATCGGCCTGAAATCGGCCTGCGAATTGTCGTGAAAACAGAGGAGACTTTGTCTAATTCTCTTCTCCATCGAGTTGACTCGGTGTCGGCGATGACCGATCCAGACGAGTTCGACGACCGATCAAGTCATAGACTCAGTGAGTAAGATCACTCAGCCTTGAATGAGACAACTGACTTGGGTTAGCTGACTCTCTTCCTTGACCCAGTGACTAACAGCTTGACCCGTTTGACCGTCAACCTTAACGGTATCTCGACGGAATATTCTGTTACCAGCGACAGAACTCAGATAACCGGCGGTGACGGATTTCGGCCAACTTCCGAAAGAAAACCCAGTTTTCCGGAGACCCAAAGTTATAGATTTTTGTGTGGATTCTTCTCATGGGTATGAAGACTTGGACTTGAAATTGGATGAAGAATTGGAATTGGACTTGGAAAGAGGAGATGGAAGATTTGAGAAATACTTGGATTTAGAAGTTGAATTATAAAGGGAAAGGGATTCTATTCCTTGGAAGATTTGGAGAACATTGAAGCCTATAAATAGAGAAGTTCTCTACTTTTCTATATACACATCTTTACATATCTTTGCACACCTTTTACACACACAACACTTTTATTTATTCTTTGTATGACCTCCTTAACATGAGTAGCTAATTTTATTGATTGAGGATGAATTCCTAGTTCTTAACATGTTTTGAGTTTTGTTTTAAATCTACTTTGAAGTTTTCACATGATTATCGTTTGTTTTTACTAATAGGAGTGTTTATACATTCATGATTGATTGATAGATTGTTTAGGTGCGCAACTAAATTGATTTGTTAATTTGATCTATAGCTAGTGAAAGTTAGGGGATAATTAATCGTTTCTTGACTATTTACATAAGTAGAAAACACGAGACCTTGCGGAGGGATTCCGTGGAGCAATTGTGTGTAAAAACAACGTTAGCTAGTGTACCTTGGTCTAAGAGTCTAACTACTAATATCAACCTAACAAATTCATAAACCTTAATGTGTTTAACTAAATTACATCTTGAGTGATCTACTACTTGGTAGTTTGGTAAATAGAATCCGGTAGGCAAGAACTTCTGTATCTGGTGATACAATGGATTTAGGGCTTAGAACTGATCTAGCTGCTATATCTGCGGTTGGTGATAATTTGTGACTAATAAAAAGTGGAAAAGAACATAACTTGAATCATTGTTTTGAAACGAAGAAGGATTCCTTGATCTAATCTATCTTATTGATTTCCTTTATCTTTTTAATTGCTTTATTTACTTTTATTTGTTTATAAAATCTAAAACCAAAACCCCCCTTTTGTGACATTATAAGACAACTAAAACCTCTTGCTCCTCGTGGGAACGATCTTGACTACCCTATATTACTTGTTAATTAGGTAGTAAAATATTAATTAATTTGTTGTGGTTACCACACACATCAACACGGCTGAAACATTTTCCTGAAGAAGCATAGGGAGCCACGATAAACAACATAACTCTCTCATTTTTACCACTTTACTATCTAGAGTATTTCATGTGATATTCTAAGCATCCCAGCGCCACATCCAGAAGAGTACAATAAGCTTGTATCAAATACCGTGGACGTGGATTCAAGGCGATGCAACCAAAGTAGGCTACACATGGGGACTACCATCACGGGGTGATTTCACCCCCCTCAACCAGGTTATTTCTTATTTCAACATCATCATTGTCGAAGTTTTACGAACCGCAAGAATTTCTCAACACGAAGCCGTAAATGTGCATCGAAGACTCCAAAAGCGCGCCACATAGATACATTCACATGTTTGGGCGTGCCATCGGATCTAACATAAATATAACTGGGGACTTATTACTGCATCCCATTCCATACGATAGTCTAAGATTCAGAAGATGGTTCAAAGGATGTCTCTTGGAACAAAGTTCTTGAAGACTTGATAGCAGCACGTCGACAACGAAACGTCTCACAACTCATCTATTTCATCCAGTGGCTCCAGAAGATTTAGACCATACAAGCATCTACATCATACTTTCATCCCGATTAGAAGGTCCGGGAACTGAATAACCTAAAATCAAGGATGAACCGACAATGCAACCACATCCATCCGTCCCAAGAATGCAATAAAGTTTGGTAAATTTTGGAATTCACTGGAGAGACACTCCAGACGAAAGCACGGATCCGGACGAGCAACAGAAAATAGAAGAAGGTCAATACCTCTTTTCATACGGACAGAGTTTCTAGAGTTTGTACAGAATAAAGTTTCCTTCTTTCTCCATGAACGGGAATAGATGACTCGGCGCGACTATGCTACCTCGGGCCCGCAACATCCCTCCTGAATTCTTCCTAAGTTTCACTGTCGCACCATTTTCACCTACTAAACGAGCTCAAAAACTAAATATTCTCGCGTAGGAAGATAGGAAATTCTTTTCGGATTAAAATGGAGGGGCGGACCATCAAAATCCGAGTTCGTACGAGAATTCTACAATGATTCTAATAAGGGGCTCTAATTAGGGGTTCGGCATGCTAAACCCTAATTTAGACAAAGTTGTCATTATCCCACGGAACTGAAGCAAGTTGTTATCTTCCCGAATCCATTCGTCACATTCCCACGGAGCTAAAACAAGTTGTTATCTTTCCGAAGCTAACTCTCACGCCGTTCAGGCCAATAGATCAGCGCCCGCGCCAAATTTACACTAGCGACTCCCATTCCAAGACGATCCAGAGCTAACGGCTCATTTCCAAGCCGCACGATACACGCGGCTCCCATTCCAAGTCAACCAATGTTGATGGCTCGTTCCAATCCAATCCAACGCTCACGTCTCTACGATACCTGCGGCTCCCATTCCAAGTCGACCAATGCTGACGGCTCATTCAAATCTAATCCAACGCTCACGGCTCCATTCCAAGCCGCACGATACCTGCGGCTCCCATTCCAAGCCAACCAATGCTGACGGCTCATTCCAAGCCAATCCAATGCTCACGACTCCTTTCCAAGTCGCACGATACCTGCGGATCCCATTCCAAGCCGATCTAGTGCTAACGGCTCCAAGTTCAAGCCGACCAATGCTAGCAGCTTCCCTTCACACCAAATCTACACTAGCGGCTCTGTTCCAGCCTAACCTGTGGTACCACGATCATAATTTACGCAAAGCCGACAAATACGAGGATCACAGATTCTCCTTGCTTCCCGAAAAAAGTTAGACGGATCTTCCTGACCATCTTGCATGATTTACGTTTCGATTCTGTCCTTGTCTGTCACCATCTTATGCATACCTCACAACAATGACCCTATTTCGAGCTAAGCAGGGGACTTAATGTTGATGGTGTTTTTTAGCTAAAGGTTAAAATCGTAAAACCCTAGTCAGACAGTGACGTCACAGAACTTGAGTAATAATGTCTCCACTAAGCGCATTTATTGAACCCTTTAATATGTCTGCGAGAAAATTACCAGGGTACATTTTTTAATACTAATTAGGGTTTCGATAGGCCAAACCCTAATTCCCAAACCACATGTGCCAATGGCATACCATGCCAGCCACACCTCCGCACCAAGGCATGCCAACCATGCCAGCCACACCATCGTGCCAATGGAAAACCATGCCAGCCGCACCATCGTGCCAATGGAAAACCATGCCAGCCACGTCTCCGCGCCAAGGCATGCCAACCATGCCAGCCACACCACTGTGCCAACGGTAAAACATGCAAGCCACGTCTCCGCGCCAAGGCATGCCGACCATTCCAGCCACACTACCGTGCCAATGGCAAACCATGTCATCCACGTCTCCACGCCAAGGCATGCCAACCGTGCCAGATGCACCACCGTGCCAATGGCAAACCATGCCATCCACGTCTCCGCGCCAAGGCATACCAATTGTGCCAGCCGCGCCACTGTGTCAATGGAAAACCATGCTATCCACGTCTCCGTGCCAAGGCATGTTGACCATGCTATCCACACCACCATGCCAGCCACATCTCCGCGCCAAGGCATTCCGACCATTCCATCCTTATCACCGTGCCAATGGCAAACCATGCCATCCACGTCTTTGCGCCTAAAATATGCACGAGCATGCCAACCATGCCACCATACTGCTGGCTTCCAAACGAAGGGTTGCGACAATCGGCGACTACCCTTTCCCCTGAGATGCAGATCTCAGCCATACAAGTTCACCACCAAACGCGTGGTAACTTCTGGCCCAATTCCAAAACTATACGGTTTGTACCAAACCCTAATTTGGCCATGCCACCAGGCCGCTGGCTACCAACATTCCTCTTGAATTCTTCATGAATTTTACTTTCGGCCTGTTTTCACCTCCCGAACGAGTTCAAAACCTAAATATTCCCTCTTAGGGAGATAGGAAATTCTTTTCCGTTTAGAATGGAGGGGAGGACCATCAAAATCCGAGTCCGTACGAGAATTATACATCGATTACAGTAAACGGCGCTAATTAAGGTTTCTGCATACCAAACCCTATTTTATACAAAGATGCAAGGGCTTCCCTTCCAAGACGCAAGCGCTTCCCTTCCAAGCCGCACACTGCCAGTGGCTCCACTCCACATTAAAGCCATGTCGGCCATGATTTCATGTCGTTGGCTACCAAACGAAGGGTTGCAACAATCAACGACCACCCTTCCATCTAAGATGCATATCTTTGCCGTCCAAGGTCACCAGCTAACGCATGGCCACCTTTGGCCTAACGCCAAAATCCTAGCTTGCCCACGCCTAACCACGTTAAAGCCATGCCGGCAATGCTTTCATGCTACTGGATACCAAAAGAAGAGTTGCAATAATCAATGGCTGCCCTTCCATCTGAGATGCGGATATCAACCTTTTAAGTTTTCCACCTAACGCATGGAAACTTCCGTCCCAAGGCCAATCATCACGGTTTGTTCTAAAACCCTAATTTTGGCCACGCATAAACTATGCCAAACCATGTCGGCCCTAAACCATGCCGCTTGCTGCCAAACAAAGGGTTGCAACAATAAACGGCCACCCTTCCATCTGAGATGCAGATCTCAGTCGTCAAAGGTTGCCAGCTAACGCATGGACACCTTTGGCCCAACTCCAAAATCCTAGCTTGGCCACGCCTAACCACGTTAAAGCCATGCCGGCCATGATTTCATGCCGCTGGCTACCAAGTGAAGGGTTTCCATAATCAATGGCTACCCTTCCTCTCAAGATGAAAAATTTCGACCGTCGAGGGTCACCATCGAGCCGGTAAGTATCCCAAGATCAACTTGCCAAACATCAGCAACATGCTATATGTTTTCGACGAAAACACTCGAGACATCAACAAATGTCACAAACTGGGGTATGCTCATTAGGGTATTGGTTTGGCAGTTTACAGCATGCGGCATACTCTACGCCCATTACAAGACAGTTTCATAAGGATGAGGCGATTATAAAATACAAGGAGTAATGGTGAAACTCTTTCCTTTATTATGGAACATTATTTCTAGACGTTACCGGTTACCACATCCTCCTATTTACTCATCTGTTTCTATTTCTTACGAGACCAGAGTACGTTTCACTTCGACTTGTATAAATAGGTCTCACCTATTTCCACCAGAGAACAAGTTCTCATTAGGAGCATACAACACTCAGAAAACAATTTGCTATCTTTCCATCTATTAGCTTCCCGCTTTCTGATATAGGTCGTAAAACTACTACTCTTACAGAATCAACTATTCTGGTCTCAACACTCTCTTCGCTTCCCTCCCCAAAACTAACCCTTCTCCTTCACTTTGTGACCAAAGCAAATCTGGAACGACCATTTCTTGGTTTAGGCTGGATTTGTACAGATTGATCTCTCGAATCTAAAGTACTCCCTTGCAGTACATTGTTTAGGGTTTAAATTTATTTCTCACCCACACACCCGAAATTACCAAAATCAGCAGAAACCGTTTTCACCCTCAAACACACCCAAATTACACAGTGTCCTTTACTCAATCGCAGTAACCCAGTAATAAAATCCATGGATATATTCTCCCACTTCCACTCAGGAATAGGTAAAGGTTGCAATTTACTAGCTGGGTGTTGGTGTTTAATCTTAACTTGTTGACAGGTCAAACACTTTTGGAAGTATTCAACCATATTTCTCTTTATTCATGACCACCATTACCATCTCTTCGAATCCTTGTACATCTTATTCCCACATGGATGTATAGTGTACTTGCTTCGGTGAGCTTCATCTAAAATGGCTCGTCTCAGATCATCAACTTTGGGAACACATATTCTTCCAAGGATTCTCAACCCACCATCTTTTCTCACAACATAGTTCTCAGCTGCTAACTCCCGAATTTTCTCAAGCTGATTCTTATACCACTAATCATCAGCTTGAGCTTCCACTATAAGACTCATCAAATACGGTTTGATAACCATACTACCAAAGAACAAGTCTTGTCCTCCAGCTGTTCCCATGTAGAAGTCAAAGAAAGAAACCTCTTCTAACATACTCCATTGTCGTACCATCATCGCAGCCACAATTCTCATTGGTTGCCGGCTCAAAGTATCGGAGACCATATTAGCTTTCCCAGGGTGATACTCTATCTTGAAGTTATAATCTTTAATCAACTCCATCCATCTCCTCTGACGCATGTTCAACTCTTTTTGAGAAAATAGGTACTTGAGACTCGTGTGGTCAGTAAAGAGCTCAAACCTTAGTGTTTCCAAATCTTAAGCGCGAACACCATAGCTGCCAACTCGAGGTCATGTATAGGATAGTTTCTCTCATGAGTTCTAAACTGACGTGAAGCATAAGAAACTACCATGTGACTCTGCATCAGCACACATCCCAACCCCTGAATCGAAACATCGGTATAAATTATCTTCTTAACCCCACTCTCCGGGATGATCAGAACTGGTGCAGAAGTTAGTGTGCTCTTAAGTTCACAAAAAGCCTTCCCACACTCAGCAGTCCATTTGAAAGGAACATCCTTCTTCATAAAATTTGTCAAAGGGCCAACAATCACCTAAAACCCATTGATGAATCGACGATAATAACCAGCCAACCCCAAGAAACTCTGGATTTCAGTTAATGTCTTTGGTTGCTTCCATTATGTCACATCCTACACCTTTAAGGGGTTGACCGATATACCATCTCCTGATATGACACGACCTAGAAATTTCACCTCTTGCTTCCAGAATTCACACTTCTAAAACTTAGCATACAACTGGTGATCTTTCAAAGTCTGGAGCACTAGATGAAGATGTTTTGTGTTATCTTCAGGAGTCTTAGAGTAAATCAAAATATCATCTACAAATATGATTATAAATTGATCCAAAAATTCCCGAAACACATGGTTCATCAAATCCATAAAAAACACAGGTGCAATTGTCAACCCAAATGACATCACCAAAAACTTGAACGAGCCATAAAGGGTCACAACAACTGTTTTAGGAACATCACCTTCACGAATTAACATCTGATAATACCCAGTCCTCAAGTCGATAGTAGAAACCCAATTAACCCTCTTTAGTTGATCAAACAAATCATCAATCCTCGGTAAATGATGCTTGTATTTAATTGTAACCTCATCCATCTTACGGTAATCGATACACATCCTAAAGGACTCATATTTTTTCGCTACAAACAAAATTGGTGCATCCCAAGGAGAACTACTTCGTCTAATGAATCCCTTCCCAAGTAATTCTTCAATTTTATTTTTCATCTCACTCAATTCTACATGTGACATTCGATAAGGAGATTTGGCTATAGGTGCAGTACCAGGTACCAACTCAATACAAAACTCCACCTCCCTCTGTGGCGGCAAGCCTGATATATCGTTGAACACCTATTGATATAAACTTACCACTTCGATGGACTCTAATGGAATAGTCTCCACCGATGAACCCTCAAGCAAAGAACTGCATAACTTAAGAGTCTTCTCTGAACTTCCAGACAAGTCAGACACAACAACCTCACTTTCCTCATGAATAGGAAAAGTGGCTGTCTTAGCATAACAGTCTAACTTAGCATGATGGGAAGCAAGCCAATTCATTCCTAAGATAACATCATACACATCTAGATCCATGACAAAAAAAATTGAAGCAAAATATATCGTGCCCATGCAAATAATGCACGACCTACACATATGATCAATAGATGTTGAACCACCCATCAGTGAAATAACAACATAGGAACAACGCTCTAACATAACAGGCAAAGTTTTCACAAACATAGCAGATATAAAAGAATGGGTATCTCCAGTATCCAAAAATACTCTACCATGACGAGTGTAAATAAGGAAAGTACCTTCCAATATTACCATCAGTCCCTCACCATTATGAGGCAAGACAACATTCAACCTAGGTTGAGTCCCTCGGCCTTGAGGCTGATTCTGTACTTGACGTCCCGCATACTCAGCAGGAGGATCTTTTCCCTTATTTGGACAATCATCACGAGCCTTGTGTCCTGGTGTTTGAAAGTGATAAGAAGGTCCCTTAAATAAATAACCCTCGGTTCTCATGGGCTGAGGTGCATTCACCATGGATCAAGTACCACCGTTCCCTTCCTCTGTTCGTGGCTTCTTCCAACCCTGATTACCTTGGTGAAAATAACATTTCTGTCCATTGGCATTCCCACCCTTATTATCCTTATTCTCGATGACCTTATTATCCTTATTCTCGATGACCTTGGTATCCACTTTACTAGATTTCTTCTTCCTTGCCTCTTGGATCTTCAAGCAATGTTCCCTAGCACAATTCACAGCCGTGGCATAAGTATTAAAACTAGGGTTTCCAATAATGTGTCAAGCAGTCCCATTATGCAATCCACACAAAAACCTTTCGATCTTGTATGCTTTGGTAGGAATAAGAAGAGCAGCAAAAATCGACAAACGATCAAATTCGCACTCGTAATCAACCACTAATTGATTTTCCTTCTGCTCTAGTTCCTCAAACTGCCTAATCATATCTTGGAGCTCGGCCGGGGGAAAAAAGTGTGTCAGGAACAAATCTTTGAATCCAGTCCAAGTAACCTAATCCATGGCATCAACTTTCCATGGCATCAACTGTCATGTCCATCGACTCCCACCATGTTGCTGCATTCCCCTCCAATAAGAAAGAGGTTATCCTCTGTTTATAAGCCTCAGAATAATCTAACTGAGACAATATTCTATCCACTTTTGTGCACCACTGATGTGCTTCAGTTGCACCTCTCTTTCCTGTGAATGCAGTGGGTTTCATCTTTTGAAAATCTTGGTAATATTGAACCCAAGTCTTCCCTTTTATCTCTACAATTTCAGGTCCATTCATTTCTGGAGGTGCCACATTTTTCGTACCTCCACTTTGAACAAGCCTATGATCTAATGCCGTTGTGATCGCAGTATTCAGCATTGTTTAAAGATTCTCTAACGATAAGGAATTAGGCCCACCCTTTCTTCCTTCGGTATAAACAAATCGAGATCCACCTGTGGACCTAGTCCTACGAGATCGAGAGTTACTTTTGGACCTTGTACTATGATATTGAGAGATACCTGTGGACCTAGTCTCATCTTCCCTACGATATCTACTACGAACATTGCTTGAGTTATTTTCTGCCATATAATCCTCAAAAAAATTCTCACTCCTTCGGCCACGACCACAGACTTCAGTATTGTGTCTATCGCGACCATCCATCCTCTAAGAATGAAAAGAAAAACAAGAAACAATCAACACAGAATCACAAAAAGAAAATAATCAAAGTGATCCTATAACTCGCGCCTAACGTGATCAAACAAGACCGTACACCCGCTCCAAAGGATTTATGTTACCAGGGATCTGATACCACTGTGTAACATCCCCACTTCGAATTCTAGGTCGTCCACCCTAAAATCCACGGTGTGGTATACTCATGGACCACTTTACACACTCAAACCGTCAAGCCAACAAATGGAGATCAAGCTATTGCATGAGCACGTCTAATCCATAAATAAATGAATTTCTTTAAATGAAGTTGATAAGGAAAAATTATAAGTTAAAATGAAACTTTTTAGAAATAAAAATAATCCTCGACTCGCAGGTCGGCCACCAAAATAAATGGGAAGAATATATTTAAAAGAAACAAAATCTGATCTTTAAAAGAAATCAATAAAACATTTAACTAAGCACCTTAAATTATAACGAAGTAACCTTTTAGGATAGAGATGTAATCTATAGGCTAGGTTGCTCCACGGTCACGGTCTCTTGAAAAAAATAGTAAGTTGGGTTAGACTCCAACTAAAAGTAGACTTTCACACCCTTATAACCATTAAATACGATCTAACAAGCCCAAAATGACTCATAGGTATTATCTATCGGTAAGCAAAATTTATGAGATGGAAGCTTTAGTACTGTATTAATGACATATTTTTAGAGAGTTAAGCGGACTAATAAAAAGAATGCATCCAAGTGGACAAAACAGGCTGTAAAGTGATAAACAGTGAAAACTTAAAAAAAACATAGATTTGTGAAAACTTACCCATCCCATGTGAAAAGGAGAGGGTACCTAAATATACCTCAAGCTATTACTTTTCCTTCCTACAAGTCCTTTCCCGAAAGTGATTGTCTATGGACTGAGTCGAGACAATACAACAAATCGGTTCACACTTTATGTGATCGTATATGGATACGAGATCGAGACAATACAACAACAAAGTGTGTTTTCTTGATACAAAGGTTAGGACTTAACCAAACACAATAGGATTCACATATCAAGTAAATAGGAATTAACATTTGTGCAATTTACTTTAATTATAATAAAATAATTATAATGCGGAAATATAAAGTAAATGACACAACAAGGTTTAGTTAACGAGGAAACCGCAAATGCATAAAAATCCCGGGACCTAGTCCAAAATTGAATACTCTCAGGATTAATCCGTTATACAAAATAATACCAACTTTGTATAGTTGAGACCAAGCAACTAAATCTATAGCTCACCTAGTTTTGTCTGTATTCTCACGCCTCCAACCTGTAAACAAGTCACGTACTTGGACCAATTCCTTTGGTTCGTATTCCAAATAGTAAAGGAACAACAAACTGTTTGGTATCAACTCTCTTCAACCAAGTGATATGAGTTGCGCAAAGGTTCCCTTGTTTATCTTAACATAAACTCCTTTGCCAGGTTCCAAGATCTATCTTATGTTCAATCACCCAAAGGCAATTGTTAAGATTAAGCCAATCAAAACCTTTAATCCCAAGGAAATGTATTGATGCCGATCTTCCTCAACTATTCTATCAAAATACCCAAAGGATAAATCAATTATAGTTGGATCCTCTTTTTCCCAAACAAGTATTGTGCACACCAAAGATTATAAACACCAAGTCATAAATCTTCTATCTCTTATTCTTCTTTAAATCTTCTTAGATCTTCAATAAACACCTGCACACAACTACTTGAATCTCTTGTGATCAATCACACACAGAACGGAGTCTGTTAACAATGGATTATCATAAGATCTTATTTAGATCTAACAACAGTCTAAAGATCCCTCTCAAAACCTTGAACTAGTTTGAGTTAATCTTATATCAGAAGAGAAGATTCTCAAGCATAAACAAACTAGGTGCAATCAAAGTTCAACCACCGTTAGTCAATCAAATCAATATGAAAACTAAAGATAAACCGTAATATCTAGTTTCCCAACAATGGGTCGCGCTAGAGTTTCTCAATCCCAAAGAAGACTTTAAATTGTGCGTCCATAAGAGATTTCACCTAATTAGATTACTCTCCTCTCCGATAGGCGACTTCACCAGTAACAAAGACAAAAGAGGAAGTCTATTGTTACACAGGATTAATTTGCTAAAAATGCAAACTCAAAGTATTTATAGACAAGGAAGTTTGGACACCAAGGAATTTCCAAAACCGAAAATATTCTCAAATATTTTTCATTACTACACCAAATTCGGTTTTCATAATTCCTGTGAATGCACTGTCCAAAAATACGATCGAAATCTCCTTGGAAAATCATTAACTATTAAATGCATATTACTAATTCTTATTTTACATATATAATTAAAAACCTTTAATTAAAAAGATTCTTAACTTATTTAAATTCGATCTTGGGATTTACTTCATTCTTAGCTTTTAAGGAATATCTTTGAACAATATAGAAAAAGCACTAATGCACCGTGTTCAAAGTGTGTTGACATCTTACTCTTGCAAGTCCTTTTTCATACTTGCTCATTTGAAACCAATTTACCACACTTCCAAACAAGTTTATAATTGGTTCATCTGACTTTCAAGAACAATGTGATTGAATTAAAAAGATTCTTAACTTATTTAAATCACAAACCATGGGTTTAAGGAATATCTTTGAACAATATAGAAAAAACAAGTTCAAAGTGTGGTTCTAGTCCTTTTTCATACTTGTATTTGCATAGTCTTCCAAACAAGTTAGCTTACCATAATTTTGATCAAGTGACTCAATCACAAACCAGGTACTAGGATGCCAAAACAAGTATCGGTTCTACCTTCACATAGTCACATTTGGTATCTAACTTATATTTGGTATCTAACTTGTATGTACTGCACATGTCCATAGGATCGGTTCCCCCTTCCCAAAAACGTGTTGCACATGTTTATAGGATCGGTTTCCCTTTCTTCCATAAACCTTGTTGCGCCTCATACAAGGATCGTTTCCCCTTGTGATGCACTGCACCTGTTACTAGGATCGGTTCCCCTTCTCCTAATAATTATTCAGACACTCACAAACCCGATCATACCCCAGGTGATTACTTAAGATCGGTTTCACTAATAAAAGTCATACCAATACATAAGTCAGGCCTCATGTGAATAGTTTTACCGAGAATACAAACAAGTCATAAGCGGTTATACTAATCACATATATTGGTCATTCATAACATATGCAATGGATAATAATCCCAATAATGCATGGCGATTTCCTTTTCGATTCACAACACATATCATGAACTTACTTATTTAGAACACATGTAAACATTGTTCCCTAGGATGAAATCCTCACCTCATACACATACATAATCACAATAGCATTCATACGATTATGTCGATGTCTTATATACAAAGTTTAATGGTTAAGCAAGAAACTTCATATTGTATTCCTTAATACTATGTCTATCTAGAGTGTTCATGCTTCGCAGTTTTATGTTTTCAATATGCACGACTTGAAAGATACGTTAGGGAATGAAACAGTTCAAGTCAAAAATCACTAACCTCAAGTGGAAGGATGATGTTGTAGTTGTAGCTCCGTTCTTCTTCACTTCTTCAAGTCTTCACAATACTTGTAATATCTCATCTTAATACTTTCAAGATAACCTATACGAAGTTGACTCTAGCACATTTAAATCAAGCGACTCTTAAATGAGTTTTGGTTCACTAAAATATGACAACCAAACTTGACATACCAACGCTTGGTGGGTTCAACCGAGAAATGCTCTAACACCATGACTTTATAGTTATTCTTACGGACTTCCCACTCTCTAGTTTCTTAGTCTACCATTCGACAACGATGTATCAACCCTTGTGCAGTCCACCTAGTTCTCCTACCATACACCAGAGAACAAGATGTTGTCGAACCCATTCAAAGATAATAGATCCATATCTTTTAGGAGACCCCTCGGTCATCGCCCTAATAATTCATGGGAATCGAGCCAACTATGGGCGATAAAACAAGTGGATATCCACGCTATTTATTATCGCAAATTATGATAAATCCGGCTGATAACATACTAGATACTGACTGTCAACACAAACCTACGACCCTTCCTTTATTCATCAATACACAATGACAGTAAAATATAAGTGTTTCATTTTTGGCGCAACACCTAATTGTGCAAAAACAAAACTATGGGCAATTATCCAGTCCAAAGAAAACGACACACATCAAAGTCCCTTGATTATCTAGATCCCATGTTGATACTACTACTTATACTATACCGTAGGCACTTAGTCCAAGTTCCTAAAGATCATTAATTAACTATACTAGTACCATGTACGATCTCAAGAGTTTTATTATTTAAGCCTAACCTGCTGTTTTGACACACCAACAACTCTAGGAACTTTACAAATAATTTTAGTCCATTGAAGTATTAAGCAAAACACCAAAAATGGGACCTGATTCCTAACACCTTGTTCACAGTAGTCGACATATGAGATCGGACATACTCATTCAAAGGAAAAACTAACAAAACCTATCAGAGGGTAATATGTAAGTCCAGGATTACACCCATATCTACTAGCATAAGAAAAAGAATGAAAGCTATCTCGACGATACACAAACTATTGGAATCACATCCTAGGCATCAAGAGAAAACTTTTTCGTCTCGTCGTACTAAAAACAGATCATATAAAAACCCTTCACAGCCGCTCACTTAACAACATCTTAAGGCTAATCCGAGGATAAGAATACAACTATAGGTATTTATTCTTTTAGTCTAATTCCTTAAAACCTTTCTAACCTCATTAGATCAAGCTTACAAGACATAAGAGTTAGAGAATCTACCTGGTAGAAGTAAAAGCAATCCCTCTAATCGAAAATAGTGGCTTGCCTCAAATCAATCGCTTTCTCATTCCGCTTCTTTCACAAAAACTAGATTTTTAGAGAGAAAGGTTTAGTGTGGTTGTTTTGTTTAAAGTTTTTGTAGGAAAATATTAATAACCCTGATCTCTTTGTATAAATCCCTTGAAAACTTTCCAAAACGGTCGATATTCTCTTCACCAAAAATATCAAAAAATAATTACTGCCCGTAAACTGAAAATGGTTAGCCAACACCAAGGTTATTACTATCCAACATAAGTTTTAGGATAAGGGGATTTTACATGATTCAAGAGATGATTACGGCCAAGCTTGATGAGGCTTAGTTGCAGGACAACAAAGGGATGCTCATACTTCCTATCAAGCTACAAAGAGTTGGAAAGAGAAGCCAATGATGCATGAAAGATGCATCGGCCATAGCCTATTTGGATTTGAAACCTTCGCAGAACAAAGGTAAGATTGAACAGTGTGGAATCTAAGTTAGCTCTGTCATGATCCAAGAGCATGCTTAAAGGGGAAAATGGACGTGCATTTTGCCTATATTTAATGCCCGGATCGTGGCTTCATCATGGCGCATCGGGGAAGTTATGGCCTACGCGCCCAAGCGCGCCAGGGGTAAATTTTCCGATCCGTCACAGTTGGTATCTGATCAAGTCCCGCGAAAACTCTAGGGACTTGTGCGGAATGGACTCGTCAAACGAGTATTGTTCCTTCTAAAGGAAATAAAATTGGAGAGTAGGCTAACTTTTGCGCGGATGTTGGAAACTGTCCATCTTTATCAACGACAACTAGCCGATAGTGGGTTAGCAACTGGACATCCTTTAACATTGGAAATTGGCCAATTTTTTATCCGTAACTGGCCGATAGTAGGTTGTCAACTTGCCATCCTTTAACCTTGGAAATTGGAAATTTTTGGTGTTGACAATTGGCCGACTATTATCTTCCGCAATTGGACGTTTCTCATGTTGTCAACTGGCCGACTATTACTTTAGGGATTCCTGAGTGGTGGTATGGGACGCCCCTTGGGATACCTGTTTGAGATATCGGTTGGAAACTGGCTAACTCGATATTCTTGGTAACGTTGTGGATTCTTTTGGATTCATGAGTATGCGGTATGGGACGTTTGCTTAGAAAATCCTAATTAATGTTCCACAACGAACTGAAGAAGAGTGATTTCTGAGCATCTGGTATGAGACTTTTGTTCAGGAATCCAAATCAAAGAAATTGTCCACAATAGTTTATTTTTTGAATTTCGGAGATGAATTTCTTTAAAGTGGTGAATATTGTAACATCTTGTGTTTTTAGCAAGGCGCATGCTAAAAGGTGTGTCATGGACCGAGATGCCAAAGCTTCCGTTGCATAGGAAAAGGAACATTGACCCTTGGACAATGCGTTGACAATGTTTAGCCAACATGGATGAACATCGGGTTGGCAGTGGCAGTGAACATCCATCTTGGCTGGTTATTCAGAAATATATGGCTACGACCATGAATAGTAAAATTGGGAGTTGATGAATGATTTTTGGTCCCCCAATTTAAGTTGTAAAAATGTCAAGTTAACAAATATAGGGAGGGGTAGTTGGTTGAAGGTGCATATGCGGACTATGCACCAAGTAAGCTTCATAGCTTAGCCGAAAGAGTATAAATGATTCTTAAGCCTCATTTATAGTTACGTAGACTCTCCAATCAAGCATGTCAAGCATGGGCATTACTATGCCATGCCACATACTCGATGATGCATATTCCCTATGCATTATGACGGAACGGCCTATACGGACTAGGCCATTACCATTATTGCTTGGCCACGGCCTCACAAACGAGTTGGTTTAAGTTTTTCGTTCCTTCGAGGATGAACTACGGTTTGTGCTTGATCCCTTTAGAGTAGGGAAGGGTACGTAGGCATCCGCAATGAGTTGCATCATTACCGGTCCAACACGTTGGCCCCTCATACCATTTAAGCTCGGTACTCGATGCAAGAGATGATTGCGGCCAAGCTTGATGGGGCTTAGTTGCAGGCCAACAAATGGATGCTCATACTTCCTATCAAGGTACACAAAGTTGGTAAGAGAAGCCAGTGATGCATGCAAGATGCATCGGCCATAGCCTCTATGGCTTTGAACCCTTCGCAGTACAAGGGTAAGATGGAACGGTTTGGAAGCTAAGTTAGATGCGAAATGCTCCACGAGCAGGCTTGCAAGGGAAAATGGAAGTGCATTTGCCTAGATTTAAGGCTCGGATCGTAGATTTATCATGGCGCATAGGGGAAGTTATGGCCTGCGCACTAGGCATAAATTTTTCGGTCCGTCACATGTTAACTTGCAAAAAAATTTCCCAGACGAACTTTTAGTTCGGTTATGTCGCAACATTTTTTCCTAGCCGAACTTTTAGTTCGGTTATGTCTCATATTTTTTTTCTCCTAACCGAACTTTTCTCTGAAAACCTATATATTGAGTTCGGTTACGTCGAATTTTTTTTTTTCCCAGCCGAACTTTTAGTTCGGTTACGTCGCAACTTTTTTTCCTATCCGAACTTTTCCCTGTGTCTTCAGAACCATTAGCCGAACTACACTTGCAGATGAGTTCGGCTACATGTTCTTCAGATGTCGTAGTAGAACTTTATTTCCATGGTCGAAATCAGTTTATAAATTTTTCATTTTTTCGAAGTTTTCCTCAATTCAAGCAACATTAACTAAATTTGAAGTATCCTAAGTACCCAAAACCCTCACTTCGAAATCAACCCTTACAGAAAAGAAGAAAAAAAAAAACACCAAAACCCCCTTCTTTTAAAAAATTATTCTTTTAAAAACACCGAACTAATTAATCTAACCTCACTAATTAATCATTACACTAAAACTAATTAATCATTACACTAACTATTTTAATTACTAAGGGCAAATTTGGTATTTTAAAAAACTTAGATAAGGAGTGACTCATTATTACTTCTAATATCCACCAAAAAAAATAGAAGAGTAGTCCCCTCCATTTTTAAGTAGTGCCCAAAAATATTATTCTTCCAAATTGATGACCAATGGGTTCTAAACGAACAGCGTAGGCCCTAAAAAGAGTCCAAATTGCAAGGTTCTGTTCACTTATTTTTCCAAAATCAACCGCATATCATATGAATATATGATTCATATTCCAGTTCCGCTGGAGTCCAAATTCCCGGCAGTTCCAGTGAATTCTTTTGAAACCCCAATCGGCAACCTCTTTCTTCTTCTTCGTCAACAATGTTGTCTTTGTTGGAATATATGTCACCTACCACTATGGTGTTGTTAAGTGAATGAAGAAAATGGAGTGAATGTTAGACAATTAACATGTGTAAAATGAGTGTTCTAGAGTTAGACAAATCAAATAAGAATACTAGAGTGTCTAGTAGTCTCCATGGTAGGTAAGCCTACATTGTTGAAGCCATAGTTCTCTTCTTCTCTTTGTAATCTATAAATAGGCATGAGTAGTATCATTTGTAATCACCTAAAATGAGTGAAATTAGGTCCTTAGTAAGTGAGAGTTGAGAGCTCTCTTCTTATGTGAGTTTAGGAAATATCCTCAGTGTATGCTTACAGGAAATGGGGTTGGACAGAAGAAGAATTTCAGAATGCATTTTGGAAATATCCTCAGTGTATGATGCAACCTGAGGAGAAGATAATGTCGACGATGGATTTCCTTATGAATCAAATGGGTTATAATTCTCGTTTTATTGCCAAATCTCCAGATATTTTTACTTATGGCCTGGAGAAGAGGATTATTCCGAGATGTGCTGTTATCAAGCTTCTGGTCTCCAAGGGACATATTAAGGAACAAATTCCCTTAAGTTCACTATTTGGAATGCCTGATAAGTATTTCCTGGAGAAGTATGTGAGCAAGTACGAGGTAGAAATTCCTGACATATTGAAGGTATACCGTACTTCAATACTTAGTACTTCTTTGCCATCTAATGAGAATTCACAAATTATAGTTCACATTGTCATAGTCTTTCCACCTTTTGTTTCGTTTATCAAGTAGTAGTGAGGAATGTAGGATTTGGCCTCTGAAATAAACTGAAACTAGAGTAAATCCGTGTCCCGTTTAAGCATATATAAGAACTATAAGGCAAAACTGAAGAATCATTTTAAATGCATATTTCTGTTTTTGTTCTCATGCTTTTATCGTACTTAATATGATTCGTAGTTCAAATTCTTTGGGTAGACCATAATATTTTTTTCATTTTCATGTGATCATGACTATCCTGATAATCTGAAGCTTTATGGTCACAGATTTGTTTAAATAGTTTTGTAACTACTGGAAATCCAGCAGTACACCCGAATAGAAATCTCAACAACCAGTGGCGGAGCCAGAGATTAAGATTAAGGGGGCTAAAAAAAAGTTATAATTATGTTGGACTGAGCGGGCTAAATACCAAGTACAAAGTGGGCTAAATGCAGAAAATAACACGAATTTTAGAGGGTTTCCATGTAATTATTAGAATTTAGGGGGGCTAGAGCCAGGGTTAATCAACCCTTGGCTCCGCGACAACAACTCTAAGACATGGCTCAAACAACGAAATAGAAAGGATGATCTATTAATAAGATATGGATAAAGATTACAAACGCTCAGATATTTCAAGTGTTGAAACCCACAAGAACCCTCACTTGTTTCCTTACAATATAATCTCTCCACTCCCAAAATTCCAACCCCTTTTACAATGGACCATGTCCTCTATTTATAGGGAAAATTATATAGTGGATTACAACTCATTTTATTTCGTCAGAAATCACACATTTCACGTGATCGTACTTTTTACTTAGCCCAAGTCATTTTCAATAAAGTTATTCTATCCTTTTCGCCTAAATGTTCGGTTGTTGTCGGTACATCTGTGCCATTTCTTGTACAACAATCCATACTTCGTGATATATCTTCTTATCCAACTATCATCTTGCCGATTGGCATCTTCGCGGATCTTCAGATCTAACTTCGCAGATACAATATTCGTTAAAGTAAGTCTGACAAGTGATTTGACTCGTCACTGACACTCCCCCTCGAAACTGGTAAAGAGTATCTTTTCTCGAGATTTACTTTGTGATTTCGTTACTCCTCGTTCGACCACGTGGCAAGTAGGTTTTCCGTACCTACAAGTTTATATGAGGATCATATATGATATGGTAATATCTTAGGCAGGTTTTAGGCAATGAAGAAGAGTATTTCCAACTTCATGGATCTGATCATTGTGAACTCATACGTCGATTATTAACACAATTTACTCATGGGGAAGATTTTGTTATTTCTAAAGAAAATAAAATAAAAAATAGTGCCCAAGGCAAATCGTGATGGATGGAATGTGCTTTTTAGGAACCATATGACCTCACACAAAATAGAAGAGCTTCATTTTAGAAGGATTTTATAATCTGGACATTGTGTACCAACTGTAGCATAAAATTTAGATACGAGTTGAAGGTCTCATCAGCAAACAGAAACACCACAATGACATGAGTAAAATGATTAAGAAAATTTTGAAGAAACATGTTGTCATTGAGGATTGAGTTGCAATATAGGCATATGACCAGTATTTCTGATTCAATCTAGTTTTTTCAGTCGATGCAGTTGTATCTGGATTTTGTTGTGTATTATCTTTTCTGCTCTTTCGCAGTGGCATTCTGGCGCATATTCTTGGTAGTTACTATTTTCGTTCAGGTACCCAACACCACATAAGCATACCTGTTATGTATCATTTTGTTGTTTCTTTTCTTTTTCTTCTTCTTCTAACTCTGTAAACTCATGCTGCCCAGTGTGAAAATGTCCTTACTAAATCTTTTCTGAAGCATTAAATTTCCCAGCTTCTGATATGATAGTGATGGACTTCCTCATTTACCGGCTTAACTTCTTCCTAAATCAACCTAATTGACTTTGCTAATTGTGCGACTTCGTGTTCATGAAATTGTGTTAATATATTGTACTAATCTTGTTTTCCCCCATTTCTTTCTGCGGCCCTGTTCTTTTCTTAATTTTTGTGTACTCATCATCATGATAATCTATCTGGACATCTTGTTCTCATCTTGAGGTCTTTTTATGTCACCTATTGGATTTCTCTGAAGAGCCAAAACCTTAATTCAGCACAATGATACTGGATAGTCAACGCTGGTCTTGTTACCAGTCAGTGTTTGGCCTCACCAGAATTGTACTCCTTTATGTCTTAAACCGAGACGTGGCTGCATCTGCATCATAAAGAATTCAGGTTGACTGCTGCGATTCGTCAAGCAATGAAGGCTGAAGTTACTATGACTGCTGCAATTCATCAAGCAATGAAGGCTGAAATTCAAGAGTCCACTGCAGAGATATGCAGTGTATACATTCTTAGATATTTCATAAGTTTGCAATAGAAAAATGAACCAGTTCTCTAATTTCTTGTGTCCCTTTGTTGTTTTGATTCCTTCGAACTTTCATCTGAATCGAGGAATGGACAAGATGGCTTTAAAATACCAATTTGTTGGCATGGTGCATTTCAACTTTTAATATCGTCTTCACTTATAATTGATGGTTGACCTTGCATTTCCTCAATCTTAGTTCTGAAGCAGCACTCACTATGCATTTGGCTCTAGCCCCGTATTCAAGAGCTGCCACCGTTTTATTAAACTCTTTAGGATCAAGACTCACACACAGGATCATTAATATTTTCGATCGATTTATCATCCTCAAAGGAATCCAGGAAAGAGTATATATGATGTTACAATCATATATGTCGAAAAGAGGTACAAACAAATAATGAAAATGTGATATACCTGCAAAAGCATGGTCAATTTGCTGTCTTTCAAGGAACATGAGAATCCCTATTCGTAATGGACTCAACGACTCTCTTTAAAGCTATATTCCCTTGGTTAATCTTTGCTTTGTGCAATTACGTACATATGTAAAAAAATCAATAAAGCTTTTTCATACTAACGAAGTTCAAAAATAAAATGAGGTTCAAAACTGAAAATTGTAATCATTCAATGACTTCTGGAACTTCTATCATTACAATTAGTTTAGATATGAATGTCGCATTTTTCGCCTTCTTACCATCATCTCTAGTCTTACTTGCACACCCAACATAGTTACAACGGGTACCCCAATCAATAAAACTAGCCGCTGTATTTTAACGTCCAATAAAGTTTTATTGATCACCTATGCAGTCAATTGACTCAATTCCTTTTTATTTAGGGTCCGTTTGGCACACGAAAAATAAGAGTAGTCAGAGGGTGTGGTGGTGAAGAATATGGGAATAACTGCATATTTTATTCACATTACTACGATTACTGCATTTCGTCGATCAATGGAGGTTGAAATGGATTCAAGACAGATCCACAATAGTAGTACGTACATTCTTAAATTTTTCTTGATAGGCAGTGTGCCAAAACTAGTTTCCACTTGTGAGTTTGTAAAATTAACTCTTTCAGTTGCAAAAGTAAAACCCTGAAGGAACTAGAACTAGATTCCCCACTATATGAATCTTTGTTTCTTAGCTCTTTTTAATACCGCCAACGAAATGGCCTTTGAGATAATAAAAGAACTAGACTAGAGTCATACTAATTTGAGTGATTAGGTTTTGACAATGTCTTCTAATGTCAAAGTAAACTTACTGATTACTAGTACAACGATGGGAGGGCCGAACGAAGAAGAATCCAAAACTGGGGTTTGTCTGCGACTATTTTCGACAGTTTAAAAAAAATGATATTTTCGTCTTGTTTTAGAAAAATGATACTTTCGTTCCGTTTTAGAAAAGTGATACTCTCGTCTCGTTTCAGAAAAAAGTGATACTTTCGCCCCGTTTCATAAAAACTGATACTTTCGCTCGGTTTCAGAAACAGAGCGAAATTATCACTTTTCTGAAACAGGGCTAAAGTATCACTTTTCCTGAAACGGAGTGAAGGTATCATTTTTCCTGAAACGGAATGTGAAAGTTTCACTTTCCCGGAAACGCAAAATTAGTCGATCCATAAACCAAAATATGATTGCATGATGCGTTATGCATCATTTTTGGTGGTTTGCACAATGTCTATGCATTTAATTTTCGAAAATTGTGTCTAAAGTGAAAAATCACTTTTCTTGAAACAGAAGTAGTAGATACGTTTTTTTTTTGTTTTTTTTTAAGCATGTACATACGTTTCATTAGTTGCAACGGAAAATTAGTTGATGCATAAACCAAAATGGCTTCATGAGGTATCATGTATCCTTTGTGGTGGTTTGTATTATGGATATACATTTAATTTTCTAAAATTGTGCCTAAAATGATAAACGCCTCCAAATTTTTCGTAAAAACTCCAAATTTGATATTGTTGTTTGTACTCATTACATAGATTTTTTTTTAACCTTTCCAACGAGATAAAATTTGTGAAATTCTAAAACACATATTTTAAAGTTTACTTTTCAATTATACCCCTGAAAAATAAGATAAGTAATAATAATTAGACCAAAAGGGAAGAGCATTTTTGGATTTTCAGGTGATGTAGTGGGCTAACCTTGTAAACGCAAAGTTTGATGAACATAAGAACAATGGTGTGGTCTCATCAAGCCGATACGGAAAAATTACTCTAGTCCTTTTTAGATTTCTAGGAAGTACCATCACGAAAAAAAATAGCTGGCTAATAATTTCTTTTTGTTCGAAGAAAATGCTTCACCTAATTTATTGACAGAGGAATCACCCTTGGTCCTTTTTCGTTTTCCAGAACAACAAAACAAAGATTTGTCCAATAGTAGCAGTTAAAGAACAATGGCTTGAATACAAGAAAACGATGAATTCTTAAGTCCAAAAAAGTAAAACCATGATATGAAATCCTAAGAGAAAAATTACTGTTGAGAGTTGACAGTCCATTTGAACTTACGCCCTTTCGGACCAGCGCCTAAAGCTGGCGCCATAGACCAACTCGGCCATATCCACATTAATGGAATGGCCAGCGGATAAGAAAACAATAAACGACGGATTAAAAAACTGCACATCATCCTAAAACAGGTTGTTCTTTAGGGACCGTCACTATGTGGGATATACCTCTCTCATCCCCATTCTTATCAATGCACATGTACTAGTAGAGTTCCATGCTCAAACAAAAACTAACGTACATACAGATCTATAGATTGACTTAAGTCAAATCGAAAGTAAACTAACAACCTTCCAACTTTCTTTTTCTTTGAGAGAAAGTAAAAAACATTCTTTTACATAATATAGTTCATAGTTACAAACTAAAATAACATAATTTAGATTTAGTTCAAAAGGAAAAACTACTAAACTATTACCCAAACTTACTGCAACTTGATAAGGATAACTTTCAAAAATTAGATTGACTCGCAATCTTTTACACGCAATGCGGTGACTGAAAAGGAGAGGTACCAAGTACAACATAAGCTTTGATAAGGATAACTTTTAGAAATTAGATTGACTCGCAATCTTTTACATGCAATGCGGTAACTGAAAAAGAGAGTTACTAAGTACAACGCCAACTTTTTTGTTCGGCAACATGTATGGACAAAACCCAATATAATTGCAAGTAGATCTAAGGAAAAGATCCTTGAACTATATGTATGTAGATCTTTTCTCTTTTCTCTTCCACAATCAATATGTTTAGACTAAAAGTTCGTGAACCTGATTATGAAGAAGAAATCTTGGACGATCTCAAAAATCAATATCCAAAATCCATTTAGTTGTATCCAACTCAAGAGGATCTGAATTCTAACAAGTATGAAACTTTCAAGATATGAAATCAACAAGAGCGAGTAATTTTTTGATCACAATTAATAAGGACTTGAACAATATAATGCGGAAAAGGAAAAATACAAGACACAAGAAGTTTTGTTAACGAGAAAAACTGCACTTGCAAATAAAACCTGGACCTCATTCGGCTTTGAACGCCAAATTGTATTACGCCGCTACAGACACTAGCCTACTATCAGACTTCGGACTGAAACGTAGTTGAGATGAATTAACCTCTTAGGGATTCACCTGCAATCGTTACCCTCCAAGAGTTGCTTCAACATCAATGAAGACTTTTGATAACAATCTACCTCTTACAGATAAGCCTATTTGATTGATTTTCAATATAGGTTTGGAAATATATTTGCATTAGAAAAATTCCAGTAAACCTCACGAATATGGAACACATACACTCAGTTAGATGGGAAGCATGGATTACTAACCAACTCTCAAGAACAATCCAAACAAAATCAAATAAGAGTTTAGATATCTATATTGAGGAATCACAAGTCTGTGACAAAGAAAACTTTATGACTTTTATCCATCTCGTTCCTGATCAGAGATTACGATAAACCCAAGCATCAATATGAACAAGAACCGGATACAAGAACTATCAAGGTAAAAGATAGTTTAATTGGGCTTCACAAATTCCTAAGTGACGTCTTCAAAGTCGTAACCTAGAATACAGATTACGGGGAACCTAGGTTATAGAGGACGACTCTAGCAAGAAAATATGAGTTATTCCTAATACGTACCTATCTTGGATATCTCTTCTTGTACCGCATAATTGTTTATGTTTCCAATAGCAAATAAAAGGAACAAGGAGATGTCTAACTTCCTATTTAACAAATCCTTATCAAAACATGAACCAAGTTAGAAATAATGAAAACTCATATGCATGTAATTACTGAATAATTAAATCAAACATGCAAAGGTAGAAGAGAATTATCCCTTTTGCAATAGCATCAAGATATTCGTGTTGATAATGCGTTTCAATGTTATTAAGCCTTTTATCCTCTTCTTCGTACGTCTCTAGTACTAAATGAAACTAGTTAAGATATTGTACTATTTAAGGTGCGACTTATTTATCTCATTTGTAACTTAATAGCAGCTAAGCATATTATAAGAGTAGTGGAGACAAAGATATAAAAGAGAAAGAAATAAGAAATAATCTTATTAATCTCTTAATGTTTCAATCTACTAAACAAGTACACTTAGACTAAGCCCTATGGTCTTCTAATCTAGCATCTAGATTGTAAGTTAGGACAACATCATAAGTCATATGATAGTTCTAGTCTAGTATGCTAAATAGCTGAATGGAACAACGAATACTAGATGCGCCGAATGGAACAACGCATAGTAGAATTAGGTTGCACTGAATGGAACATCGCAACCATCTCAGCCGTCGGATAAAAAAATAAATCAATCCGCGTTGAACCATTCTGCGATAAGTTAATTTTCTTTGCTGAAACTATCTCGCTACTAGTTGGAATGCGAGATATATGTAGAAAGATAAACAGTGGTAAAGAATAGGCAACATTTTTTGACTAATCTAGCAACCAAATCTAGCCCATAGGACTTAGTCTCTTTTGCTTGTGGCGTAGAACATTAGGAAACCACTTGTTTATATACTTGTTTGTGTGTATAAATGAAACTAGGTAACATCATATCACTACACCATTTTAAGGTTTTAGCAACATACAATAGTTGTTTCTAAACCGGGTCGCAACGGGACTTCGCTGTTGCTAAACACGGTGTCGCAATTTTTAGCAACGGCATAATCTTTGTTGCGAATCTTGGTCAGCAACGGACATTCGCAACAGAAGTTGCCGTTGCGAATTTTTTTATTAGAAACAACAGGATATTGTTGCTAATATGTTGCTAATTACAGGAATACCACTACCCAAAACCATATATCGTTGGTTCGGTTCTCTTGTATTGGTTAAAGTTCTAATTTAGCAACAGAGCCTTGATGTTGCTAATCTTTTGCAACCTCAAAAAAAAAGGTCAAGTCCCATTCTATTGACCTAGTCAAAATTCATTACCCCAAATTTCCCCCTGCAATTACCCAGTTCCCCATATTCAACATCCAAACAGATACAAACTACAATGACAATACAAAACAGATACAAATGTAGTTGAGAATCACCACTAGATAATTTTATTATCAAATATAGGATTCTTCAGTTGATACAAATGTACACAAGCAACTTATGTATGTTGTGACTGACATAAAATATTTGATCTATGTTGATGTTTCTAAATGGATGGGTAACCTAGCTTTTGTTAACTGATAGAGGCATTGAAAAACAAGGAAAGAAAGACTAAATATCACCAGAAGTATCACCAGACTCCGCTTGCTTAACCAATTTCCGCTTCAAAGATTTCAACTGTTGCTAAAATATCAGCAGAGTACTGCTTTTTAACTTGAGCCCAAATACCTGCAAAATAACCAATTTTATGTTTCAGTACTAAGGTCAAAAATAAAATACTAACCATAGATTTTGTATAATCTGCAGAGACAAGTCAAAACTATGTAAAATCAACAAACTCTGATATAAGTGAACTAAATAGAGATGTATGTAAAAGCAAATCCAAACAAAATATTTAAGAGAACATCATGTAAGAGGGCAAAGAGAACTCTTTCTTCCACTGCTCTACTATAAGTGAACTGAAATTGAGTTGTATGGTCATACGAAGCTTAGAACAAACTTTAAAGTTCTATTTCAGTTCACTTACAAAACATAGTGACTTTAAACACTCAGAAAAGTAAAAAAGGAGGGTCGTACTACCACCCCCAAAGCCCATGGGGTTATAAATATAATTAAGGAGCATCATCAATTTTCAAAGGCATTATATATATATATAGAGAGAGAGAGAATGAATGCCTTACATTTTGGAGTTATGAAAATGATTTCCACTGGCAGTGTAAATAAGACTGCCCCTTCCATTTTATAAAGAATTTTGTTTCATTCCAATCTGGTTCAGAGTCCAACAAGTGGCTCAATACAGATGGTTGGGTAGACATATTGCTATTTAAAGCATCTTCAGCCATTCCCTTCGGTTGATGCCACAGTACCCTTTCAATATAATCACTGTCTTCCTCTTCAATATCTTCCTGAGAATGATGATTCAAAAAGGTTATGTAAATTATGTAGTCAATAGGAACAAAATGAATAAAACATAAATCACGAAATGAAAAGCCATTATAAAATGAAATCTGTGAAGTGGACACAACGAGAAGTGAAAAGTAATATCCTACTGCAACAATATAGTTGTTATATATGGTTTCTTCAAATGTTTATTGGTAATCAGCACATCCTATTCTAAGTCATATGCAACTCAAAAGTAAGTTAAAACCGATGGAACAACAGAATTTATCATAAATACACACAAGAAGTTCGAAGATTTGCCTCAAATAATTATCACCATAAATGAATGTTATCTTACAATATTCAGTTTTATTTTCCTGTCATAAGCCGCCAAAAACATTCTCAAGTATGTACGGACATTCATATAAGAGAAAGAGGTGTCAGGAAGGAAGTCTTCCTGATGAAATAAGTAACTAGTGAAATCTGATTTGTGACCTTTGAGAAAGAATGTCTAAAGTAACATGAAGCCATTGATTATTAGATCCTACTACATATTGTTACATGGACTAATAAATAGTATATATCTATATCAGTAACTATTTCATTTATGCAAATAAGTTCATAGATCTAACGAGAAAATACTTATGAGAGAGGGGAACAGTTGAGAGCCTTAAGAAACCACGGGAAAAACCATGTCGGAAAAAAAAGGAATAGATGGCTACAGAAAAGGTCACACCTTTGGGCCAGCATTTTTTGCATTTTCATCCTATATTTCTTCACGTTCTTCGCTTTCAGCATACGATACCTTCCGTGTTGACCTATTTGAACTGCGAACCTCATCATTTTGGCTTCTGGCATTTGCAGACACGGTTGATCGACCACCACTGGTCTTGCGAAAATTGGCAGCTGCCCTCCCCCTATTGGTTTTAAAGTCATCACCACTATCACTATCAGACTCCTTTGCAGATAAATTCTCATCTTCTAAAAAGGTTTTCTTTCTCTTTGGACAAGTATTTGCGGAGACTGATTTAATTTCTCTGCCTTTTCTACTGCAGCCACCTTTATTTTGTCCTTTACGCCGAGATTTCCCATTATAATCCAAATCATCTTCATCTGAGATAAGTTCATCATCATGATCGTCATCCTCGTCAGAACCATCATCATCCCATCCCTTATCATGTTATTATTAGAAAATAATTACTGAACATTAACTTAATACAAAATAATAAATCAGTGAGACACTAAGGTGGTGACTCATCTTATCTCTAATTCCACATATTACAAGATAAAAGCCAGTAATGTTTTGCAATAAAGTATAGAAAAACAATGATGGAAAAGTAAAATTAGCACCAAGAACAAATTATACAATGTAAAACATGTGCATGTATTAACCTTATTCCTCGTGTTTCTGTTCGTCAGCCCACCAAAATCGGGCTCAAAATCTACATCATCAGGATCATCTTCTGCATACAATAATAAAAACACAAAAACGAAGCGAAATAAATTATATAAGAATTCAATGAAATTATTTCTTGCCATCATTGTGATTAGAAGAAAGTATGTACGAGAAAAGAAAGAAACTAGACAACTGATTTCAGTGACAAACTTCAGTCATTATTCAAAGAGAAGTAGAGCATAAGTACCATCTTCCTCATCCTCGTCATTATCATCTTCATAATCATCATCTTCGTTGCCATATTGCTTGACCTTAGCAGCCTTAGAACCCCTAGGCATGTTGTTATTAACAGAGGAAGATCCAGACTGGGGCTTTGAACTAGAAGCGGTCGACCGATTCATTCATCTATAATGCATAGAATCGCTAAGCTCTTCCCCATCCTGCTCATAATAATCATCAGACAACATTTCTTCTGCAGGCACATCAGCCTGGCTCCTTTGGAGGTCATCCGCTTCAGCATGTGCATCGTAATCTTGTGTCTGTAGCCTATCTTCCTCATCATTCAAATCATAGTTATCAAATCCATCTTCGCTTCTGCAATTAGATCCCATGTTCTTCGAATCTCTTGCGGCTTCAGATCGTTCCTGAGGGCCCATAGGTTGACAGTCCTTCCAAAATGAGGAACCCCATTTCCCAGCCTAAGTTGTTCTCGTTTCAGACAGCTGAGAGTTTTCTATTCTCATAGAAGTTGTCTCATCTTCTATCCTACTTCCAACATCTTGCTCGCCCTCGCTCCCGGACCGATCATCTACCATGTATCGGAATAGATGCCTATCCACACTAATAGGAATGCACCTTAACACATTATGAATCAAATTCCCATTCAATGATGCACATGTGAAACACAGCGGATACATATAAATGATGGTTCTCAATATATGTACATACCGACTAGCACTACCGCCAGTTCAGGACTAGTCGCCATATCAGACTACCATAAATTAAAAATTGGTCCTGACTTTTATGCTACTCCAACTGTTGATGTACTAACTTAAAGTTCATAGTACTATGCCATAAGACCCAGCAAAACAGTTCCAATTCACAAAGCACCCAATATTATACATATATGCTATCTAAGAAACGAGGAACTATACATAGTCACAACATTAACTAACAAACCACAAGTATCCCAAATTGGAAATCAAGTACCAACAATTTAATAACATGCAATTGTTGTACAGGGAATAAATTCAGGTGAGCTAAAATGCACACATTAAATCACCATTTCAATACCATTGAAGGATAAAGAACTTTTACCTCTTTCACTTACATTCAAGCTTTTCATCAAACACATAATGTTAGGTAATAATTTATACTTGGGAGAGTGTCATTTTTGTGTAGATTTGGCTCCCTTCCATAACTTTCTTATGACCCAACAATTCATGAAATTCAATGATTCCAATTATCGACCCATATCTATCATGCATCGACAACAACACAACGACATCAAGAGATATTTCTTTCACTACTTTCTTGTTGTAATATTAGGTACAAAATGTTAGCAAACTCGTACCCAGACTTGTCTTTATCTTAACTTCTAAAATCTCTTCCCTTTCTTATCCAAATAAGAATACTAGAATGGATTCATATCAACGGCAGTAACCTTTGCACACTCTCGTTGTTCTCTTGTCAGTGAAACCCTTATCCCCATTTGAATGTGAAATAGTCTAGCCAAATCTTGAGAATAAAATTTTTGCTTGAAAACAAAAATCAGTAATTGGAGATGAGGAAAGGGAGCTCAAATCAAAATCAAACTTATCATGATTTCTTATTTCTTTACTCAAATCAAAAAGAAACCCTAAATCTCACAAACCCTAAATCGGAAAAATTGGACCCAAATAAAAAAACTAGAACAAAAAGATGACCTTATAACCTGCTTATCAGATCCATGCTTCTAAATCTCACAGATGACCTAAAGGCTCAGATCAATGCTTCCAACTGCAATATAAATTCAAAATGAAATCCATTAGCAAACATAAACCTAAACCCAACATACACACATAACAAAACGATTATTACCTGTTGATCGAACTAGGGTTCTCTGGGGTTCAATCGATTTTGTGATAGGGTATCTAAATCTGATTTTGATGAATTTATTCTCTTGATTAATAAGAAGTCAGTTGAAGAAGGGACTAGGGTTTGATTTTGAATCTGTCTTGAGAACTGAAGAGACTAATGGTGGTCCTGTGATCGATCTGGTTAAAAGGGTTTGGAGTTGTTGCTGACCTAGGGTTCTTCAGAGCTGCAGCTCGAAGAAGAAAGAGAATGAAAAAAAATATGGATGAGAAAACTCAAGGATAGAAAGATATAAGGAGGATAAGGCTGAAGGGTGGAAAAAAAAAGAAAAGAGCTTGACCAAACTTTGACTTGGGCGCAAACATAGGTCAAAGTGTTCCCGACCACACGCGTGCTTCGCATGCATGAACAACTAGCTGTTGCTAATAGTAGGGGTGGGACTTGGGTTGGGTCAACCCACCCAACCCATGCCCAACCCGAACGTTGGGCGGACATGGGAAACGTATTTCAAAACTTTGGGCAAGCTTGGGCATAAATTTTATGAACCCGAGTTAAATTTGGGCAAGCATGGGCACAAATATTTCTAACTCAAACAACCCGCCCAACCCGAAGAACTATATATAAGACATTTTTTATAATTAGTATTATCATCTATTTAGAGAAATTTTAGATATTATCTTCAAATCTATTAATGAAAATATAAATTATATGAAAAGAGTTTATATTATTGTAAATAATCTTCAGTTATTTGGAAATTTAAAATAAATGAAGCAATTAAATCTTATTATTACTAAATTTATTATTATCACATTAATAAACTTGTATGTCTAGTGGAACTTGGGCCAACCCGAGGAACCCGGGGAACCCGAGGAACATAACTTGGGCGGACTTGGGCAACACCTCAATGGGTTCCACGGGTTCGATGGGAAATCTGGGAAAAGAATTCCTAACTCGGGTCTGCCTCGGCCAAGCCTTCTAACCCGCCCAACCAACCCAAGTCCCACCCCTAGCTAATAGCAACTGAAAATTCAAGGTTACGAAATTAACAACATCATCCCGCCGTTGCGAAATATTAGCAACAGAAATTAGCAACGGAAATTTCGCAACGGAACTAGTGATGTTGCTACTCTGGGTTGCTAAAACCTTAAAATGGTGTAGTGTATACCACCAGGTAGGTCAACCATTTAGACAACTTTATATAATATGCATGATTTCATTAGCTACTACTTTCTTGTTCATTTTTTTCTTGTTTTTTAATCTTTATGGGGATTTTTTAAAACCTTATGTTAAAAATGAAAACATTTTAGGAAAGAGTAACTAAAGCTAAAAAACCGAAAAAGAGTTGTCATACGTGGTATTCACCTAACTAAAATTCTGATAATTTTTTTTGTAAAATATCTTTCGATATATTTTATAAGTTTTAAAATATTTACTGAAAAGAAACTAAATAATTTAACATGAACCGAGGAATTTTTTTAAAATTTTGGGAGAGGCGAAAGCCATCTTTAACTTATATGTAGCTCTGTGTCTGATCATTTCATTGCTGAAATGACTCGAGTCTTTAGCACAAATGTGATTGCGCACTTAAGCTTATCTATTTTCTAATGTAGCTCTTAATTAGGTAGATGTTCATACTCTTGAACATAAACCAAGATTAGATAATTAAATCTAATAAAATTAACTTGATTCAACGACTACGAGAGTGTTTGGATATTTCACATAAGAAGTAGATTTTTATTAGCTTGCAAACTTTAGTATGAAACTCAAATATAGAGTGATTACATTATTTCACTTTTGACTTCTAAGACATACACAATTCTAGAGAAGCAAAAAATATCTTTGTTCCAATTGCCAAACAGATGCCACGAAGGTTTTTGACAATCAGATAAGTAAGAGTACTTTACAAAAGAAAAAGAAAAAAAAAAGTGTTTTTGTTTCTTTCATGAGTTAATTTTTGACTTATAAACCATTTTTAGGAATTGCAATTTGTCAAATCCATTCATGGTGATTTTTTTTTTCTCTTCTTAGAAGATTAAAATATAACTTCTTAAATGGTTGTGTAACGGAAAAAAATAAAAAAAGAACCTTTTTATCTTGATACAATAATTCCATCTTAGACTGAACAATTTAGAATAAAATAACAAATTGTGATATGCTCTATTCAAAGAGGAGGAACGCATGTGGATATATTGCGGATTCAAACAATCTGATCATTTAACAGAATTGATAGATAAATGAGCATTGATTATTGAACTTGTTTGTTGTTTATACAAGGGATACGTTATTTATTATGTGTGAAATATAATTATTTTATTGTCCACCAAAATTGGTGTTTTTCTTTACTAGTTCCAACAAAAAAAGTTCCTTTAAAAATTCCAACTCAAGGTAAAAATAGAAAAATTAACAAGAAATTTAAAAAGAGCGAAAAGTATTTTCAACTCGCTAACTTAGGGTAAAATACCAAAACTAAAATAATTCAAATCATTCCAAATTCATGGAACCCGTGGGTTCTTCCCAATGATAGGGTCCCTTAAACAAAATCCAAATCCAAATAGCATAATTCAAACTTGGAAATATCCTTATAAATTAAACAAACTCATTCTTACTCAAAATTCGAAACTTCTTTAAATTGCTGCCTCAATTCATAATATATAAGAGACATTCATTTATTGTTATCAATAAACATCTTGTATGGGTAATATAAGAAACATCTTACACAATATAAGTCCCATAAAAATTATTGTTTACCATACGCATTTTTGTGTTACTTTTTTTATATTTGAAAATATAAATATGAATTGTTTTTCTTGGTACATCTTTATAAAATTGTGAAAAATGAATCGTTAACATGAGAAATTTGTACAACTCTTCTTTAAGGTTTTTGGTATCACTACCAATGTTTTTCTTAGGTTTTTCGTATTACTAACAATAACCTCCTTGTATGGCAACTAAAAAAAATAACTGACACAATATGATTCTCCGAAAATTTTCTGTTTATTATATTTGAGTCATGCGTTACCTTTTTATATTTAAAAATACAAAATATATGTTATTCATTTGATGATGTTCTTTATATTTAAAAAGTAAAATGCCACATATTTATTGTAATTGTATTTGAAAAATGCTTCAAAATGTGAACTCTTTATAAATAATGTTTTCTTCATAATAACATGCCATATACCGACAAAAACTCGTTAAACTTGATCCCCATCTCGTCACCCCCACTATGAAGAGCACGTCCCTCTTCCTCATAATTTTTTGAATAAAACAAAAACCACTTGTCACCTTCAGTAACAACAGGTTGACCAAATGGGTTTTCTTTTATAAAATCTCGAATGTCACCACCATTGTATAAATGCAATTTCTTCAAATGTTTACGAATATTTTCGTTAGTGCCTATTTGCAAATTCTAAAAGTAAGTACCAATGCAATATATTCAAAATTTTAATGCGGAATGTGTGCCGAAAATTAGTTAAAAATTACTTCTATTCCACTTTTCAAGCGCGGTGTTTGAAAACGAAAATAGGCACCAGATTTAAAGTAAGCCTTACCTAATAATGTGTCATTAAAATCGTCCCAACTGTAAGATAGAGGGAATATGCCAGTGTTCGGCTAAATACAAGAACGATTAAGAAATACAAAATTTGATAATAATATCATGAAAATCAAATAAAAATACGATGGACTTACTGGATTTGATAGAGCTTTATATGGGGAATCATCTAACAAGATTGTATTCTCAGGGCCAAAGTGACCTCTCCATGGATAATCATCTCCCCATAATTTTACAAGCTTCTTTAACATCAAAGGATTTTCATCATTTTTAATGGTCTTGAAATTTGTTTTACATTTTACTTCCAATTAAAGTTCCTATTTATGATAATTGAAATAATAAACTAAATTGATTGTAAGACCATGAATTAGGGAACATGGATGTAGAAAATGTATCTCAACTACAGTTGATTCCACAACTATAATTTTTTTTTATTCCACTAGCAACAATAGCTTACCAAACAAAATAATAGATATTCTTTCCTATCACCCATGACGAACTTTAACACTTTATTCAAATTTTTTATTTAATAAGTTTGAGCAAAGAAAACGATTAAAAACAATGGAACCCAAAAGCTAATTTGTTCCTGAGAAGGTGGAGAAAGACGGGTACAAAAAAACTCAATAAATTAAACTTATATAGGAAGTAAAATGAGCAGTAGAACAAAGTGGCTGAAGAAGATTACTTAGTTTTTAATGACCAAACGCCTACATTGAACTTATCAAATAAAAACTCCATAAACTCATCAACATTTTGCCGTTTAAAACTGAAAAAAGAAGTATTAGTGTTAGAATTATTGAACAAAAGTTATAATATAATGAGATGATGTAGAAGATGTTCATTTAGATATAACTGACATTATTCACAACCGAAGAGGAAGACAACACATGAAATTAACATTTGTTGTTCATTTAGATATACGGGACACTACCTACAACTGTAGAGAAAGAGAATACAGTAAAATAATATTTACTCAATAGTATTGTAGCAGAGCTGTCATATACATTTTTCGTTTTCATCCTATTGATAACATACCAATAGAATAGCGTATATTGCCTATGTAAGGCATGCAAGCATTGAGCTAACACTAAACAAATGATCTTAAAAATCACAAAATATGGTAAGAAGAATTAGAACATGACCATTTAGTAGACATATCCGACACATGACCCATAATAAGATAAATACAGGAAAATCCCAATTACTAAATATTATTGTAGCAAATATCTGATACGAATTTAGGTTTTTATCCTATTGATAATATACCAATGAGAATAGTGTATATAGCCTGTGCAAGGCATATAATCATTGAGCCAACTCTACAAATAGGGTCCTCAAGAAGCACACATGTGCAATTGTTTCTACATAAGACATAATCAATACATTCTAAAGCAAGGTCATAAGAAAATTATCATATATTCAAACAATGCAACTATGTAAATAGTTATTATAAACAAAATAAATCAGTTGAGTCACATCAGTAAATAACACATTCTAAATCTACTATTAGAAAGAAAAACATATCGAATAATACAAACAAACAAAAAAATGTTTAATTTCACCTAAAAGCAGCTATTACACTACAAGATATAAAAACCATAAGATTCAGAACCCACTCAACAATCAAAGACAATTAACTCGAAAACCAAACCAGCGTTAACAAGTTTTGTCAAGCATTATAACAAAGTTTGATCATCTTAAGTTTTAACATCAGATCTTACCTACAGATCCGCAGATAAATAGACCACTATGTCCCGTCTCACAAATAGTTACATCTTCATTCTTCACCATTTATTTTGAAAGTGAATCTTTCGCCCGTTAATGGGCTTTCAATAGATGCCTCATTATATTTTGAAAGTCCAAGAACAAACTCAATAGAAGAAAGGATACTATTAACACCTGGGCAAGAGATGTCCAGGTTATAATGTAAGGCGACAAAAAGAGAAAAATACAACGAAAAGGGAGATTTTCTCAGTTATTGTTGTGTGCAGTATTATGTACATTAGCTATTCGAATAAATCTAAGACTTAGACATCAGTTCAAACTTGTTGAATTTCTTTGTATGATTCTCTTGTGACAGCGCTTCTTTTTGTTTCACATGAAAAATATGCATTATTGTATCCCCATTGTGACTATAAATGGACACACAATGCATAATGTATTTATAATAAAGAAGCCGTTGTTTTGATGTTCATTTTTTTAGATATTCTTGCAGTATAAGTTTTTTTGACTCTTCATCTTATTATATTACCAAGGATCATATAATAACTGCATCAAATGGCCTTGTTGAGTTTTGTGCGTCGAGTCTTATGTACCTGCTAATGTTGAAGCCTTCTTAAGAAACTCCTAAAGATACCAAATGCTAAAATATGATAATTTTATCTCTATTTGCTGTAACACCCCGATTTTCGGGCCCGGATTCTGCCCGGATCCCATGCCCGAAAAACCGAAATGCTACTTGGATACCATAGCCAAATTACGGCTACTAATCCCAAGTTCATTAAGCAATTTATTTGGGCTAATTAATTTATGTTCATTTTAACATATTTATAGCAGCGGAATACTTAGAAAATTATTTTGGAAAATATAACCATTGATTTAACCTAATTTGAAAGCCACCATAGTAAAACGCGTTTTGGTTCTCGGAAAAAAAAATACTAACACCATTCAAGTCTTAAGATTAATTAATAAGTAACGATTTCAATCACCAAATTATAAAACATAAAACGTACCAAAGTAGATTCCTAGAATTTTACAGGCTTCATACGAGTTTCAAGATTTATGATATTTATATGCATTAATCCAAACTATAAACACTATTGGTCGTAAAGTTTCTAAAAAATTTAAATGAAGTTTAATAACATATGACCACGGTCAAACACTAAGTTGACCAGTACTGCAGAAAACCAAAATTTTGATAGTCCGATTTATAAAAAAAAAATATAAAATAGTACACAACTCTAAATTGAATGAATCTTGCCATTTCGGAAAGTTAAAAGATAAGGGTTGGTTTTATCAGAAGACACTAAGGTCTAAAAATCAGAAGATCATAATATTAAAATAGGATATTTAGGAGAATTTTACAACTGTCAATTATTTTCTGGATTTAACACGGTTACAAATAATTATTTTAAAAATAAGTATACAACTCAGAAAATTCTACAATTTTCATATAATGTCCCTTAAGATGTTTTATATTTGTCACTAAAATAATAATATCAAAACCTATTGGAAGTTTAAAAATAAAATCAGTCAACTCAACATCATACAATATTTTTCCAGCAATAAGACTAAGAATAATTATATCTTAAAATAATATTTAAGCATCAACAACCACTTTGATCATCAAAAATCATTCTCTAGGATCACCTTTTGATAAGATCCTTGTCATGCATCAGATATGGAATTTTTGTCATAATACGACGTGAGTTGTGACACTCAGTAGGCAAATAAGCAACAAAACATTTTATGCAAAAATTTTAATTCCTTTTAAAAACAACTAGCATGATTAACATCACCGCAAACACATGGAAACACCACATCCATAAACAATCAAATCAATCAAATCCGCTCGCCCCAGGGAGCCCCACGTGGGTTTAGGGAAACAAAACCGTTCCCAAGGATATCTCGTATCCCATCAAAGATAATTTTAAGGATCACAACCTATGGATCGCAGCCCGATATCATCATCATGCTCATATCATCATCAATAGCATCATAAAAACTTGTAAATATGAATTTAATTAACAAAATCATAAATAAAAAGAGTTTTAGATTGTGTTGCGCCTACATCAAATCGCAATCCCAAATGATAGTATAAAGCATCCACACGAATAACCGATACGTCTTCCGCAATAAGCTAAAATCTCTAGCTATAGTAATAATTTTCTCATAATGATAATTGGAAGAGGAAGAAATAGTTACGTCTAACTATTTTATTCAATTTTCTTGTAACTCTACCCTAAAAGAGGTTTATCAGAGAGTATTGCATTTTCCACCTCCGGCCGACTAACACAGCTCGTTAGCTATATAAAGTTGGTTTCCAAATTTCATTAAAACCCTAATATTTACGTTAACCAATCAGGAAATGACACCAAGCTATATTAAAGATATTATTAATTTTGAAGGATCAACACAACTACTGCTTTCCTTATATTCCTTATATTTTGCTTGCCTAATCAATTAACCTACGCGACAAAATAAAGGAGAAGATTTCTTTCCTAATTTTATGCACATATCATATAGCAACAATATAAATTAAATCTTTGACTAATCCGTTATTTCACCAAAATCCTAGCATTGTTAACAAATAATGCGACGACACCTCACAAATAAGAATAAGCCTAAACCAATTATGTTGCCATCTTGGTCAAACCTAGATTTGTTACCATAACCTAAAAAATCATGCACACTGTATAATCTAGCACATGATTTAGCAATTTCAATCTTAACGTTTAGTAACGAGCTAAGTGGCAATAGTGCCTATAAGCTAACTAATTTTAATCCAAGGTCCACTAACACTTGATTACCTATATTGATTTGTTACCATACAATTTGTTGCCAATTAAAGGAAAAAAAATTCTCACGTAGCCTAATTCAATCCATTAGTAATTTCTAGAAGAAAAGGAGTATTAAAAATAAAATTTTAAAATTTAAAATACGAAAAATACCATTTTAAGTGAAATTACAAAATTACCCTTTTAATAAAAGACAAAAATGCCCTTGAAATTAGGACGGATATTACATTTGCAAAAGAAAGGCTACCTCGGCCTGTGATCAAGCAATAAAATCGAAATTATTGCATCGAAACAACAACGCGTGCAGGTCACCTAAATTCCCGGTGTCTCCCAAAATAGTGACTTCTTTTGGAACCTCGATCAGCAATCTCTTTCTTCTTCTTCAATACAAACAATTAAGTTCGTGAATTGTTCCAATACATATTAGGTTTACCTCGTTAAAATAATTTTGTATACAGTTTCGTAACCGAAAGTGTAGATTGTACAAGGATTGTTCGTATAGGTTTCCTAAATAAAAAGTTGGTGGTGTACTAGTTACCCTCTAGTTTTTATTTATGGCTTATATTAGATGAATCACCCAAAAGAAATAACAATGATATTGAAACGAGATAATTACAGGTGATTTACCTTGAATGACAAGGACCAAAGGCAAAGTGGTGCAAGAAAGGTCCAAAACATACGGGAAAAAAATAAGAAGAAAAAAACTTGCAACATGTAGAGTTACGTTTTTATCTTATATTTAAGAAAAAAAACTCTTTGGACTTTGGAGAATTAATACTCTAATAGAAATCCAATGCGAGTTTAATTTTCTTTCTCAGATTCTTTTACATGAGATACATATAATCGTTTACATATTTTTGAATTAATAATAGCTTTAATAAATATAATTCCTTTGTTATCTAAAAAAAATACAAAATGTATTTTCAAAACTAAATTAATATCTATTTCTGGAATTATAGTTTTGGTCTTTTGCTAACAGACCACAAATAGTATGATCAAAATTTTTATACGTTCTACAAGAATACTTGTTTCTCTAGATGAATTTTCTATTGCATCAACCACTAGATTATCATCACGACTGACAAAATCAAAATTATTTTAAATAAAACTTGAGACTAAATGTTTGATCTCTTTTATTAAATTAATATTTTCCCATTGTATGAGAATGGAATTCCCATTGATGGATCGAATGACTAGTTTTTCGTCTGCTTCAACATGAATCCTTGATAGTTACATTCTTCTAGCCCAAGACAAAGCCTCACGAACTGCCATGCACTCCTCTGCTTCTGGATTCAGTGATCCATCTCCATAACTTCCTTTGATTCCAAGACATGAACCTGTGTAGTCACGTAATAAAATACTAGTATCAAATTGGTTAGTATTATGGTCAAATGAGGCATCCATATTAAGCTTAAAAACACCCTCTAAAAGTAGTACCCATCTAGAAAAGATGATTATATTAGATTCGGAGAATTCAGAAGTAACATTATCATGCAAGTGTGATGCAAGATGGTAATGAATTTTATGCATAGAGGAGTGAGGGTTAAGAGACTCCCTGAAAAAACAACATCTCATCTGTCCTCCCATAATATCCAAGCACAAATCATGAGAGAATACAACCATTTTTCATCATCCCCATATTGATTTTCAGAAAACCAACTTATGACCCATTCAAAAACAGAGTTGCAGTTGCATTTGAATGCGTCTATATTGATGTTAATTCCTCTCCAAACTGCCCTATAATGTCTGCAATCAAATATTATGTGTTGTTTTTCAAATAAAACCTTTTCTTTTTTTATCTTTTCCCTTTATTGACATGGAGTCAAAAAAATTCTTCTTGATTTTATTTTTTTTGGCCTTTTATTTTCACTAGTGGTTTTATTTCCATTAAAATCGAAAAGAAGTGATCCTTTTGAGTTGCGATACACATTAAAATTCAATACAATAAAAGAAAATACTAAAAAAAAAAAACTTTGGGGAGGGTTCAAAGTCAAACTTCTTGACTAAAAAAAGAATTGAATTCTAAATTAAAGAATATCATAATTATAATTGTCATGCACTTTATTTTATTTGTACCAGTAACCGGTTTATGGATGATTGTTCTTGGAGTAGTTGGCGTAGCTCTAAACCTGCATGCCCATGACTTTGTTTTTAAGGAAATCCGCACATCGGAAGATCCTGAATTTGAGACCAAAAATTTGTATCAATTTTTCATGATATTATGCATGGATCATACCTCCATGTTCGACATTATACTTGGATTCTTCCCTTTTGAAAGGAACATCAGCTATCACAATTCCTAGACCACACAAAAAGAATATTTATTGTTTGATCCATATCCTGACATAAGAAGTCCAATAAAAAAACACATATACTTGAAATAGAAATCCATAAAAAACACATATACTGAGATCAGTTAAAACACGGTGATATCAAAAGGAAATGCAATGTATTTGGATCTTCATGTCGATTTGAACAAATCGGCTTTTCCATGGAGGTAAATATTTTCCTGCTAGGAAATCCTTCCCAAACCGTACACGCTTCTTCAAAAGCATACGGTGTAAAGGAGAGGGTATCGATTATAACACCAACTTTTCGTTTGGAAACCTGTATGGAGAAAACCTAATACAATTGCAAGTAGACCTACTTAAAAATACTTGAACAATATGTATATAGAGTTTATATCCTTTTATCTTCACAATCAGAAAGTTAAGACAATAAATTATGTGAACATAATTGTATAGAAGAGTACTTAGACGATCTCAAAAATCAATATCCAAGATAGATATAGTCATATCCAAATAATTGAATCTGAATTATGCCAAGTGTGAAACTTGTTATCTATTTTTCAAGATACGAAATCTACAAGAACGAGTCTCGTAATTGATCACAATTAATATGTACTTATCTACAAAGATTAGTTACGTACTACTTGTATTATTCCTATTATAAAGATAAAACAATATAATGCATAAAAAGAAAAACACAAGACACCATAAGTTTTGTTAAAGAGGAAAACTACACCTATAAAAAAAACCTCGGAACTCGTCCATATTTGATCACCAAACAGTATTAAGCCTCTACGACACTAGACTACTATAAGACTTCAGACTGGAATGTAGTTGAGACCGAATTCACCCTCCAAAAATTTCAGTTTCAGTCGTGCTCCTTACATCTCTTGAACCTCGCAAGGCTCTAAGGAAATAGGATTTTCATTAGAGATTCATGCTAACAACGGGTTATGATCCCTGAGAGTTAAATGGGTAATGATCTCCATGTAATAACTTGTGTTTCCTGACCATCTGTGGCGGTTGTTCATTCCGGATAACGAAAATAAAACGGGTAATGATCTCCGAGAGCAGATGGGTATGATCCCCATAGGAACTTTTGTTCCTGATCATCGATGGAGGATGTCCGTGCCGAGAACGATAGGTGGGTGTACCAACCAAGGTTTTTGTATCGTGAACTCATGGTTTGTTGGTGACAATATTAATTTGTGAATCATGCATTAAAATATAATTCAATGAATTTTAAAATAACATAATTTTTTGTTATGAACTCATGCGTTGAAATTCAAATGGAAGAATTGTTGAAAACTTAATTGTGTTGTGAGATGATGTCGTAAATTGGATTATTTGTCTGAAATACTATTGATATTGTGAGCTTGTTAATTAAACATATAATTGAATCCTCGAAGTTGTTCAAAGTCTCTTGTAGTATGTTCTCTTTGATTGATTGATATTTATTCGCATCTTTAGAGAATAGGGTTGGAAGTGAAAACTATGAAGTTAGTTTAGTTACTCAATTGTTTTATTATATTCCTTGAAATGTGATTTGAATTAATAAGTTTGGTTAAAAATGTTGTTAAAGATGATTAGCGAATTCTTGGGCCGACCGAGAGAAGCGAGGGAGGACCTTATGTTGTCATTTTTTTGTAAAATCTAAGTCATCAATTGACGCAAAAAAATTGGATTTGGTGTCCATGTTTAGTCTTTTTCACTTGACACAATTATCCATCCCTTAGTCCAATTACCTTGTGTATCCTATTTTTTATGGGTATAATTGGAAAACAAACTTTAATATAATATATCTAAAGATCTGTGCCTTGGAATTTTACAAATTTTATCTCGTTTGAAAAGTTATAAAAAAATCTACGCAATGAGTACAAACAACGATATCAAATTTAGAATTTTTACAAAAAATTCGGAGGTATTTATCATTTTAGGCACAATTTTAGAAAATTAAATGTATATTCATATCTATTATGCAAACCACCACAAAGGATACATAATACTTTATGTGGCCATATTTTGGTTTATGCATCAACTAATTTTCCGTTGCAACTAATAAAACAATGTACTCCCTCTGTTTCAAGAAAAGTGATACTTTCACTTTATGCACAATTCTCGAAAATTAAATGCATAGTCATTATGCAAACCATTACAAAGGATGCATAACATATCATACAACCATATTTTGGTTTATGGATCGACTAATTTTTCGTTTCATAAAAAGTGGTACTTTCACATTTTGTTTCGGGAAAAGTGATACTTTCACCCCGTTTCAGAAAAAGTGATGCTTTCGCTTCGTTCCAAAATGGAGCGAAAGTATCACTTTTTCTAAAACAGGGCGAAAGTAGTCGCAGATAAACCCCATCTTCAGATTCTTCTTCGGTCGGCCCTCCCACCATGACAACGGTTGTACTAGCATATTTAAATTCATGTTAGAAAGGTTAAATTATGTTTGGTGAAATAATTCAAACAATAAAAATAGATATATGCATATGCTTCGAGTTCGGATATCCATACGGGTTTGACCATGATCCGGAACTCGGGGTGTTACAGACCGAGGATGTTTATAATGATATCTAGACAAATGGATCTTATATGAATCCTATGATAAAGTACTACCTAAGTGGTGAGGCGGGCCAAGTAAGGTGGAAATTTCTTTGAACGACAAGCATCCGAACGCCACGTACCATGTGAAAGTAATGGCTCCTAGCGAATCAAGAAAAGTCGTGGCAAAGAAAAATATTTTTATCATGTGGACATGGATGAAGCTAACTTTATTTTTTGGGAAATTAGTTGGTATGTGTTCGTATTTATTAATAGGGTTTTGGTTCACATGTCGACCAATTGCAGCAAATGTTCTTCAAAAAGCGTGTGTAACTAATTGTGTAGGGGATTTTGGTTTATTATTACCAGAGATCACATTATGCATCCTGACCTTCAGTTCAAAAAAAATAAATAACACCTCCTACTTTAAGCACGACACTTAATGTCTTGTCCTATTTTTATGCCCCAAAGAATCAGATATCCGTACCGCTTATGCGCAAGATGGGTTCATTTCTTTAACTAGATATAAACTAACATAAGGACTTTCCGTTCCCTTTCTACAAAGACTGGCAGGTACTATTTTATACTTTCGCATGTTGTTCGGCTCATTAACCATTAAATGTTAAGTATTCGGTACTCCGTTAGATCTTTACCGAGGAAAAAAAAAACTACACTAGATCTGCACATCCCAACCCCAATATTATCCATAAATGATTTCTTTTTGGAAAAAGATGAGCGTTAATTACCATATGCATATTTGGGTGCATGATAATACCGATACTCCAATGCATTTCTATGCTCACCGCTGGCACACCGCTTATAACTTTTGGTCATTTATGCCAAATCCTTGATACCGCTGGTGAAAATATCTTTCCGGGTTTCTCCGAAAAGTCTTTGTTTTCGTTTCTTATTATTTGACTCCCTCCCGTTTGTTTGTTTAACTCGACACCAACACTTGGCTTTCCTTACTTTCCTGGAAGTACAAGAAGGTTGGCAGCTTTGTTACGCTAGAAAAACGCGAAAATAAAAACCTACAAGGTCATTTCTGTAATTGGATAACCAGCACAAAAACCCGCCTTTATATTAAACGGTTTGTTGAATGAGAAATTTGCTGGTTGGTCCACTAGATCCGTTTAATCTATGGTCCATCCAGAAAAAATATTTAATCGGAGGTCCAAAAAAGTTACGGTCTTGCAAAAAGACCAAAGCACCCTTCTTAATTTACATGCATATATTAGATAAACACCTTTTGTATGTCTCTTACATTAAACACCTTCTCCTTATTTCTCTTTGTTACTTCCTCTCATTCTTTGCTACTTCACCATATTCAATTGAATCAAAACAGAAGAAAATCAACTAGAATACCCTAGATTTGATGAAATCATGATAAAAACCTATTGAAACCATCACAAAATCAACTGAAAAATCATATCTAAACGGGGAAAAAAATGGTGAATGAAAGAAGAATAAAAACGTATAAGAAGAGATTGACGTAGTTTTTCTAGTGGAGATTCGTTTTGGATCTGACTTTATGATTCGGTTTCATATTCTAATGGAGCTTTATATTGATACTCATCCAGAATCAAAGAAACCTGGGGTTTCTACCCAAAAAAAAAGTACTGATTTTAATTTGTTTAATCCATGTAATTTTTTTGCTTCTAATTTTGATGAAATTTATGCCAGTTTCCTTGTATGATCTTACATGGCATATCAGTATGTATTGCCAAAAACCTTGATATGTACTGTAGGTTATGAAATGTTGGCATTGTATCTCAGGTACATATCAACATGTACTAACATGTTTTGACAATACATATTAATTAATATATGCTAATTGTAGGTGTAAATTATCTACAGATCCAGGTGGCAACATCCTAGACCCAGTGCACTCAAATGCAAAGAAACGCGAAGTATAGAGAAAAGATTAAAGAGCGCGAGATTTAAGGAAGCCACGTGGATCGGGCGTAATAATGTCGGACAAGACTTGACCCAGACTTCTGATAAAGCTGACAAGATAAGGCGGGACGGGACAAACGAGGAGCTACAGTCAAACAGGCAAGAAAGTGTGGAACACATCGGCTGATCATAAGGGCGACTATCGAGACAGCCGACATCGCGTCAACAGAGGACCATAAGAGATTGGCTCGAACGAAATACAGGTGAGGAGCCAAGATTCATCGACCGCACAAGACGACGTGAGTCGGCCCGATCACAGAACAACTAATTAGATGTAACAGGGTCAACATTCTAACTTCGTTGTATAAACTTTCTCCTATAAATAGCGGGACTTGTATTCTAGAGAGGCAAGTTGTAATTTTTGGGAGAGAAAGGAGAGAGAAACCCGAGTTAGCATTAGATAGAAGTGAATGAGAAGTAAGTTCATCTTGTAAGGAAATACCACTAAGAGCAACACCTTTGTAACACCGTGAAGTAATAAGATTCATCATTTCACTCCCGTGGACGTAGGTAATCATACCGAACCACGTATATCTTGTGTTCATGGTTGAGTGTTTACTTTCGTCTGAGAAGAGTCGTATATTTCTATCCTTTGGATGTAGTTTGTAGTAAAATGCATCTACATTATGGCGCCGACTAAGGGGACACGACTAAGATCTCCGGATACCTTGCCATTAAAGTCTTCAGAGACGATCAACAGCTCCTCAATACACGTTAATGTGTTGGAGTAGAAGCTACGATGAACTCTGTTGGCCGAAGTAATGGTTGTTTTGAGTCATTTACTAAGCATTTAAAGTCATATTAGTAGCAGCGTCTTCTTAGCATCTTTAATAGTTTGATCGACAGAGAAACTTCACGAGCTCACCAGCGACTAACAGTTCGGGTTAGAAGCTACGTGAAGAATCTGTTGAAGGGACGACTGTTTGTTCTTGATAATTGTGTGTTTGTTAGCGTTAAGCGAGTTTTTTTTAGCTGCGGTAAGAATTTGGGTGCTCGGAGTTACCAAAAGTTAGCGTTTTAGATGTTTCATCGTGTAATGAACTGTCGACCTTGTATAATTTTTAGCCGACGGTGTAGCGTAAGTCGTCAGAAAGGTCATAATTAAATCTCGAGAAAGTGGAGTTGGTACAAGTTCAAATTAATTCTAGGGGTTACTTGCCGTACTTTCTAAGCATCACGTGCATAAGATCAATGAGTTGGAGCATGTAGAACAAAGGACAAACCAACTTAAATGCATAGGTCGAGTACGGAGAGCGACGTCGTACGGAGTGATAATGACGGGGAAGTGAGTACAGCCACAGATTCAGCATAAGACCAAAATAGGGTAGATAAACGGAACCCACCTGATAACCAAATTTGACCCTGCATAGTGACAGTAGTTGTAGAGTCGAACGTTTCGCCTTTTTTGTCTGTGCATTTTGTTAGAAAAATCAGGTCGAAGTAAGGGGTTCTTTTTAGTATTTTCTGACATAGGGACGGGCGATACTCGGCTTATCACGCGACGTAACTAATGGCTAGCACTTCAGGGATGATAAGGATGTTGAGGAATCGCACGGTCACTAGAAGCAGCATGCAGGCAGGGATAACGGGGCCGAGGCAAGGGAACAGTCGACAACCACCGCCCGAGGAATCTCATGCAGCTGCGCGAGGGATTCCTGTTGTAGACGAGGAAGTAGATTTGGGGCGGGACGATAACACCTTACCTCTGCACCAGATTATACTAACTCAGAGAAGAGTCTATCAAGTCGATGGACTCACAACTTCAGACACCGATAACGATGAGGAAGCACTTGCAGCGCGATCTCAGAGGCAATCGACGAGGCGACAAATTGAACACCATGAAGCTTTGGGAAGGGAACAAGAGCGTCTTAGGAAGATTCAGTTGGGGCGAGCAATAGCAAGTGACATCGGCCCGACAACCATTCAAGCTGTCAATCATATAACCAATCCAATACCGCCCCACCACCCACATCAGCACCATTACAACCTCGGCCACACCAACCCAATGGACATTCCAGTCATGAAAGTACAGACCCGACGTTGTTGGCCATTTTGGAGAGTCAGAGGAGACAAGAAGCGGCACTGAGGGAACTCCAGCAGCGGAATTTAGCCTTGGAGTATGAGAACTACCAGGCGAGGAACCAACGGACCAGATCAAGAGGGTCGTCAAGCCGAGGAACATCGGGTTATCGTGGCCGATCCGATCACTTGCCACCCATGATGGGGCAGAGTAACATTAATCAGCCCAATTAGTCAGGTCAGCCGCCATTACCTCTGGTTCCCCCAACGCAGAGATATGGACCACCCGAGGACTCGTCCACCGATGAAGAAAGGCAAGGAAGGGACGGGCGACAATATCAGACAACTAAAGCCAAGCTTAAGGAGTTGGAAGCAAAAATCAAGGAACATTCGGGCGGAAGCGAAGAGGATAAGTTGGCCGAGATTATGAGTGAAGCCGAGAAAACGCCTTTCTCTCAAGAATTGGAACAAATGCCGTTCCCACCTAAGTGTACTTTACCTTCATTCCCCTCTAGATTTGATGGAACTGGCGATGCGACCGAACACCTTAAGATGTATACCATGTCACTGATCCAATGGAGAAGTAACCCGGTAGTTATGTGTAAATTCTTTCCAGCTAGTTTGGAGGGCGAGGCGCGAGATTGGTTTTATTCGCTCGCATTTTGGTTCGATCAACGGGTACGATGCGCTAGTCGAGGCCTTCCTTGAGACCTATATGCATAACAGTCGACCTCGACCAAGAATGAACAAGCTGTTTACCCTCGCCCGAAGATTCAGAGAGCCATTGAGAACCTTGACCGATAGATGGAGGAAAATGTGTACTGAAATTGGGAAGGTACCGGTGGACCAAGCCATCTTTGGGTTTGAAAACGCGTTGGGGAGATCGGACCCCATTTGGATTGCCATGTTTTCTGAAAAACCTAAAACCTTAAAGGAGATGAGAAGAATGCAAGAACACTACATCGCCTTGGAAGAAATTCAGGCCGAATCAAGAGATAGAGGGGTACAAGAAGCCAATGCTGAAGTCGGTACTGAAACTAAAACGGTCACGGACGACCATATCAGGCGATCAGAAAAAAGATCGGACCCTCCCCCGAGGAACAGTGAGAAGAGGGAATGGATGGCCAAAGGGAAGAAGCCAAAGCAGGAATCCCGATCGTATACCCCACTAAACGCTTCTTTGGAAGAGGTGTTCAAGGAAGTTGAGAAGAGGAGTGACATCAACTACCCAAACATCGAGGGGGTACGGTTCAAGAGACCCGAGATCATCACGAACATTGTCACTACCATCAGTATAGGGGCCATTCCACCAATAACTGTCGAGAGGTGAAAGATATTGTTCAACACCTCATCCGCGATGGATATTTGAGGCAGTATGTCCGCCACCCCCTTCGGCCGGAAGCAACACACGATGCTCCAGTTCATCAAGTCTGCATCGATAGGGCGAACCAATTCGTAAACACCATTTCACATTCGGCTATGCAAAACTACACTCTCGGCCAGTAATCACCACTAGGATCCATAAAAGGGATCGTGACGGTAAAGAGATATTCAGCGTAGCCAAGTCTCTTCCCATGGAACCCTGGATGACGGTGCCCATATCGTTCTCGGCTAAGGATGTCCCAGCAAACGGACAGGCACACAGCGATCCACTGGTCATCACACTGTTGATTGAAAAGTGGGGAGTAAGAAGGATTCTTTTGGATAGCGGAAGTTCAGTCGAGGTGCTGTTCTATGACACGTTCAGAAGAATGAAACTCTCAGATGATATGCTCGTCCCATCCACATACCGTATCTACGGATTCAACGGCACAGTAACCATCCCGAAGGGAGAAGTAACTTTAAGAGTTTCAGATGGTGGTGGCTACCTCGACACACTAACCACTTTCTGTGTAGTCGACGTCGCTTCACCTTATGAGGCCATTATCGGGCGCCCATGGGTTGCGGGGATAAAGGGCGTAGCATCGGCCTTCCATCAAAGGTTAAGGTTCCCGACTTGCAAGGGAATAGCGGAAGTTATGGGCGACTCCCAGGCGGCACGACAATGCATGAAAGTTGATATAGAAATAAATGAGCGACGGAGAGCTCGGCAAAGGCAAGAAAAGAACAAAGAAAAGGAAGTGAAGGCAGCAAAAGAATTGGAGGAGGCGATTTCTCAAGCGGTCCTGGCACACGAAACGCGAGAACAAGACCCTTTATAGCAATTAAAGGAAGCATCCCCAGTCAGGGAGACAAAATCAAACTTCTCGACAGTCGAGACGACTAAATAAGTAAACTTGGGAACGATAGAGGAACCTAAAGTAGTGAGGATCGGGGCATTACTATCGGACGAAGAAACCAGTAAACTCACGACGCTATTAAAAGAAAACCTGAAGGCATTAGCTTGGGAAGTGCATGATTTGGAGGGTATTGACCCAAAGGTTTGATGTCATCACTTAAAAATTGATCCGAAGTTCAAACCGGTTAGACAAAAAATGAGGCGTATCGCGCCAGAATTGCAAGCGGCGGTCGAGGTCGAGCTGAAGAAGTTACAAGAATCCGGAATAATAAGGAAGTCCCACTACCCTGAGTGGATATCTAACATGGTCGTGGTACCAAAAAAGAAAGGGGGAGTCCGAATATGTATTGATTTAGCTGACTTGAACAAGGCTGCCCGAAAGACAGCTTCCCCTTCCCAGTATAGATCAATTAGTAGAATCAATAGTGGGATACGAGGCGATAACTTTAATGGACGGATACATGGGATACAACCAAATACACTCATGCCCGAGGACCAGGAACACACCTCCTTCTTCACGCCAAGAGGATTGTATTGTTACACCAAGATGCCATTCGGACTTAGGAATGATGGGGCTACGTACCAGAGATTGGTAGGCGATATGTTCGAAGACAAGATTCACGATACCATAGAAGTTTACGTGGACGACATGTTAGTTAAGAGTCGGAAATCAAAAAACCACGTCCGAGACCTTCGAGAGATCTTTCAAACAATGAGGAAACACAAGATGAAGATTAATCCTGCCAAGTGTGAATTCTGGGTCACATCGGGGAAATTCTTAGGCTACATCATCACTCCCAGGGGAATAGAAGCGGATCCCGAGAAGGTACGAGCCGTCCTTGACATGCCATCTCCCGCGACGGTGAAAGACGTGCAGAAACTAAACGGTTTCATAGCCGCATTGGGACGATTTGTGTCACGATCATCGGACAAATGCAAGGCTTTTTACGACATCTTGAAGAAAGGAGAAAAATTCCGATGGACGGACGCAAGCGAAGAATCTTTTCAAAGTATCAAGCTACATCTAGCTAGCCTCCCGGTCCTTCAAAGGCCTGAGCCGTCAGAAATTCTCACTTTATACTTAGGCGCGACACCCTATGCCATAAGTGTGGTATTGGTTAAAACAGAGATGGGCGTGGAAAATCCGGTATACTTCGCCAGCAAAACTTTAAGTCCGGCCGAGAAGAACTACACTAGAATAGAGCAGATGGTGCTCGCGCTAGCCTTTGCTTCCTCTAAACTACGAACATATTTTCAAGCTCATCGAATACGGGTGCTCACCAAATCGCCTATCGAAGCGGTCTTGGATAGTGCTGGGCGATCGGGGAGAATCTCCAAGTGGGGAGCCATAATCAAACAATATGATGTGATATACGAGACAAGAACCGCGATCAAAGGACAAGTAGTGGCCGATTTCTTGATGGGGCATCTAACAAAGACGGATCGGGTCTCGGGTTGGTGTTCACCACGCCAAAGGGGAGGAAGATTGTGCATTCGTTCAGGTTAGAATTCAAGGCAACGAACAACGTCACCGAATATGAGGTGGTGATCCATGCCTTACGGATAATTGTGGAAATGGGGCTGCATGAGGTTCGACTGACTAGTGACTCTCAACTAGTGATCCGGCAAATTACGGGCCAATACGCTACACACGATCCGGTGATGCAAAAATATTGGGAGCTCTCCCAATTTTACATCAAGCAAATCCCAGATATTAAATTCCGCCACATCTGCCGAAAGGATAACAGACACTCGGATGCTCTATCATACATCGCCTCACAGTTAGTAGACCCGAGCATTGAAGGGATACGCGTTATGAGGCTACTTAACCCGTCTATCCATGAAACACCGGAAGCACGGATCGAGGTGGCCGTTAACACAGAGAGAGATACAAAGAAGGCGATTGGAGAAAGCCGATACATCAATACTTAGAGACGGGTGAGCTACCTAAGAGTCGGCCCGAGATGAACAAGATCAAAAGTAAATCGGGCGCCTACGAGTTAAGGGGGGGGGGATCTTATATCGGAATTCCTACCTAGGGTCATTCCTACGATGCTTAAGCAGGGAAGAAGGCCATATAATCCTACATGAGCTACACTATGGGGCGGCTGGAAATCACAGCTCGGGAATAAGCTTGTCGGCTAAGGCAAAAACAATGGGCTACTTTTGGATGTATATGAACGAGGACGCAAAGCAAATGGCAAGAGCTTGTGAAGAATGTCAGCGTTTCGGGAAGAAAATCCATGCTCCCGGCGTACCGTTAAACTCGATCATAAGTCCGTGGCCTTTTGCTAAATGGGGAGTGGACATTGTCGGGCCATTACATGTAGGAACGGGGAAAAGGAAGTATTTGATCGTGGCTACGGATTATTTTACCAAGTGGGTCGAGGCGGCACCACTGAGGCATATTCGAGACAAAGATGTTTTTAAGTTAATTTGGGAACATATCATTTGTCGCTTCGGGGTCCCGGATGCCATCGTCTCTGATAATGGAAAAAAACTACAGGGCGAGAAAATTGATCTTCTATTTAACACTTACAACATCAGGAAGAGCAAAGCTACCCCGATTTACCCCCAGTGCAATGGGCAGGCCGAGATCACTAATAAGACCATCGCCGATAACATGAAGAAGAAACTGGACGGGGAATATGGCAACTGGTGCGAGGAATTATATAACGTCCTATGGGCATACAGAACCACACGGAGGGAAGCTACGGGGTTCTCCCCTTTTATGCTTACCTACGGAACCGAGGCGATTCTACCAACAGAAGCAATGATACCTACCACAAGAACTGAAGCGTGGAGGCGAAACGTGTCGTCCGATCTGATCTTGGATAAACTCGACGACTTGGAAGAAACAAGAGAAATGGCGCTACAAAAAATGGAAAATTATCAAAGGAGGTTACAACGGGAGTACAACAAGCGCGTTCGGCCAAGAGAGTTTAATCCCGGGCAGCAGGTATTGAAATTTCTAGCTGAATGGGAGCCGACAAAAAAGGCGGAAAACTAGCACCAAAATGGGGCGGGCCATATATAATCGAATCTAAGGCGGGCGAGGGATCGTATCGATTACTGCGACTCGACGGAACCAGAGAGCTCAAACCATGGAACATACGATTCCTGAAACTCTATCATCCTTGACGGGAAATGCGAAAAAAAACGGTAAGCAAACATGTCTTCTATCTCTGTGAAACCGTGAGGGGTATGGGATAGGGCACAAGCGACTAATGGTCATTCGTACTCGGGGCAATGCCAGTGTGGAAGTGCCGAGGTGACTTACACTCGAATGGTCATTCGTACTCGGGGCAAAGCCGGTGTGGAAGTGCCGAGGTGACTTACACTCGAATGGGCATTCGTACTCGAGGCAATGCCCGGTGTGGAAGTGCCGAGGTGCCTTACTGATCCTGGCTATTCGAACTCGGGGCGGTGGAAGTGTGCAAGTGCGAGGTAGCCTAAGGGTTGGTGGTTGGAAACCAGTTCCAAAGGTTGTTTAGACGCGAGGTCTACTCAGCTAGGTGGCCTACTTACATCTGAAAGGTCACCACCATCGCAAGTGGGCGTGTCCACTTGCCCGAGATCGGTTGATCGATAACCACTGGGGACCATCGGGCCTATAACTAGGATGACTGATACCCTTCCACTGAATCCAAAGATATAGTGATGAGATACCCCGATCAGGACATGGCATAGGGCCCGATGACCCTCCTTGTTGGGTGTGTTCGACAGAAATGGTTAGAGTTCTAACATATAAAAGCAACAATTGCAGGGCATAACACCAGGAACAAAAGCGAAACAAATAACATCGTGAGTTAATCAACAAACGTTCAGGGCAACATGCGGAACAAGAAACAAATCGATCGTGTCGTGCAACAACCAACACTCAGAGGAGAAGCATACAAAACGAAAACCACATCGATCGCATGGTACATCAATTAACAATCGCCAGAATAACATAAGAAACAAAAGCTAAATTGATAACACCAAGCGTCTGATAACAAAGTACGGAAAGCATCGCGCGGACATACGAAATAAAAAGTTTAGCGGAAATGAAACAAACAACATCGGTGACGCAGCACCCCCATTAAAACGAACAAGCGAGGTAGCGGAAATTAAAAAGGGGAGAAGTGTTTAGAGCGATTTACAACCCGATGGAAGGGGCAACATAGTGACGCAACACCACAAAAAGAAAGCTTAAACCATGGGAGGATCCGCGCGGCCTTCTCTCTGCGCGACCTCGAGCCGCTTCTTCTCCACCAGTCCATAATGCCGGCTGAACTTTCGATCTAACTCCTCCGCATGGGAGACCCGTTCATCCTCGAGTTGTTGGGTAATCTGGGAAGCGTTTTCCTCAGCCTCAGCTAACTTGAAGCCCAAATCGACCTCGTCCTGTTTCAATCGGCGAACCTCCAGATCAAGCTCCTGCGAACATTTTTGCGCGGCTACAAAATCACAAATATAGGATGTTATTCATCGGATACAACTTAACATTTTTGCAAGAATAAAGCGCGATATGGATCTAAAAAATGGCCTCAACACATCGGCTAAGAGACCTGACAGGGCGGGTAACACCGACTGAAGCGACTCTACCGACTTGGATAACTCATCCTCGGTCCTGGACAACTTCATGGTTAATTCGTTATAATGTTGCTCGTTGAACTCGTTACTAGGGCAATACTTCTTATGCTCGGCCCAATCGTTCATTAACCGATTACGCGACGCTTGGAGAACCACAAGCTGCGATCTACTCCACTCTAAATTGCCCATAACTTTATCAAATTCACGCACTCGGCCCAGTAAATCGATGTTAGCTCGCTCCACCACATCCTTATCTCTCAATATTCGTCGGCGGTCCTCGTGAAGATCTCGATTCTGTAATTGAAGAGCGTTTACCCTTTGCTCCAAACTCGTGGCTAAAGCAGTTTTTTCGGCAGCAAGACGCTGAGAAGATCCCAAATGAGCCCGTAAATTTTCCATATCGGAAGGATCATAATCAAACCGGCGATGTCGTTCTAACTCGTCCTCAAGACTTGCAATCTCCTCAGTTTGACGGTCTATTTTGTCGTCTTTGTTTGCCATTCGTTGACGAAGATTTTCCACAAGGTCTTTCTCAATATCCCATTTTCTATTCAGAATCCTAAACTCCGAAGTAGCGTCTATACCTATACTAGATACCTCGGCTAAGAAGAAGGATACCCAACTCAGGATACTGGCACGATAAAATCAATCAACACAAGTCAAGAAGAATCATATACCTTGAGCATCGGCAAGTTTGATCTCCAGCTCGTTCGCGCGACCCTTCTCATTCTGAAGTTGAAGTTGGAAAGAATCTATCAACTGTTTATCTCGAAGGTGATTGGCGGCATCCAAGCGTACACGGTTCATGATCTAACACAAACAAACGAGTTTGCATCATAAGCAACACTAAGGACAGAAATCAGAAGTGGGGCATTATTATACAGAACCGAGTTGCTCACCACAGTTTCAAGTGTCAAGTGTCAAGGCGATGTCGCCATAACAGGGTACAACATTCAACATTTCTTCACCAGTATACTTCCCAAAGTCGGAGGAAGTAAGCGCACCCAAGGAATTCATGATCGGGCCAGAAATAGTGAAGCAAGTCTCGGCGCTAGAAGACGATCCCTCAGTAAACCGGGGCACACGGGAAAGCTCTACCGGAACACTAGTAACAACCTTCTCTACGGCGGGCGTCTCCGAGGGCTCCTGCTGGTCGCCCAAACCTTGTTCACCGACTTTGTCACCCGGCACAGTCTCTCCAAACAACTCATCCTCATCGGAAATATCAATGAGGGGGCTCGTTTTCGGCGGTGGCTTAGCAATTTCTTTACCTCTACCAGGATTACGCCTAAGCGGAGTAGGGTCAACGTCATCATCATCGCGCCTCGGGTGTTTCTGCACAAGTGTCTCGTCAGAACATGTGAAGGCAAAAAACAGGGGAAAATACATGTACTTATAAGGGAATCATTATGTTTGTTACCTTCCCCTGGTCTTCCTCAACCCTTGTGCCAGCACCTCTTTTCCTAGACCCGATAGTTTTTGTGGAACTGACCTGAGATTTTCAAACAACAACAAATGACTAACTGACGCCCGAAGCTAACAAGATATAAATCAAGAAAAGCGCGTACCTTATCGGCCTTGTCATCATTAACCACCCAGAAAGAATAGGGCTCGGCGGGAAAAGTAGGCGACGGGAAGTCACCATGAAGGATAGGACCTCGGACAAGAAGCGGAACTCGGGGATAGGTCGGATCATTAGAATGTCGGGTTCGCCTATTGGAACCATGGCCGATAGGATCGGCATCCAACATCATTTTTTCGACACCCTCGGGCATAGTTTTGACCCGATGAGGACTTGCAGCAAACCCAACAAGATCGCCCAAGGTCGAAGTACCGGCTCGATAGTTGACAAGGAAATTGGCAACGGTATACTCAGGAGCGTCCTCGGGCTTGTAGGTCGACCACTCGGCAGTAGAACCATGACCATCGCGGCGATCCCTCCACTCGTTCATAATTCGGAAAGTATTGCCAGTCCATTGAGCTAAAGCACGAGAAGGCCGAATCTGGGACAAAATCTCGTAATAAAATGGGCTATCAGGGTTGTATAAGGGAAGACGAAGGCCTAGATCCAGCTGACCCAAGGTGATTACCACACAATTAGCCAATTGCTCGTGCTTCTTCATATCGGTTTTATTCAAACTACCGTTTCGGCCCGAGAGAAGGGTCACTTCGTAATTTTGAAGATCGTACGTCTCCTTTAACTGCTAAATGAACTCTTCATCGGAAAGATCTTTCACCCTTTTCTCTGACCTGCACGAAATAGAAGAAGAGCTATCAGCAAAAATAGATCTCATCGCGCGATCATCATACCAAGAAGGGCTCTCAAGCAAAAACAGAGAAGCAAGGGGGGGAACATCAAACTCGGAAAAAACATCATCAACAGACCTCTTTTCAGTCATGGAAGGAAAAGAAGCCATTAACGAAGATAATGCAGAACTCGGTTTTCAACAAAGAAAGATGAGGCGACAGCAACTACTGTAACGATCGATGAGGAGAAAGGGACGAAAGAAAATCAAGAAAGCTAGGGTTTTTTGAGAAGCGTAAGATATGAAGAAACTTGGAAGAAAACCACAAAGAAGCAGAACGAAGAAGGGCAGAGAAGAAGAAGGAAGAAAGAAGCGGGCTATTTAAAGAAGAAACTTTGTAACCGACGCTGACGGTTACCAGTCATAAAGTGGAAATTAGTGGGGCACTGCATGGCGGGATTAGCGGCATGAGCGAAGACATGTGCGGTTAAGACGATGTTCTTCCACTCGTGCCTCCCACACGGGTGGAAGAAGGGGCATAAATGTAGGTGTAAATTATCTACAGATCCAGGTGGCAACATCCTAGACCCAGTGCACCCAAATGCAAAGAAACGCGAAGTATAGAGCAAAGATTAAAGAGCGCGAGATTTAAGGAAGCCACGTGGATCGGGCGTAATAATGTCGGAGAAGACTTGACCCAGACTTCTGATAAAGCTGACAAGATAAGGCGGGATGGGACAAACGAGGAGCTACAGTCAAACAGGAAAGAAAGTGTGGAACACATCGGCTGATCATAAGGGCGACTATCGAGACAGCCGACATCGCGTCAACAGAGGACCATAAGAGATTGGCTCGAACGAAATACGGGCGAGGAGCCAAGATGCATCGACCGCACAAGACGACGTGAGTCGGCCCGATCCGAAACAACTAATTAGATGTAACAGGGTCAACATTCTAACTTCGTTGTATAAACTTTCTCCTATAAATAGAAGGACTTGTATTCTAGAGAGGCAGGTTGTAATATTTTGGAGAGAAAGGAGAGAGAAACCCGAGTTAGCATTAGAGAGAAGTGAATGAGAAGTAAGTTCATCTTTTAAGGAAATCCCACTAAGAGCAACACCTTTGTAACACCGTGAAGTAATAAGATTCATCATTTCACCCCCATGGACGTAGGTAATCATACCGAACCACGTATATCTTGTGTTCATGGTTGAGTGTTTACTTTCGTTTGAGAAGAGTCGTATATTTCTATCCTTTGGATGTAGTTTGTAGTAAAATGCATCTACACTAATGATTGATAGTTGACAGCTTAGACTGAGTAGGGATCTTGTAAATCAACTGGCAGTACATATCAATATATATACTAATTCCCCTTTTGACTATGCAGGTAGTATAAAGAATGCAAAAAAGAAAACAAATGCACCTGCAAAAATACGGATAGCTACATGACTAGTGTTGCAGCACTGATATTTTTTGTATCATGAATACTATATGTTGGTGGTGCTGTATGTTAAAGGGACCTTTCAAAGACTACCATACTTTTTGAAATGGTTAGTTAATCGTTTATCAGTTGAACTAAACATTATGAACTTGTTTTTAGCTTGATGCAACTTTAGTGTTGTTGCGCGATTGAGTTCACATTAGGTTTGTTAGATACTGTTAGAAATTTGAACCGTATAAATTAGCAGAGAGTTCTTAGGAAACAACATATTTACTGTGATATTTTAGCGAAGCAGCAATATGTTTTATTATATAATTGCAAACCGAGGATTTGTATCAATTTATGGACTTATTTTTTTGTCTATATCGAAGGGGATGTCGGCGGTCGTGGACTTCTATGCTGATAGGTGTGGAGTTTGCAGAGAATTATCTCCAGATGTGTACAGAATTGAGAAGCTGTACAAGTAATATGCTTGTAATCGTGTAATTTCTAGATATAATATCATTTATACTATTTTATTCTGAAAATTAAACTATGTTACCTCTTGAAGCATAGGTTATAATGGTCTGCAAAAAAAACCTATGGATGAATTACTAGTTTTTGAACAAAGTTGTAGATGAATTGCTGACTTTAGATGTTAACATTAGTATTGTTAGTGCTAGTAGTGTTTGATCATGTCAATTTATTAACATATGTGTTGTTTGTGTAGAATTAATATAATGAACTCCATGTCAATGCAGTATATATCAGTATGTACCGGGTGAAACCCTAGTACATGTCAATATGTACTGAGTTTCATAGCCGTAAAATTATTTGTATTAACATGGCTATTGTTCGTGTATAGTACTGGAATTAATATAATGAAATCCATATTGATGCAGTACACATCAATATGTACTGTATGAAACCATTATTTATGTATATTAATATGTACTGATACATTGATACAGTACATATCAATATGTATTAAACCCAGAGTACATATCGATATATACTGAGTATCATAGCCATACAATTTTTGTCGGCTACTGTATATTTTGTTAATATGTGTATTGATATAAGTTGTAGCATGGTAAGATATCATTGCTGGCGAATGACAATGGTGGATTCAAACTCCAACATGAAATGAAAGATTAGCATTCTTTATGCCCATTTGCGCAGATCGAGACATTGAATTCCAAGTCTAATTGTATACATTTTGTTATATGCAGGTACAAATTTGAAAAAAAAATAACATTTTTGTCGAGAAGTTTCAGCATCTAGGTTTTTAAGGGGGATCAGGCTCTAAAGAAAGCTTCCTAATCACGATAAGGACAAGTCATTTTGGTTGGCAGCTCGAGAAACGTGATAGCATCACTGGATCAAAACTTAAGCGCACTACCAGGCTGAGCAACACGAACTCACATACTGACTGTATGGAAACTAGTAAAATCCAGTGTTAGTCCTCTTAAATGTTAATATCATTCAGAAAGAACTCAATAGAGATTAAAAATCTGTATTCTTCTTGGGCTTCTACAATTGTATTCTTCAAAATAACGTACACAACTTGTTTTTTTGATAAGTTCTTTGAGATGAACATTTGGTGCATCTTTTTATAAATATTTACCAATTTATGGAACCGATTCTGATGGTGTCCATGTTAAGAATTTTAACAGGTTCTAGTGTATCCGTTGTATTTTCAAATTATGCACACCTTGTGGAAGAAACGTTAACTTATTGTATCATTTTTGTTACGCCACTAATTTAGTCAGGAAGTTGGTTTCTTAGTTACGCGTGATTATGTAATTGGGCATTTAGTTTCAATTGTCGAATGCACCAGTTATTGAATATGATTATCCCCTCCCACCCCATACCAGCCTTGCATTATGAGGAACAAAGTTAATGGGGGTATCATAACCTGATATACCTGGGGATAAACTTAGAAATTATTGCAAAAAATGAAGTATCCTCACCTGATGGGCAATCCAAAAATGATAAGCTACAAAATTGACTCGAATTTTTCAGAGGTAACAACCACTCTTGAATATGTTTAACATGTTATGATGACAAAATACTAGTACTACTTATCTTCACATTTTTATGCCCAAAAGGAATGTTTATGCATCTTTTTTAATAAAACTTTATATGTACTACTAATCACATACCACTAATCACTTTTTCACTCATGGAAAAACGATTCTTTGATGTAGTACATATCAATATGTACTGGGTGAAACACTAATACATAAAGATATGTACCAGAGTATCATTAGTCGTAAACTTGATTGTAAATGCTTCTTTATAACTGTATATATGTATAATATTAAAATACATATCGATATGTACTAGGGTTTCATCCGGTATATATCAATATGATTGAGCGTCAGACTCTTCAAGTGGATGAGATAATTCGTCATTTTCTCTCTCGGTCTTGTTGCTCGCAAGTCACCTAGATTCAATGACTACTCTGCTGCATCTCCATCGACTATAGATGAAAATGCTATACATTGTTATGCCATCGACTATTATGCTGCATCTCCATCGACTATAGCTGCAAATAAGAAGATCGTTAAGCATTTTCAGTAACTAGAAAAAAATACACAGTAACAAAAGATTGCCAACTTTAATACATACCGATATGTACTAAAACAAAACTCATCCAACTTTTGTACATATTGATATGTACTAAGTAAAAACCTGGTACATATCGGTATGTGTTAAGTGAAACCCTAGTACATTGATGAATGTATCATTTGATCCAAAAGACTTAATAACTCACAAAAATATGCTTTATTACTACTAGTTTTCCAGTTACATATTCTATGATAAAATTCTTAATGCATAATTATTAGTACAAACCCCATTTGGGAACAATAAGATCTAGCTATGTCCGAAGAATGGTAGAAGGCTTACCGAGAAGAATTTCGTGCTTCATCTTAATTGCCGAAAATGAATCCCTCTTTTTGTCCAATGAAGAACAAATTTCATTTGTAACTGGTTTAGTAATATCATGCGGATGAAAGTAGTAATACGAAAACGAGAGCAATGTCATTTATGCAAACTCCGGCAGACCCCATTATGCAAATATTAGGTAAACATCACAGAGAAGCAAAACAGATAAATTGAATGTGTGCTTAAGTTTCTTAGTTACTCTACTAAAATCCCATTCGTCAAGTTCACAACAATTTAGATATACACCCATCTATCCATAATACATTTGGATATGCACTCATCTGTACACAAGAGATAATCAAAATCCGTACATATTGAAGGAATTAAGAACCCAAATATAATTACCGTAAGGAATAAACTATTATTCTCTTGTTGTATCTCAAGTTATCATGGCATCATGGGCATGCCAACAATATGAAAACAAAGGAGTTCACAGGAAAAAAAAACATCAATAATATTGAACGTAAAAACTAAGAACAAGCAGTATCGGTAAAAGTAAGAAATGACACAGACCCCAAGCTGATTAATCTAAGAGAAAGCACTACTCCACCATTGATTATCCATAGTGAGGTGAGGTTAGATATTTTGCTTATAATTACATGTGAAGTCAACAACATAACATCATCCACAGCAAACCAAACTTAAAAAATACCATTAATCATGACCAAGCTATCAACTTATCACCTACTAAATTAAACAAAAATAAAAGATAAATTACCTGTGTGGTGAAATGGCTGGAAGTAAAATGAAATGAGTTTCTTTCTTAGCTGGTTTATAAATTTTCTTATCACAATCCAAACACATCTGAAAACTAAATCTACACTACATCTGTTTCATTATACTATCACTTTCATATTCAATTTTATCATTACGGACCTTCTAGTTCTTCCGCTGATGATTTTCGACCTTTAATCATGTCTTGATGTCTGAATTAAAAATCAAAACATCACAATTTTCCACCAATAAAAATCACGTTATATAAGATCTAAAATCAACATAACATTCAGGGAAGAAAAAAAACTTAAAAAATAAACACCATAAGAATAATAAAAAACAAGAAGAAAATATAAACTAAAATCAGAAATTAAAGTAATCAACTTACCAAAATACAAATTATCGAGCTTGGATCAGCGAAAGCAATCAAAAAAATCTCAAAATCGCCATCATCCAAAGACTTGTTCGAGCAGAACCTGGAAAAAGAGGTGATGAAGATGACTTTACCTAAAATGTTACGTAAGAATGTTCTAGACATTTTATAAAAACGCATATTATATCCTACACGTGTAATGGATCTAAGAATAATGTTTTTGGACCAACGAGTAAAATTAGTTGGATGGGTGGACTACACACTAAGCGAGTCCTCTAGGGTGGATTGACCAGTAATTCCTAGTTGTTGAATAGACCAGAGTCAAACGGTTTCAACTTCCCTCAAACAATTCAGCTTCCCCAATAACAACGATCTTACCAAACTACCTATCTAGACGGACATTTTTATGAACAGTAAAATATCCTCGAATTAATTCTGGTATTACCGCAAGCTCGTTCATTTTCATGGGTGGAAATATCCACGTTTATTAAAGGGGGAAAGAGCAGCGGAAAAATACTAACAACCTAACTTCGCCGCTGCTCTTCTCTTCTTCTCCTCTCCGCCGCCGATACCCCTGAAATTTTTTCTCCTCCTCCACTAAAACTCCCCTGATACCATGAAATATTATGTACTATTAACAATTTCCTCTCAGCTTATTCGTAAATACGATTTCGAAATCAACGTGTACAGGTTATTTCCACGTTTTCAGCTTCGATTAGGTTATATGATTCATTTCCAATTTTGATCTTAGATCGTTTTGAGCATAAATTTATCTTCACTGATTCGTATAACCGATTCATATTCTCATTTCCAATTTCGATCTTAGATCTGTTTGAGCATAAATTTGTATAACCGATTCATATTTTCGTAGAGCTAAAGGATTTCTATACAACTGCATTGCTGTGGGTGGAGGAATTTGTTTAGGGTTTTAGAAAATGATGAATTTTATAGCATACTCCCTCTGTTACAGGAAAATTCATACTTTCAATTTCAAATTTTCAATTTGGTCAATTTTCGGCAAAATGAAGGAAAAAAAAAATCAAATGAATGCATCACTCTTCCTGAAACATTACTGAGTTCGTAAGGAGTTATCATGACGATTGCTCGTCGTCGATCCGAAGAGGGCAAATCAGTCTCAACGAAGAGGTACATTGTCTCGTGGCCTTGCCAACTATGTTGTTGTTTATACAATAGAATTCTTCTTTGTTAATTGTACATTTCAATTCTCGTCTCTATATATGATAGCTACTCCGTATGGAATCCTTTTAAGGGAAGAGGAACTAAACACTCGTATAAACCTTCCTTATATAAGCTTATATCTTGTCTGCTTATAAAAATTGTTAGTTTCTCTTTAGTAACCCATTTTCTTGAAATAAAACCTAAAGCTCAAACCCTCTAATTTCTTGAATAATTCAATTTCTTGAGATAAACACACAGAGCTCAAAGTAAATCTTTAACTTTCTTCTTCTTCTTCTTCTTCTTCAAGCTGAAACAAAAATCTTGGTTCATCTTCACCAACCAGGTAATTGAAATGTAATACCTCTCCTGCTCTCCACTGCTTCTTTTCCATACCTCATCATGCTCTCTTGATTCCCTAACCTTTTCTCATTACATTCTTTATACTTGTAGTATGAATTATAATGAAATATGATTTGATTTCAAACTTCTTTTTGTTTCATCTCTCTGTAAGATAATGTCTAATCATGTAATATGCAATTTCAAATCTTGAAAGATATGTTCTAATGGTAACCATCAGAGGCTGTGTGTTAAAACTTCTATTCTTTTAGTTGGAATTTGGGTTCTTTTTTTATTTGAGTTTCAAGAACACCATGGAAACCCCTAGACTAGAATTAGTGTAGCATCTCTTAATAATGAACAATCTTGTGAGATTAAGATGATTAGTTTCTACAACAAGAATGTTTCCATTTATTAAATCAAGTTTGCATAACTTTTTTTACTCTAAATTAAGGAAAGCTTCCATTGTCTTTAATGGTTTTTTTTGTTGTTGTTAAATGTATGCATAAAAAGCTTCCAATGGCATGGTTAAGTGAACTTACTGTGTTTCTCTTTGTCTTTCCTTGGGTAGCATCAGTATATACAATGAGCTCTACTTCAACGGGTACCAGTATTTCCGGGGGAGATGAAATAGCTAAAAGGGTACTCTGCTGCATCTCATTTACGACATTGAATTATACGTTTTATGATTAAGAACTTTTCCCTTCTGGAAAACACCGCATTGTTTTTGTTGTTGTGATTATGGACATTCTGATCTTTAACAACACTAATACAATCGAATTTTATTCGAACATTTCCCCTTACAGATTAAATTCATGGAGTTGAATTGCGTTCCTAGGTTGGAGATATTGTTAGAGAGGATCCAAACAAAACTTTATCAGGAGGTACTTATTTCTCTCGTTTATTTCCTTTCTCTCCCGTAGCTTTTTCTTTTGTTTGGTTACACTGCTTTCTTCTGCTTTTTCAGTTCTGTGACTAAGTGATTATCTTTTATAGGTTGACACCAGCGGTTATCTTCCACAGTGTCAAAGAGATATAACAAGGCTGCTGAGTAATTTGCGAATACCAGAAGCTAAATATAGTCAATATGATGATAAAAAGCTGTGGAATTTGGAGGATCGATGTCGTCTTTATTTGGATAATCCGGTACTCAGTGCGGCTCTTACAGCGGTTAGTCGAATTTTAATCTTAGTTGTGTCTTTCATGCACGTGTTTATTTCTTGTGTACAGTACTACACTAGCATCACAAGACTGGTAATATGGATGAAAACTGGATTTTTTATTTTAAAAGGATGAAAACTGGATTGCCCTATTAAAAGCAGTCACCAACCTCGATATGTGTCTTTTAGTTCCTACATGTGGTTTTTATAAACTCACAACAGACATAAATTTATACCCATAGCGTCATGTTTCTCGTCCAAATCTCTCTCTCTCTCCTCAAATTCTAAATGAAGTCACCACTTTGTTGTTTTGTTGCCCAATCACCAAATATTTATAGGTTTTGCTTCTGTTGCTAATATGCCCTGAAAAATCAGCCATATACTTTATATCCTCACTTCTTCGTACCAAATGATGCACAAATCAGTCATGTGATAGGGTGTTTGTCTTTTCAAACTTATATCAGTACGATGAAATCACAGAGCTATTACTATTTGTGTTACTTTTTCTGCTTATTGTTTGCTTTGGTCAATTAATCTGTTGACCTTGGTGTATGCCCATTTGAAACCAACCCGCATGTGTAGTTTTTCTACACTCCTGTCACAAGCCAGGATAAAGGAGGAGTGTTTGGGATTGGCTTATTTCCCTATGAAAGTAGGGTTGCGATAGGCGTGGCTCGCCAGCGATAGACCAATAGAGGGCGAGAGCAGTACCAAGGTGGGTGACCGCTTGGTACTGCTAATCCAACTTGTTTGGGACTTAAGGTTTAGAAGAAGAAGAAGAAGGTGTATGCCAATTTGGTAAAGGGACAAATTTGGCATACCATGATAATAGGGTCTTTAATACTTGTAGATTTTTTAAGGATACCTAATATTTGTGAATCACCATTAATGGTCAACCTCTTCTACTCGGGATCTGCGTAAATAGTATGTGTGCTGATCCCAAATCAGCGAGTTTTGCCAGTTTTTGTTTGCCTTAGTAGGTAATAGTAATGCTTCTGTCCCACAAACCATTAATGTGATATTAAATAAAGAGAATCACTGTGCTAGGAAATAAGCCCGACTCACTGACGTTTGCTTGTATGGTTTAATTTTCACCATCCTATGTCAGCTTGTTTTTATACAACACTCGGTTAGTTGCTTGGTTTGCTTGTCAGTGATTCATTCAAAAATCCTGGAGGTCCCCAGGTCGAAAGAAGTATTTCTTCTATAGATGAATGTGCATCACGATGTTCATATTGATTTATTGTACTGATTATATAAGATCATTTTATGATTTTTTTTAAATAAATGGTATGCACTATTAGTTAAGTGTTTGTTTTATCTTATTTTTGTAATGCTTGTAAGTTCATCAGTCTTGCTTTATCCATGATTGGTGCTACTATTCGTTAAGTCCATTATAAGATCTCCCCCTTTTTTTGTGCTTGTTGACAAAAACACCAGGTTGCAGATGTAAATCAAGGACAGTCATCTGTATATCCATCCTTAATGCTGCCACCTCTAACACCAATAACAGGGTCTCTATCTGCGCCGTGGGACGTGCATAGGACGAACAGCTCAGTGCACAATGCAGTTTTTACGGATACTGTCTATTACCCTAATCAGAAGACGGATCCTCCATCAAGAAACGCACAATATGGTTTGAATACTTCATCATATGCTGCAGATCCATCTATCATGGGAGTACCAACTGGAACACAAGATTATTCTGGCTATACATCGTATTCAACTTATGACGATCCTTATGGTTATGGAACTATTGGATATCAGGATAACTACTATCTATATCCGCAGCAAGGTAATCAACCGTATACTCCTCAACTTGGAGGGTCTCAAAACTCAGGTTCTCCTTATCAGCCTCTTACCTCATCTCAGAATTCAGGCTCTTATTCAAGCATTTACCACGATACTGGTGATTATCAACCGTATACTCCTCAACTTGGAGGGTCTCAAAACTCAGGTTCTCCTTATCAGCCTCTTACCTCATCTCAGAATTCAGGCTCTTATTCAAGCATTTACCACGATACTGGTGATTATCAGACATCTGGAGGGTTAGTAAGAACTGCCTATGGTAGTCAATCAACGCAGTCCGATTTATGGAATGATGGTAATAGCTATGCAGCTTATCCCTCTCCTCATTACTCAGAATACACACCTGCATGCTCAAGCAATGCTCAAAGTTCCAGTAATTTAGTTGTTACTGCTGATAATTATAGTCAAGCTTCATCAGTTGTTACCTGTGCTCCCGGAACTGAAAATAAATCCACCACCAGAGCGGCTACTCGTGATTCTCAAACCACCAACCGGCACATACTCAACCACTTAGCGACACCATTTGTAATTCACGGTGTTCTCGGTATATCACCTACTCAACAACTTCCTGGCACCACGTCATGGAAATTTATGCCCACACCGTCCATCAGTACCAATACCACATCCTGGAGACCCGGACCCACTTCATCTAGCACCCCATCACGGACTAGACCTGAACTAGCTGCATCCAGCGCCACATCATGGAGACCAGAATCCACTTCAACCAGCAGAATGTCATGGAGACCAGAACCCATTTCATCCGGGTTGCCTACTGTTCAGGTTCGGGGTTTATTTATTTACTTTTGGGTAAACTGCACACAGTCACGCACATGAACATGTCAAACAAGGATAGCTACATGAACAAATTTCGGTTTACTTCGCTTGAGCTGCACATGTTGTTTTTGTTCCAAGGTTCTTTCAATTTGAATTATAGGCCTCCCTTTTGAAGTCTGGGTGCTTAAATTACATTGTGCTATTAATGCACAGGTCAGTAGTTTAGAGAAGCTATGCAATAGGGTCTTCTCCTGCACTAGATTAAGCAGGTTGTCACATGGTGATATTAAGGCATGGATCAGTGATTGAGAAGCTATTCAATAGAATCTTCTGGACTATATTAAGCAGGTGTGTAAACCTAATTTTATTAAATTGGTAATGCAGGACCATTTTGGACAATGTAAGTACTTTTTGGGGCACAGTAAGAGCTTTTGGAAGAACTTGTAGAAGTTCATTTGCAGAGAGAAACCTTAGGAATTAGATGAAAGTTTGATTAGATGCTACACTGGACCTTAGAAATAGACATTCTGCAAAGGTAAAAACTACCTCATTGCTTTAATTTATGTTATGAGAAGAAGATAGAAATCAGAAACTAGAGATGGTGGTGGTTGTAGCATGGTGATGGTGCAGTAGGAAGCTGGTTATTATTGTTTGTGGTGGGACAGGTTAAAGAAGTTGCTGTGTATTGCAGAAATTAGTAACCTTTCTTCTATTCTTTTCAGAGAGATATTTTACTGCTTATTTTTTCCATCATAAAGAAAGATGTGTTGATTTTTCCCTTGCTTCTGAAATGCTAATTTGATGTTCCAAACACCCTATTTAACTATCAAAAAGGGATTCTTTGGGGGTGTTCTTATTAAAGCTGTCAATCCTATTTGATGTCTTACATATTGATAGTGTATAAGCTGCATTTCGTTCACATCTCTGAGAGGCCTTTAATATCAGGTGCTATATGTGCTTGTTTATTTTTTATGCTTACATGATGCAAGTTATGGTAACTGTTGTCATGGTGAATTGATATATAACCTTGACTTGAGGATTAGCAGCCTCGTTTGGTTCTTCTTTGATATATTTTTGTTCATTCTTTGGTGACATCTTTTTTGACTATTTTTTTTCCATTTCTTTTTACCCCCCTTCCCTAAACTGCATATAATCTAGAATGGCATGTTTAAGGTAGTAAACTTTTGCTTTTATTTAGGTAATGTGTGGTAACTGCAAAAATCGAGTCTAATTTAGTATGACATTAGCATAAGGGGGCTCAAAATTTAGTTCTTGTGTCCATGTGCCATTTTTTCAGGCTGAAACTAAACTGAACTATTTGTATTGTTATGACTTTTTATAGCAGGTGATTCAAGTAACAGGTGGCACATACGGCGGTTACCAGAGACAGGGTCCTGCTGCTTTCCAAAATTATGGTGTCAGCCGTACTCCATCACTTTTGCAAATGCCTTTGGACTTGAATCCAGCTCCATATGAAGTTTCCCATGGTATTCAGCAGACTGCCTTTTCTCAAGGACGTACTTCATGTTTTCCTGCTACACATCCTGGTGCTCGGAGTCATGCCTCAGGGTTGCAATCTGGTTCTTCAATGGATACACGGCGAGCAGATGAACTGGAGATCACAACAGATGCCAGTATTCCTCCTTTTTTGGTTGATGATCAGGTCGAACAAGAAGAAGAAGCATTGTCAGAACATGATCACAAGTGAAGCAAGATTGAATGATGAAGAGTGTCCATGTACATAACATATGAAGATCAAGTTTGTGGTAAGATTCCTGAATTTCCAGATATTTCCTATCCTGTTGAATGACAAATCTTTGCTGTGAGATTGGAGACTATGAGAGGATAGAAACTACATCTCAATCTCAGCCAGGAAATATTGTAAGCATTATAGTCGGTGAATTTTGTAAACAGGAACAGTTTAGGGACAAAAATGTCTTCTTTTTAATTCTCTATTCTCTTTCTTAGGCCCCTTTTTGAATTGTTGTTTTATTTTAGCTTTCCTTCTGAGCCATGTTTAGTTCAATACTAGCATCCAACAATGGAAGTAGTAATTAGGTGCCGTCGGTGCTTGTACTTTTAATTTACTATAGCTAGGCACACGATACGTAATCTGCTGCTGCTTCTTTAAATTTTAAAAGGGACTACTTGACTAGTTGACACTTCAGGATCCTAACAGATTCCGCGAAGACGCATCAAAATACAACCAGTAGAATAATGAAAGTTGAGCATATTCACCCAGTAAAGTAAAAAGATGTGGTTTTGTAGTTTTTGGTTCTATACATCAAAATTCCATTGCTACCAAGATATCATGTAATTCAATACCGTTAAACAACATTTGCCAGTACAAGCCATCTATTGGAGGAAACATGCTACTTTTTAACATAAAAAACTGTTACACTAAACTTGGCATAAAGAGCCATCTAAATGCAGTCTGTATCTCAGATTCTACACAGCACCTCTGATGCAACCCTAATAAGGGCTTTTTCATAACAATGTTACCAGTACTGTTTCCTTTCCATGGGTTAATGTAGAATCCACCAGCTTTGCGGCCCATGCTTTTCTTACCTGCAAAATTTCCAACAAGCTAAATGATTAACAACCAACTCAGGTACAGACAAGTTTGATTGAACTTCTAATTCTACAAGCATTTATGCAACCAATCCACTAAACAATTCTTAAAAGGTAGATCTGCGAAGCAGACAATAACTAACTGGTCAATTAAAAGGAGCAGGCAACAGAACTCTTTTACTTCCATTCCATGAAACTGGATATTTCAGCAGGTAGGAGTCTCATATTCTATTCTATGAATCCATAAAAAACCACTATCATCCTAAAAGTGATATCTACTTGTAGAACGTCAATAACCTTTAGAAATGTATGCTCTGCCAGAATTCTAGCAGAGCAATTAAGAATAGAAAAATAACTTCTTAGAATTTATGCCTTAGCATAAAAAATATAATAAAACTGAACTCTGGATGTCAGATAGAGAGCCCTGGTGCTTATAATTAACTCTATCGTTCTAAGTCAGAATGCCCAACAACATTTTAATCTTATGATTCATGTTCATGTCCATCTTCCAAGGGGAAAGGAAAGCGAATTGTGGTTAAAACATTTTCCATCATTCTTGATCACTAAAGCTACATTTCTTTAACAATAATATTCATCACACACTATGTTTTACTATTTCATTCTTAAAAATGAATAAATTTCAAAATCCACTAGTTAGGACATGAAGAAAACAAACATCTACTCAACTGATAATCTTTCAAACCCATGTAGGACAAACACCAAACACCATTACGAAAAACAAAAGATGTTACTTTTAAAATAAACATCTGTTGCACCAAACTTGGAATAAAGAGACTTAAATGCAGTCTGTATCTCAAATTCTACAGAGCACCTCTTATGAAACCCTAATAAACGCTTTTTCTTAACAATGTTACAAGTAATATCTCCTTTCATACGTCCAATACAAAATTGGTAAGCGTTTCTAATGTTGGAAGTACTGATTCAAGAAATCTATGACTACACAGAGAAAACCGTAATAAACCCATATTTCATTTCAACAATAAAATCATATTCACAAACCAAAGTAATAACTCCATAATTAATTGACAGAGAAAAAAAGAGGAAAAAGGGTTTCTCTATGCACAAAACCCTTTGCAGAGTCTCTACTTTAGCATAGTTATTCTTTTGTTATGTCAAACATTAGGATCACCACTACTGGTGTATCTGTTAGGAGTCTCTAATTTATGTCTAACGAGACGTCAACTGACATATCAGACTTATGTAATATTTAATGGTCTTAGACTCTAAATAGATGACTAGTCCAACCTCCTACTCTTATCTTCAATCATCTTTGAAGAATAAGCCTTGAAAAGGTGTATTAGGAGTTTGGGTATGGACTAACGAAAGTGCTAAAGATAGAAACTGATCACAAAATTGAGCAACTAACGTAACAGAGTACTGCGAAGGTTAACGAATATACACAGACATCAAAAATAGAAGTTCGCTGTAATAGTGGCCGTAATAGACTGAAAGTTTCTAGATAATTAGTCGGAGAGTTACTTCCCTAAACACACCAAATTTATAACATCAAGCAAAAAGAACAAAACATCATCATGATATACTTGGTTTGAAAGAAAATTCAGTACTAGAGTGCATTTTAAGATGTTGAATATGCAAGGATATAAAATAGGTAAAAAGACCACTTACGCTGTCTTCATTCCTTTCTCTATTCAGTATATGAAATGCAATGATCACTTTTAAGTTCAATCACAAGAGGGTGGTGGAAGTACTGTTGGCATTGGCTTTAGCACAAACGGCTGGACCATCGAACATGGATTAGGTAAATGTCCGTTACCCATGCAGAGCTCTTCAAGGCTTCTGGTTAGGATATTGAACCCCCATAACCAGTCCTTGCAACCGAACAAAATAACATTACGGTCTACCAGACTGAAGCCTAAGACTTGGACTTGGGCTCCATCACCTATCCGACGCACTTCTGCAAAGATATTGTTTACTGAAATATCTTTATGTAATATTTAACCAGTTAACCTCGTCGAGCACCCAAACACTCATAACAATTTCATTTCCTTCCCATCTAGTTTTAGTGTAACAAACCGAGCCTTCTGACTCCCCGATACGTCTATTGAAGTTAAGATTGTAGTTATGAAAATCAAAATCCTCATCTGGCAAATAAATCACACTACATTGATGTCCACCACTTCCGTTGTTCTGATTGAGATTGTAAACAAGCATTCTCGTAACCCCTTCAATCCAAAACAAAACATCATTAATGATAACAACATTATAAAATGACTGCCTCCACTGAACATTTTCATCACAAGAAACTTGAAAACTTTTCCATACACCCAAATCAGAACAAAACAGATCAACATTAAAATTCTTGGAAGGCGTATCCAATTCTGGGATATGCACAACCTTATAACAACTAGTGTATGATGATGAATTCTCACAAAATATACCACTGGTAGCAAGTCCTCCTTTAACCTTGGAACGCGGTGGGGAAGGAAGTGAAACCCATTTCTGAGTAAGTGGGTTACAAACATAATACATCCTCCTCTGATAACCTGAACGTGGTACTGATTTAAAAAGCACCAAACCATTACTGGAACCTAGCAGGTTTAATTTAGATCCCAGAAATGGTTTCTCATTCATAAGAAACTGAAAAGAGAACAAATGTTCATTTCTATGCATAAACTCGGAATGTAATTCAGGATATGCATTTCTAAATCCCAATTTTCTCTTAGAATCGGTGTAAGCAATCGTATGATAGTGTATCCATGGGAGAGATTTGTTATTGATTTGAAACCATTTGTAAATGAAATTAGGGCTTGAAAGGTTTGATAACCATACCTTTGACAGGCATTTGAACTTAGAGATCGAATTCAGAGGAAGATAAGTAAAAATCTCAATCAAGATATCGTCTGATAGTGATGAACGAGTTCTACTACCTGAAGAAGAAGCCGCCATCGTGAGATCGACAAAATCCCCAAATCTCTTTGTTGCGGTTAGGTTTATACACCAGTAGAACAGGGGGCACGTGGAGGATGCGCCTGCAATATAAAATTGTGAAAAATACTATAACCCCCTTTTATATGAGTTCAAACATATAGAAACCTCACAAAATAATTTTTGTTATAGGAAAGGTTGATTTGGTTAGGGGGAAATCATTTAAAGGGGAAAGCTACAAAAAAAAATTTGAAGAGAAAGGAAAGCTACAATTATTTAGATTTGTATAAGGGGAAAAATTTAGTAAGATTGACCTTTACAAATTATTTTTTATTACTAAATTACCCTACGACTAAATCCATGTCCAACCGAAAAACACACTAACACAGGTATTCTTTGGATCTTCTTCCTTAAATTCTTCTCAATCATCTCATGTTCTACTCTTCCTATCCGTCCTTTAGAAAATGTTGCAACCAAATAGCCGTCGATCAAAAAAAAAGAGGAAGTATGTAAATTTTTGTTCGTACACACCGACATGTGTTTGATAAAAATGATTCTGAAATTTATGTTTTTTTCTTTTTTTAATAAGTAAACCAGGGATAAAACCTAGAAGTTACAGAACATGAAAGAACAAATTACATAACCCTGACTGCAAATCACACTCACACCGGATCAAAGAACGAATCTCTAGTAACCGAATCTCAGTGATGAGAATCACACACAACAGAATCCCAAAGAACCAAGAAGTAAAGAATAGAATGTAACAAGCTTGCATCGGGCGGGTTTGAATCGGTGAAACATGACTCACAACCCTTGAAGAACATTTTTTTATAAAACTCTGAAGACTGCAGCTAGAAGACGGTCGAAATGAAACTCTATCAACCGGAAAACAATGAACTCGTCGGATAAATCATCGGAACTCATGTACCTTTCGGAGAAAATCAAAACCAAACTTGGAGCAGCTGCCGAACAGAACGTGACCCAAACTTAAAAACCCCGTTACAGAGATGATCCCAGGATCCACAAGAGAAAGTGAAAGAGCAGGCCAGATAAACATAAAGTTAAACCTAATTGCCGAGGAAGTTACTGATGCCGATAATTGCTTGTAGAAGATTGCTGAAGTTGATGGTACGCCCTGATTTCTTATCTTAAACAGATCATAAACCATGGTTACAAATACAACAAGAGAACCTAACCAGCAAAACCAAAATAGCATAGAACAAACCCTATAAAAAGCAAAAACGAAAACAAATACAAACAGAATAAAAATTACATTACTAATTAAAGGAGAACCAGGCCTATCAAACGAGAGACATGGCTGCTCAGATCTGCTCCGGACGAGCCGATCTGAGCAGGAGGCGGTAATGGAAGATTGGGTTTTCGTTAAGGAAGAAGAAAGGAGGAGGAAAGAGAAAAAGTTTTTGTGTGCAAAAATAAACTACTTCAAGTATAAAGTTTTTATGTTCAACGGGTAAGTTTTTTCAGTCTGGTAATCTCTGAAATTTCTTTTAGAACCGATCTGTTTGCATCCTATGATTTTGTTTTTCTTTGGATAATCAAGTATAAATTAGGGATTTCTGTTCATGGTTTAAATTGTTAAGTCTGTGTATTTTGTATTTGGTAAGGCTAGAAAAAAAAATGTTGTTGTGATAAAGCTAGAATTATGAACTATAATATTCGTTACTGTGATATCATTATCATCGTGGTCATCGTGATGATTATATATATGAGATCATTTGTTGTTCGGTAATGGAATTTGAATATCCTAAATTCTGACTTATGGTTGTGTACTTGCACTACTTTTTACAATTCGTATTTATTATACTAAGCACCTGACCACTATTTGGTCTTAAGTCTCTATTGTACATATCGAAATGATTATCTTATGCCTATGGGTGGCACTTATTTTCCGTTTGGTTGTTTTTGCATCCCAAACTGCAATTTGTCCCAAATTTTTTTCCCAGTCTGTCTTACATTCGTTTTGGTCAATGGTAATCGGAAACTACCGGTTTAGTCTCCCATTTGGCAAGACTTGGTCCCATATAACAACCATCTTTATTAGCGCTTGCGCTTGATATTTGCTAATATCTTGCAAGACGATAGCGCAGACTGCAGGTGTTTACTGATGACTAATCTTCTTGTGTTTTAGTGAAATTTCTGTTATGAATTTATTTGGCTTCCCGGGGATTTGAATCATTGGATATCGATAACTCCTAATTGAACTGCATTAGTATCTGTATGTCTAATCTTTACTGCTTTTAAGCATTTGTGATTAGAAATATGGATACTAATCTTTACTGCACCTCGAAGTTACCCGTATGTTGCTTCATTTTTATTTTAGAGTAGACCTCGTATACTGAAACCTCACTCCATAATCATCTTTTCTTCCTCCATAGTCGCTATATGCAACAAGCATTTATCCCACCCCACGGCACAAACAAAAAAAAAATCAGTAGAAAGGAACATTTTTCAGTGGCTGTTGCTTTTCATATTTACTCCACGCTACAGTTCCACATAGTCCAAAAACCCAGTAATATACAGACAGGACTTTGAATTCAGAAATTTTTTTGTTTGATTAATATATGATTAGGTTAAGATGGACCAATAGGTTGAGGATAGAACGGTAAATTCAACATTTTGTTAGGGGGAAAGACAATTTTTTACTCCTCCCCTTAAATGACCCAAAGTCAAAACAGATATACTATAATCAAACAATTTTATCCTTCCCCCTAAACAAATTGGCTTTCCCTATAACAAAAATCCACAAAATGGATCATTCACTGTCAACTCCATACTTTAAGAAGATGCTATTAATAGGCCCAAAATATCAACTTTTCTTCGAATATGGCCCATAATTAATTATTACGAATTTAAATAATTATAATATTACCCTTTACTATATATAAAAGAGGAATATCAAAAGATATTTTTCATTTATCTATTCTTTTTCTCTCTCTTCTCCATCCTTTTTCTCTCTCGGCTCCGGCGAAGAACCCTAGAAAATTTCTTCATCGTCTCAAAATTTCACTGATCTTCATATTTCTCATTAATTTCATCTCCTTGATTTCATATTTCAAAATTATTCATAAATATCTCATCATTTTAAGCTCAGATTCGTTCATTTCGTAATCCAAAACCCATAAAAATTCAGTGAAAATGTCTGTGAAATTAACTCATAATGCGATTTCAGTTATTCTGGGATACAAACTTACAACCTCTAGTTCAAGTACTTAAATATAAAATCTGCTGGTAAATCACAAGATCGGCTTCGATTACTTGTTTCTGATTCGGTTTCGACTCAATATTCTGTATTAGCAACTCAGTTGAATGAGAAAGTGTTCAATGGCGATATTCGTAAAGGACCTGTTGTTCAATTGATTGATTACATGTGTAATACTATTTAGAATCGGAAGTAAGTTTCTCTGAATTCCGATCTAATTTTAGGTTTGATTTCCATTTTTGGTGTTACGAATCTTTGAAATAATTCTCAGTTCATATTATTAGTAGGTTTAATCCAATATATGTGTTGCTTAAACTAGAAATTTATACTGTGTTATCGTGTTTATTAGCTAAGAATCTGGTAGATCTTGTGGTGTGTGGTCTGCTGTTTGATATAGATTACTAAACATTTATATCTGTGAATAATATATTGAATGCCTGCCTTTGCTTATTGTTTTCAAGTAATAAAACAACAAAGAACTGAAGCTGTTAATGACCATTTTCGAGGGAATATATGAAGGGGATTGCTGCAGTGATAGTGTGTTTGAATGATTTTATGATTGTGTTTTGTGTTGGATGTGGAATTGTTGCAGGGAAGGTGATACAGAGAGGCTTGAAAATTACTGGACAGGCTGTTTCTCCATTAATAGAGATAGTACACATCATATATTCTAGAAAAGGCATGACTGAACTCTTCTTCATAGTTTCAAGCTCATCTGCTTCTTGTTGAGTCTGTGTGCAAGTATAATTGTTAGTTTCAACTAAAAAGAATTCTTAGTTTCAACTAAAAAGAATTTGAAGTAGATTTAACATGCTTATGAACCTATGGTTCTTTTGTACTAAGAGTATTATGTAACTTTCTACATCCTCGTCGAATCTGGGTTGTGCCTTATGTTCCAGCTATGGTTATTTTTTATTTTTCTGGTAGACAATTCAATTTAGAAATACATAGTTGTCTAATGAAGATGCATCTAATAATAATGACACTTTCCTGATTGAAATTCAAACTCTAGGTTTATAATGAACACAACTTAATCTCTATTAACCATCAAATCCTTTCAGATTTGATGTTCTTTTGAATTTTGACCTAATGGATTTGATATGCATTTGGTGTTTCATGTATTTATAAAGAAAACATAAGGTTTTGAACCTATAAATTACGATAACTAATGAAGAACTCCTTTGTTATTTCAGAATCAGTTCTCAAGTTTCCTGATGATGATAAATGGAAATTTCTGTAGTTGTTGATTCATAACGTGTACAAGAATAATTTTGAATACATAAGAGTATCAATGTTCAGATCCTCCACGAGCTAATGTGTAACTTCTGGATTCTGCATCTGGTAAGCCTTACCATGGCTCAAAACCATCTTTAACTTGGTAACTATTTGATATCCCTTGTGAATGTTGTATAGCTTACCTCATAGGTAGCTGACAAATTTATATCTTACCTCGTAGGTAGTTCTGGTTTTGTACTTCATGTTATGTTGTTGGTCTTACTGGCATGGTTAATGTTTCTCCTCTTCAGTTCAAATTTGATATTTTTATTGATACCACTAGGATGTGTACTGCTCAGTTCCATTTCTAATATCCCGATACTCATGGTGTGAAGTGAAATAGTAATTAATGTCCTTGTAATTGTACTTTCTGCTCTATTCCATGTTTTTTTTGGTGAATATTATTATTTACGCTAAGCTTTGAAATTAATAATCTACTCGGTAACCCCTTCACAAACAACAATAGTGAGTAACACTACTCTCTTTTTCCATTTCCAGTTTGGAATATATTCATTGTTGTGCTGGTGTAGATGTATGAATGACTGAATTCTGTTGTTGATGGTGGTTTTTAGCTTAGGGTTAAAATCTTAAAATCCTAGCCAGACAGTGACGTCACAAAACTTGAGTAATAATGTCTCTACTAAGCGCATTTATTGAACCCTTTAATATGTCTGCGAGAAAATTACCAGGGTACCTTTTTTTAATAATAATTAGGGTTTTGAAAGGCCAAACACTAATTCCCACACCACATGTTCCAATGGCATGCCTTTCCATCCACACCTCCACGCCAAGGCATGCAAACCCTGCCAGCCGCACCACCGTGCCAATGGCAAACCATACCAGCCACACCTCCACGCCAAGGCATGCAAACAATGCCAGCCGCACCACCGTGCCAATGGCAAACCATGCCAGCCACACCTCCGCGCTAAGGCATGCAAACCATGCCATCCGCACCATCGTGCCAATGGAAAACCATGCCAGCCACGTATCCGCGCCAAGGCATGCCAACTTTGCCAGCCGCGCCACCGTGTCAATGGAAAACCATGCCAGATACGTCTCCGCGCCAAGGTATTCCGACCATGCCAGCCGCGCCACCGTGCCAATGGAAAACCATGCCATCCACGTATCTGCGCCAAGGCATGCCGACCATGTCAGCCGCACCACCGTTCCAATGGAAAACCATGCCATCCACGTCTTCACGCCTAAAACATGCATGAGCATGCCAACCATGCCACCATATTGTTGGATGCCAAACGAAGGGTTGCGATAATCAACGACTACCCTTCCCACTGATATGCAGATCTCAGCCGTATAAGTTCTCCACCAAACGCGTGGAAACTTCTAGCCCAATGCCAAAACTACATGGTTTGTACCAAACCTTAATTTGGCCACGCCAAAGCCATGTCGTCCATGCCACCATGCCGCTGGCTACCAACATCCCTCTTGAATTCTTCCAAAGGTTTACTTTCGGGCTGTTTTCACCTCCCTAACAAGCTCAAAAACTAAATATTCCATGTTAGAGAGATAGGAAATTCTTTTCCGTACATAATGGAGGGGCGGACCATCAAAATCCGAGTCCGTATGAGAATTCTACATCGATTCTAGTAAAGGGAGCTAATTAGGGTTTCAACATACCAAACCCTAATTTAGACAAAGCCGCAAGCGCTTCCCTTCCAAGCCGTACAGTGCCAGTGGCTCCACTCCACGTTAAATCCATGCAGGCCATGCTTTCATTCTACTGGCTACCAAACGAAGGGTTTCAACGATCAAGGACCACCCTTCCGTCTAAGATACAGATCTCAGCGTTCCAAGATTTCCAGTTAACCCATGGCCACCTTTGGCCCAACACCAAAATCCTAGCTTGGCCACGCCTAACCACGTTAAATCCATGCCAGCCATGCTTTCATGCCGCTGGATACCAAACGAAGGGTTACAATAATCAACGGCTCCCCTTCCATCTGAGATGCATATCTCAACCGTTCAAGTTTGCCACCTAACGCATGGCAACTTCCGGCCCAAGGCCAAACATCACGGTTTGTACTAAAACCCTAATTTTGGCCACGCCTAAACTATGCCAAGCCATGCCATCCCTAAACCATGTCGTTGGCTGCCAAACGAAGGGTTGCAACAATTAACGGCCGCCTTTCCATCTGTGATGCATATCTCAGTCGTCCAAGGTTTCCAGCTAACGCATGGCCACCTTTGGCCCAACGCCAAAATCCTAGCTTAGCCACACCTAATCACATTAAAGACATGCCGACCTTGCTCTCATGCCGCTGGCTACCAAACGAAGGGTTACAATAATCAACGGCCACCCTTCCATCTAAGATGCAGATCTTAGCCATCCAAGGTCACCAGCTAACGCATGGCCACCTTTGGCCCAATGCCAAAATCCTAGCTTGGCCACGCCTAACCACGTTAAATCCATGCCGGCCATGCTTTCATGTCGCTGTCTACCAAGCGAAGGGTTGCAATAATTAACGGCTACCCTTCCTCTAAAGATGCAAAATCTCGACCTTCGAGGGTCACCACCGATCCGACAAGTCTCCCAAGATCAACTTGCCAAACACCAGCAACATGCTACATGTTTTCCACGAAAACACTCGAGATATCAACACATGTCACAAACTAGGGGATGCTCATTAGAGTATTGGTTTGGAGGTTTACAGCGTGCGGCGTACACTACGCCCGTTACAAGACAGTGTCATAAGGATGAGGCGGTTAGTAAATACATGGAGTAATGGTGAAAAGCTTTCCTTCATTATGGAACATCAATTCCAGGCGTTACCGGTTACCACCTCCTCCCATTTACTCATCCGTTTCTATTTCTTACGATACCAGAGTACGTTTCACTTCGACTTGTATAAATAGGTATCACCTATTTCCACCAGAGAACAAGTTCAGGTCAGGAACATACAACACTCAGAAAACATTTGCTAGCTCTCCATCTATTAGCTTCCCACTTTCTGATACAAGTCGTAAAACAACTACTCTTCCAGAATTAACTATTCTGGTCTCAACACTTTCTTCGCTTCTGTAACACCCCGTGTTTTTAGCATGGTGCATGCTAAAAGATGCGCCATGGGATGAGATGAAGCTTCATCTAAAGATTCCGTTTGTTGGTAAGAGGTATATTGTCTTAAGGCAAATACCGCGCCAAAATGGCGCATTATGTTTGCCATTTGTCCAAGAGCCAAATATCGCACCAAGGGTGCTTCAGGCCAATTGGGTAGATGGCCTTAAGTATATTCGGCCATCCTGGACAGACATTGGAACTGGTATGTTATCCAGGACTGAATGTAAAACCATCTTGGTCGGTTATTCAGGAAATATATGGCAGCTACCATGAATAGTAAAGTGGGGAGTTGATGAAAGATTTTTGGTACTCCCCCAATTTAAGTTGTAAAAATGTCATTTTTACATATATAGGGAGGGGTAGTTGGTTGAATATGCATATGCGGACTATGTACCAAGTAAGCTTCATAGCTTAGCCGTAAGAGTATAAATGATGCCTAAGGATCATTTATAGTTGCGTAGCCTCGCGAAGAGGGCATTTGATGCTTAGGCATCTTTATGCCATTTTTCGGACCAAACATGCATCACTTGGATGCATTTCGACGGAACGGCCTATACGGACTAGGTCATTTCCATTATTGCTTGGCCATGGCCATGAAAACAAGTTTGATTAAGTTTCTGGCCCTTCGAGGATGAACTACGGTCTGTGCTTTATCCCTTTAGAGTATGGAAAGGTACGTAGGCAACCACAATGAGTTGAAGTATTGCCGGTCCAGCACGTTGTCGCTCATATCATCTAATTTAGAGATGATTGCGACACTTTGGCCTCTCATATCATCTGGCTTGGTAGCTCGACGTAGGAGATAATTGTGGCCATACATGATGAGCCTAGTTGCATTTCATTCCTTGGATGCTCATACTTCCTATCAAGGCGTTCGACATAGGCTAAAAACCCGAGTGTCGTAATTTAGCTCAATAGGAGTCAATTTTGATGGGAAACATCACAAAGATCAAGACATGTTGATATATCCATCCATATGGTCACCAGAATTTAGCCAAATTCTATCGGTTAGAGCCTCAAAAGGTCATTTTTGCCATTTTAAGAAAGTTTTTGGTTTACTTACAGTGCGGAAGCTAAGTTAGATGCATCATGCTCCAAGAGCATGCTTGCAAGGGAAAATGAACGTGCATTTGTCAAGATTTAAGGCTCGGATCGTAGCCTCATCATGGTGCATCGGGGAAGTTACGGCCTGCGGGGAAACACGCCAAAGGCATAATTTTCCGGTCCGTCACAGCTTCCCTCCCCAAAACCAACCCTTCTCCTTCACTTTGTGACCAAAGAAAGTGTGGAACAACCATTTCTTGGTTTAGGCCGGATTTGTACAGATTGATCTCTCGAATCTAAAGTACTCCCATGTAGTACATTGTTTAAGGTTTAAATTCGTTTCTCACCCACACACCCGAAATTACCAAAATTAGCAGAAACCGTTTTCACCCTCAAACAGCTGCATACGAAAAACAACTACTGAAACCACGTACTTCTCTAGGAACTATACATGATTTGGTTTTCTATAAGAGTTAATGTATTGATATGTGTGAATTTTTAATTATACATGATTTGGTTTTCGATTAATATATCCTAGGTTTATTTAGCATCAATGAAGCAAGACACAACTCTTTTTATTAGATTGAATCATGCCATATGTTGTTATTGGTGGTGATCCTCACTTTGTTTGAGGATATACTAATTGAATGTGTAACTTCTTGTTACAAATGCTAATTGGATATGTAACTGCTAATTACACATGTTATATGCGTGTGTAACTGCTAATTACACATGCCATATGCGTGTGTAACTTCTGGTTACACAAGTCATATGCATGTGTAACTACTGATTACACATATATCTACGCAATTATTTCTAATTGCTTTAACAATTTGAATGAGAATCTGCCACGTCCAGTGAAGGATTTATGGATAAAGGTGAATACTTTGGTTCCAATTATCATGTTCATTCCCCACTTGTGGTTTACTTTACATGGAAATTTAATGTTGGATGTTAAATGTTTGTGTGAGACAAGAGTGTATGGACAATGAAAATCTCTGTATTCGAATTGTACTACCTTTACACGATTAGAAAATGCTTACCTTGCTTATATTGTTTTACGTTACAACTAGATAGTCTTAATTAACTTAGAGTTTTATTCGTATTGTATAATCTTCAATATGTCATTGTTTTTCCATATTAATACATGATTTATTGTCTCAGGGATCTTATCTGCATCACACAGAACTCAGAGCACCCCATGGTGTGAAAATCAATGCTCAGGTATTCTCTATTTTCTGTTTGGTTTTGGTTGATGCATATTGGTTTCCAAATTTGGATGAGACACATCAGATGTAGATTTTGCATAATTTGGATTTTTACCAAATCAGAGTTTGTAATTTCTGTAGAATTCCTCTTTGGGAGGATGAGGAGATAATGAAGATGGTCGAAAATAGTGAGAGCAGAAAGGAGGACATTCTTACTTGAGAGTACATAGTCAATCTTCACAAACGGATTCTTGGATGGTAAGTATATAATATGCTTTAACTTGATAGTGATAATGATATAAGTACACATGAAAAGCATGCCTTAAAATTGTGAATGGTGACTGCTATATTAGTTGACATTGAGGCCTTTGAACCTTGTTAGTTTGATACTTTGATGAGTTTTTTTGCTAGAGGTACCTAATTAGACTTAGTAATTGTTGAATACACAAATAATATGGATCTGTAATCCCTAGTTACACATGCAATATACATGTGTAACTTCTGGTTACACTAGTTAGATGCATGTGTAACTCCTTGTTACGCATGCTAAAATGAACAAACCTTACAACCAAAAAATTACACATGCTAGGTATCCAAGTCATATGCTTGTGTAGATGTAGATTACACATGATATAAGCATGTGTAACTCCCAGTTACACTAGATGGATGCATGTGTAACAAAAAATTACACATGCTAAGATAAGTTGTCAAGTTCCTTTTCTGTGATCTCTGTTCTTTAATTTTTCCTTGCAATTGTTCTTGTTACTTTACACATTGAAGATGCATGTGTAACTACAAAACTTTAGACATTGCGCTTTTGGTAACTTAGGCTTCCAAGTTTAAGAAAAATGGCATATTCCCATAAGCATGTGTAACTCTTAGTTACACAAGTCATATACATGTGTAACTCTAAGTTACACTAGTCAGATGCATGTGTAATTTCTAGTTACACTATCCAAATTCACGTGTAACTACAAAATTATGTTATTTTTAGATGAATGTGAAACTGATTTTATCCTTATGTATGCCTTACAATTACATTAGCTTCATTTTCATTATATCTTGCGAGTTCGCTAGTAATGTTTTTCATGTTCCAGCTTTAGGCTAATTTTTCTAGGTACAGAGATTTATGTATTAACCAGAATGTGTATATTAGTGGCGTTCACCCTTATCCAGGCCTTGGTCGTTATTGTGACGTCTCTAGGGTTTGTGCGCCGCCTTAGTTATGTATTTTTTATAGTGTGTTTTTAGGAGTTGAGAAGTTATCATCTTTTTGTGTTGTGATAAGCATGTGTCTCAAACTTATATAGCTAAACCAGAAGGTTTCTTCAATACACTTTGTGAATGGTTTTGTATTTTTCTTGTTAATGGTATGTTACTCAGCCAAGCAATTCGAGAATGGTTAGTTCTTTTATATATATATATATATATATATATAAAAATTGGGAAGCTGCCATATTTTAGTGGCTTATATTCACTTTTTTTTTGTTTTTTGTTTTTTGTTTTTGATGTTCTTTGTTATTCACCTTGAAATTTTTCTTTAATTTATATGTACAGTTGAATAAGACACTGTATGTTCTCAACTTTACATGCAAATATGTATGTGTAACAGTTGGTACACATATCAATATGAATGTGTAACTCCTAATTACACATGCTATATGCATGTGTAACTCTTAGTTACACAATTCAAATGCATGTGTAACTACTAGCTACAGTAGTCAGATATATGTGAAACTGAATGTACATTGTTGTATGTATTGTTCATTTAAGATTATAAAAACTGATTGCTTTTTGTGATATTTCAGGTTTCCGATAACTTCATAAAATCTAATTGCTTATTTGTGGTATTTGGTCTTACTGGAATTGGAATTGACCCTGAATACACAAGTCAGATGCATGTGTAACTCTCAATTACACTAGATAGATGCATATGTAACTTTCAATTACACTAGAAATATACGTGTGTAACTTCTAGTTATGTATGCTAAGAAATTATTGTAAATGAATATTAAAGTAATACATTATTTTTTGTATGCGTTCTTTTTGATGTCTATTTTTTTGATGTGTAACTTCTGGATACACATGCCATTTACATTGTGTAACTTCTGTTTACACATTCACCATATACTTTAACAATTTTGGGCCTAGATTTAATAATTTTGGGCTTAAATTTAAATTTTATTTAATTTGGGGCTTGACAATATATAAAAGGGCATGGATGTCTTTTAATAACTCGGGGCCTAGATTTTAACTTCTTTTAATTAAGGGCCTCATATTATGGGTTACCCATGGGTCGGTCCTTAGCATAATTTTCCCTATAAAATTTAAGGGTAAAATTTTGGTCTTGCCGGGTCGGGTACAACAAGATCTTTATTATATGGTGGTCCGGAGGGCTACTTTGGTACTGGGAGAGGATTAAAGCAAGATGACCTCTTGTATCCCATTCTCTTTGCAATTACATGGGATATTCTGAGTTGGAAAATCATCCAACTATTAAATTCTTATGATATTCAACCAATGGTGATCAGAAAGGGTATACATTCATCGTTCTTATTTTTTGTGGATGATATTTTTATCTTTTGCGATGGTGCTGAAATGAGTCTAGAAAACTAAAAAATTATTATCGAGTTTCTCTGACCAAGTTGTTATTAGTGCTGCAAACTGCAAAGAGCGAAGTGTTTCATAAATGGTACTTCTACGGAAAGAAAAGGAAAAATTGCAAATCTAATGCAAATGGAGTTATATAATCTTGTAGGTACATTTTTCTTTTATCTTTTTTTGTTTGTTATGTTAGTTTCTGTGTACATAAAAAGATGAAATACAAACTAAAAATTGTTGTAGCATTGACTTAAAGGTCTATTGATATTTTTTTGTTGTCTTAGTTTCTCTCTTTTCACAAAGCCTTCCGATTTTCTTTCTTTTTAGATGAAAGAAAAAAAAAATTCACATAATATAATTTACTTGCAAACTAAATTAACATGATTTAGATTTAGTTCGAAAGGAAAAACTACTAAACTACTACTCAAACATACATCTTGATAAGGATAAATTTCATAAATTAGATTGACTCACAATATTTTATACATTAATGCGGTGAATGAAAAGGAGAGGTACCAAGTACATCGCAAACTTTTCGTTCGGCAACCTGTATGGACAAAACCCAATACAATTGTAAGTAGATATGTAGAGTTCTCTTTTTCCCGCACAATCAATGTGTTTAGACAAAAGTCTGTGAACCTGATTGTGTAGAAGAGTTCTTGGAAGATCTCAAAAATCAGTATCCAAGATCAACATAGTCATATCCAAATCAAGAGGATCCAAATTCTAACAAGTATGAAACTTGAAATCTATCTTTCAAGATACGAATTCAACAAGAGAAAGTCTTATTTTTTATCACAATTAATAAGGACTTAAACAATATAATGCGGAAAAGGAAAAATACAAGACACCATAAATTTTATTAATGAGGAAAAATGCACCTACATATAAACCCCGGGACCTCTTCCAGCTTTGAACCCCAAACTGTATTAAGCCGCTACAACCTACTATAAGACTTTAGACTGAAATATAGTTGAGACCAAATTAACCCTCCAAAGAATTTTCAGTTGCAGTCGTGTTCTTTATGTCTCTTGAACCTCGCAAGATTCTACGCAATTGATTCCATTAGATGACGTCCTTTACATCCTAAGAGTTGCTTCAAACTCAGTGAAGACTTTTGATACCAATTTTCCTCTTACAGATAAACCTATTTGATTTCTCTTTTGATTTTTCAATATAGGTTTGGAAATATGTTTGCAGTGGATAGAGTCCATCAAACCTGACGAATATGGAACACTTACACTCAGTTAGTTGAGAAGTATGGATTACTAACCACCTCTCAAGAACAATCCAAACAAAATAAAATAAGAGTTTATCTATATCGAGGAATCACAAAGTCTAAGACTATTAGAACTTTACGATTTCTATCTATCTCATTCCTGATCTGAAACTAAGAAAAACTCAAAGATCAATAAGAACAAGATCCTAATACAAGAAATATCAAGGTAAAATATTATAAGATCGGGATTCAAGAATTTCTAAGTGAAGTCTTCACAGTCATAACCTAGAATACAGTTCATGGATAACCTAGGTTATATAGGACGACTCTACCAAGCAAATACGAGGCATTGCTAATACGTACCTATCTTGCATATCTCTTCTTATACAACATAATTTTTCGTGATGCCAATAACACATACAAGGAAGGTGAGATGTCTAACTTCCTCTTTAACATGTCCTAATCAAACATGAACCAAGTTAGAAATAATAAAAATCATATGTATATAACTACCGAATAATTAAATCAAATATGCAAGGGTAAAGGAGAATTATTATTTTTTCGCAGCAACGTCTCCACATGTGAATAACATCGAGCTATTCGTAATGATAACGTGTTGTAATGTTATTAAGCCTTTTATAGTCTTCTTCGCACGTCTCTATTACTAATTGCAACTAGTTAAAGTATTGTACTATTTAAGGCCCGACTTATAGATATTTATTTCATCTGTAAATTAATACCAGATAAGCATACAAGAGTAATGGAGAAAAATATATAAAAGAGAAATAAATAAGATGTAAGTAATCTTATTAATCTCTTAATGTTTCAATCTACTAAATGAGTACACTAAGGTGTTTATTTGTAGTATTTTTTGGATGTGGCTTGGAAAATTAGAAAACCCACTTGTTTATATACTTGTTTGCATGTAGAAATGCAACGTGGTAAAATTAGATATCGGGTCAGCCATTTAGCCAACTTTATATAATATACATGAGTTTATTAGCGGAAATGATATTCACCTCTCCGTTCCCAACAAAAAAAGTCGCTACAAAATTTCCAACTCAAGGTAAAAATAGACAAATTAACAAGAAACATAAAGATCTTAAAAAATATTCTCTATTTGGAATGCTTTGATTTATTTTAATTTACTCTCTTTACATTTCTTTTAGGCTTTTGGTACTACTACCAGTATTTGTCGTAGGTTTTTCGTATTACTAACAATAACCATCTTGTATGGTAAATATTAGAAACAACTTATACAATATGATTCCCCTAAAATTTTCTGTTTATCATATATGAGTCATGAGTTACCTTTTTATATTTAAAAATACAATATATATGTTATCAATTTGATGATATTCTTTATATTTAAAAATATAAAATACCAAATATATATTGTATATTTGATTAATTCTTCGAAATGTGTTACTCTTAATAAGATAATATTTTATTCATATTAAATCTCTATTATGCTAAATGGTGGTCCCGTGCGCTATTTTGGTATTGGGAGGGGACTAAAGCAAGATGACTGTCTCCATTCTCTTTGTGATTGCATAGACATTCTAAGTAGGAAAGTCAGACAAATAATAAAGTTTTGTGATATTCAACCAATGGTGATTATAAAGAGTAGTCATCCACCGCCCACATTATTTGCGGATTGCTATTTTTATCTTTTGCAATGGTGGAGAGAAGTCTAGAAAACTTAAAAAGATTGTTGAATGATTATCAAGTTTCCTCGGGTCAAGTCGTTAATGTTGCAAAGAGCAAGTGTTTCATAAATAGTACTTCTACGCATTTTTTATTCTTTTTTTTTCTTGCAAATCTGATGCAAATGGAGTTATATAATCTTGCAGTCACATTCTTCTTTTTATTTTCTAAGTTTTTGTGTAATCATTATCTATTAAAGAATTTTTTTACATAAAAGGACTAAACTTAAACCAGAAATTGTTGTAGCACTAATTTCAAGGTCTTGCGATTCTTTTTCAACAAATACTTCGACCCTACACAATTAATTGGCGAGTATGATAGTTCAATAAAATATTGTTTTCAGGATACAATGAAGCCCTAAAAACATTATGAATTCAAGGACTGTTTTGAGTATTCAATACACACAGATGTTTGCTTTGGGCGGCTGTTGCACCCCTCATTGGATTTGAAATAATTAGATGATTTGCTCTTGAGAAGAAAAAGTAGATCGTACCTAATGCAGAGTTAAACCTAGGCCTAAACAACGTCTTTTTGTTGTTGTTTTGACATATATCCACTCACTCAATTGCTCGTGAAAGTATCTTTAGTTAAGGCATATTCTTATGCACACGGTTTAAAAATGTTGTTTGATATACCATGTGGCTTGGAAAATGAGTTGCGCCACTATGGGAAAACAACTGAGCTATAGAGTTACTATCGACATTTATTATCCATAGCTCTAGCGATATTATGAATATCGACGGCCTCATAGATTTCATTGCTCGTTCGTTTAAATATCGTTCAACGACTATTTTGTAACGACTGTTTTCCCCTGCCGGTTCCTATATATACGCCCATGTACTTCTTCAAATTACTCATGCCTACTAATACATATATTTTACAAATTTCTTTATATGTATTCTCAATTTTAAACTTTCATAATCATCATTGGCGAGATCCAATTAAGAAACGAATGTTATTATGAACTTGTTTAGAATACATCAAGAAATGCGTCAATGGAGGTTGCAACAACTTGGTGATGAGGAAGTTGAAGATAAACAACTAATCAACACTATGATGCTCGTACATTCAGGCAAAATACCTAGAGTTCCAGAGCCAAAAGAAGTATTCGCAAGAAGATATAGTATCGAGGAGGGAATTTTACCACCATAATCTAATACACAATTATTTTCTTTCCAAATATGTGTAATGTGATCAAGATTTCCAACGTCGATTCTGCATGCCTCGATACCTGGTAGAAAAGATTATTGATGAGCTTTGTCGAGTGGAACCTCAATTTAATTATCAGTTGATGCACTAAATATTAGAGGTCATAGTCCTGAACAAAAATTTACTTACGCTTTAAGGATTCTAAGTTATGGCAAACCAGCGGATGCGAACGATGAGTACCTTCGTGTGGGAAAAACAACTTCACTCACTTATCTTTCATTATTTTGTGAAGTAATAATTAATCATTTTTGTCCAACGTATTTCCGGAAACCAACTGAGGAAGATGTTAGACAAATATTAAGGGATAATGACGATAGGGGATTCCTAGTAATTTTAGGTAGTCTTGACTGTATGCATTGGATTTGGCAGGGATGCCCTATTTATATGGGAAGATCAATATAAGGGTCATTACCTGAAACCAATTGTCATCCTTGAAGCTGCTGCTTCTTATTATTGTTGGATATATGGCATACTTTATTTGGTCTTCCGGGTTCACGAAATGATATTAATGTTTTTCACCAGTCGCCTCTGTTTGAAGATCTAAAGTATGAAATTTGTCCCCAAGTTCGTTTACAGCGGCAATCAATACACTCATTGATATTATCTTGTGAATGATATCTATCAAAAATGGTCAACCTTGGTTCAATGCTACCGTCAGCCCCATGTCGGCGCATCAGGTAATTCATACTAACATTTTAACGACCTCCAAATGGCGTTAAGGAAGGGTGTGGAACATACTTTTGGATTTTGAAGAGGAAGTTCGCTAACATTTCTGGGCCATATCGTGCTTTAAGTCCTCGTGAAATGCACAAGACTATGCTCACTTACATAATTTTATATAACATGGTAATTCAGGAAACCCATCGTGACAAGGAGTAGACTAACTATGAAGATGAAGATTTGAGGCCTGAGATTCAACCACAAAGAGGCGTATCTGCAAGAAACTACGACCAGATGACTAATTACATTCATAACCAGAATCTATATGACATATTAAGAGAAGATCAGAGAGTGAATCTTTGGGAAGAGTATGGAAGAGCCAATGGGCGTAATTATTAAGTTTTAGTTTATGTATCAGTTTAAACATTTAATTTTATTTTGTTTGTATTTTGTTCATTCAATATTAAATAAATGAGTTAAAATTATTATTGGGCCGACCGAGCGAAGCGAGGGATTCTGAAATGGAGCGAAAGTATCACTTTTGCTGAAACGGGGGGAAAGCATCACTTTTACAGAAACGGGGGAAGTATCACTTTTTTCTGAAACGGGGGAAAGTATCACTGTCTCTTTGAAATAGAGCGAAAGTATCACTTTTTCTGAAACAAGGCGAAAGTATCACTTTTTCTGAAACAGAGCGAAAGTATCACTTTTTCTGAAACGCGGCGAAAGTATCAAATTTTCAGAAATGGGCGAAAGTATCACTTTTTTTGAAACAAGGCGAAAGTATCACTTTTTTTGAAATGGAGCTAAAGTATCACTTTTTATGAAACCGAGCGAAAATATCACTTTTTCAGAAACAGAGAGAAGGTATCACTTTTTCTGATACGAGGGGAAAGTATCACTTTTTATGAAACAACGCGAAAGTATTACTTTTTTTGAAACAGAGCGAAAGTAGTCGCAGCATCTACAGATTCCTCTTCGGTCGGACCTCCCACCGTGGAAACGGTTGTACTAATTAAGTAGAATGCAAAAGAATTTCAAATTAAGCAACTTTTGATTTCAAATTAATATAAATATTAAGTAGAATACAAGGACATTTCAAATTAAAATTCAACATTTCAAATTAAAACTAAAATTAATACATCAATTATTTATAGGTACTATTTACATTGGACTCATCATCCTCATCATCATCACCAGCTTGGTTGTTTTTAAATCCAGTTTTTTGTTCAATCTGTGCTTGTAGCCTGTCAAATTCGATTTTCCACACATGTTTTTGTTGGGGGTTCATAATTGAAGTGTCAGCTTGAAGAATGTTATGCTTGTCATAGTCATTGACGAAATTTTCTTGAGAAAGCCGACTATTTTCATCTCCCTGTTTTGAAATTTCTTGTTAACTACTCTTAGTTTCTCGACGTCCTTCTGGTACTCTATAAACTTTGTCATGTTAAAACCATCGGAGTTCCCCCTTATTGAGATAATTTTCTAACAAGTCTTGCTTTGTTTCTTCCTAGAAGTTTTTTATTAGCATCATCATTATTGAGAACTAAGTTGACATTTGAGTTTATTGGGGTATCCAGTGAAGAATTTGATGGACATGGTGAAAATGGTGAAGAATTTGGTGTTGAGGGAGAAAACCTGTATGGTTACCTTTCAGGTACTTGTTGATTAGCTGCTAACATGTCTGGATTATATTTTTTCAACACCTTTAAAATATGACAACGACTTTCGAATTGAGAATTTTTTCCATGTTTGCGCTGCCATTAATTCTATATGAATCTGTCTTTCAACATCATCATCCACAAGACCACTCTCTCATCCTATCTTGGCTTGCATTATCAATGCAACATAAGTGACGACTTTCCTATTGATTACAATGAAGCGTTGTGAGAATTCACTTGCATCACGATCATTGATGTTCATGGTTTGCTCTTAATATCTTAGAAATATGTTATCCCACATGGTGCACCATCGATTATTGGGTAAAATAAACATAATTACAACAAATACATTCATCTTATTGAGAGATAAAGAAATTCTGGAGAGATTTAGAAATTCTGGTGTGAGTCGAAATGAATTTGAACTTGGGTATTTATAGAGGGGGGGAATTATAGCGTGTTACCATGAAAATGTGCATCGTCGATTCTTGGGTAAAATAAACATAATTATAACAAATACATTCATCTTACTGAGAGATAAATAAATTCTAGAAAGATTTAGAAATTCTGGCGTGAGTCGAAATGAATTTGGACTTGGGTATCTATAGAAGGGGGAATTATAGCCGTTGGATGAGAAACTGCTGACGATGATCTAGTCAACAAGCGACAACTTGACTAGCGATGGCGCTGGAAAAACCAACGAGCGATGTTAAGACAATATAGCGATGGCGCTGGACAAACCAGCGATCGATGTTAAGACAATATAACGATATGGACATTTTATCGTTCGCTGGAAACTCCATCGAGTATGCCTAAGTGGTATATTTGATACTTTGGAACATACGTTTGTCACTTTCCCACACCCATAGTGGGTGCTAAAGTGGCTCTTTGACAAGTGGTATATTTGACACTTTGACACGTATGTTTTCCACTTTGCCACGCCCATAATGGGTGCTAAAGTGACAAAATAGATTCTTTGACATGTGCATATGAATAGGCCTAAAGGTCCAAATATCAAAACAATGGGAGATTTTAACCCATGCCCTTTCGGACCAGCACCTTAAGCTGGCGTCTTAGACTAACTCGGCCATGTCAACATTGTTGAGATAACAAGTAGAAAAATATTAAATAACCTCCAGATAGAAGTGAAATTTGCGCTAGCAACCATACACTCTGCCAAATACTCTGTCAAGCTGACAACGAATAAGACTTTTTATATATAGAAAAAAAAGTGCTTCTAAATAAACCTGGCTTGATTGGGGTATACCCAGATTAATTGGGGTATACCCAAATTTAAATGGACCTAGTGATCTTGCTAAGGGGTGGCCAAAATTGGTGATTTTACTTTAATACCCTTGAACTAAAATTAAAAACTAAAAAACTCTTCATCTTCCCTAATATCTCTTCTCTAATCTCTCTGCTCTTCCCCTTCATCTTCTTCCATTTCTTCCATCAACCAAAAATCTTCAAAATTGATTTTCCAAAAACATGGCTGATTCTACCGGCGAAAAGATGACTCTAAGTGATGTCTAAACTCAAACCCATCATTGTGTTGTGTGATTTGGTTGTTATATGATTGTTATATTAGGTTAGAAATCGAAAATTATGATTTCTGTGTCTTTAGTCGACAAGGTCGTAACATGCATATCTTGCCAACTTTTCATAATAGTCATGGCGACTGTAAAAAATTTCAACAGCCGGCAGGGTATTTTTTGAAGACCTTGCCAGCTAATAAAACCCACTAGTGGAAAAAGGGCTATCTGAGACATAATGAAACGACACAAAACAAATATCGTGATACAAAAAACCGAAACAATGTAATGCGTTGCTGACTAAAGTCAGGATGTCGTTCTGACTGGACAATAGTTGACTCATAGAACGACGTATGAATAGTATTGTTTCTATGGTCCCACAGAAAAATGTCTCATAGACTTATCTACACCGATGCAGGGAGAGAGAAACATTTCATTTTTTTTGTTTGTTTGCTCGTCTCTCTCTTCCACTGCTCTATTCTCTTCTGCGGTTTCTTTCTGAGAGAAAAAAACATTCTCTAATTCTCCTCTCTTCTCTTCCTCCGCATCTTCATCTCTAAAGAATCAACTAAAGGTGATAAACTTTCACCTTAATTTATTTTTGATCAGTGAACTTTAACCTAAATTTTTCGATTGATACAAACAAAACCCTAGCCTTTCGTTTTCGTCGTTAGGGGTTTGGTGTTTTCATATTTTTTTGGTGATTAAAGGTGTTTCTTACAAAGATAAGACCCCATTATTTTTGGATCTGGGGTTAATTTTTCAAGATATTTCATATACTCTAATTTCTTATATGATTTTCAGTTGTTAGTAACTTTCTAATGATTTTTGTTTTTAGGTCAGATGGATGTTTTACAGAGAGGTGGATAAGAACAAGAATTTGGTTTCAGTGATGGAGTTGATTAAGAATACTCAACCATGTATGAACATGTATTTCATCTCACCAATCTCAGTCTCCGTCTATCATATTTCGTTTAGCTTTATGAAACTCTAATTTATGTATATTGGATTTTGATGTAAGGTTCAAATTGTTTATTTTCTGTTTTAAATTTATAGATCCTCTTTATCTAATGTTGATTTCAATTGGGTTTGTATTTTTTGATTGGTACATATATAGAAGGATTATTTGAAGCAACTTAAGGTTTTCCAATGGTGAGAAGAACAAATTGTTTCATTTGACTAATGCTTTGTCTTTGATATGTTTATGTGTGTTTTTACTGATTCAATGATTTGTCATATGTAGCTCGAAATTATCTGAGAAGTGAAATCCTCCTTGAAAGGGAGGAAACCGATAATGTAATAAAGTTGGTTTGGGATTAAAGACACCTAAATAAGCTATTGAAGGTTTGTGTTAACCCCTTGAATGTCACCTTGTTTTTATCGGAAGGAAGTTAACTAGTCATTTGAAACAACATTGTGCTTTTTTCGGTTCTTTTTACCAGCAATTGTTTACCAAAGTTAAAGATCTATATGAGCAATTTATGTATAATTCTTAAGGTATGTGAAGTTACAGGTTTGATGAGCTTGTTACTGTTAAAGGTTATAGTGGTCTAAGAAAAACACATGATGTTCAGCCTTGATGTTCTACTTGCAATTCAGTTTGTGTATCCATGATGATTCACTTTAGGATTTTGATATATTGGTTTATGTTGGAAAATGCAGGGCACTTTTTCACTTTACTTGTTGTGCTTTGATTTAATTTTCATCATAGTATATTAACTTTTCAATGATTTTTTCGCACTTGTTTCATACTTCAGTGATGTTGACACCTTTTGTTTGTTGTAGGTTTGGCTCATTTCATCATTCAGGAGGATCTCATTTTATCATTCGGCGGGATCTCATTTTACTGGTTTGTAGGTGTCTTTATGAACCTTAGAACTTAGATACATGACTTGTATGAATTCAAGACTTGATTTTTTACGTTCTTATGTAAACTAAGTTCAGTTATGAATTGTGTAACCAATAAAATGATTTTTATTTAAATGGCCATTTGAATATATAAATCCAAGTTTTATTTATTTCATGGTAATATGAGTTTAATTATTTATTTTGAGTTCAATCCAGATTTATTTCATCCCAATCTGCAGTCAGATTTGATTTGATTTGATTTGGAATTCAGCTGAATTTCTAATTATTTTTTAATATTATAAAATTAAATCTACGACGTAATCTAGGTATCGTACCTATCGACAGACTGAAAGTATCGCAAATCAAATTTGTTCTGAGTCAACTTGAAAGTGTCGTTCCATAAAAAGACACTAAATCTACGACACTTTCAGCGGCATCTCCAAAGTGTCTTATATCTCGCTAATACGACACTTTTTGACTATCTTAAAATGGCTTTTTTCCACTAGTGGCCGACATGGTATTTTTCAACAGCCGGCGGGGTATTTTTCTCAATAGCCGGCGGTTTTTTTGTTTGTTTGTAGACCTTGCCGACTAATATTAGTCGTCTCTTGTGTGTCAAAAAAATAAAGTCGGCATTGTATTCATTTGAATACCTTGCCGTCCAAAGCTAGTCGGCATTTTCTTCATTCGTCGACCTTTCTGGCCAAATATAGTCGGCATGGTCTTCATTCGTCGACCCTGCCGACTTTTAATAATTTCAGAACTTAAAGTGTTGATTCTTCTTTAATTTTGAGTATTGTTAGAGCATTGCTCGGTCAAACTCGCATGCGTTTCTATCTCAAGCATGTTTGTTAATGTTATAAAGTCTTGATTTCTAGTCTACTATAGTTAAGGTCTCGGACTAGGATAGAAAGTGTAGTTGAGCTCAAGACTCCATGGAAATCATCATACAAGACGAAGGACTACTCAATGAACCAGTGGATCTTCATTGAATAAAAGGTATGTGGAGACTTGAACTTATCTATCACTCAAAAGTCTATCTACTCTATCTCCTATCTTTGAGACAAAAGTCAATTTACTACATAGACTAAGAATATGCACATGTGACATTTCGAGCTGAGTACATCTCGCTTATCTATTTCTTGAAATGGGTGTTGGTAAAGCTTTCTCTTTAGCCAATTTCATCTTTTCCTAGTGATGAAAGTCATGTTAAGTTTCAATCTTCTTGGAAAATTTTCTGACGAAAAATAGTTTGTGAATAACAACTATATAACGCCCTCTAAGCATGTTTCAATGATTGAAATAAGAGTTTATACTATATAACCATTGGGGGATATAAACATTGTTGTGGCAACAAATATATGTATAAGTCCTTAGCACTTGAACTGAAGTTTACGAACTTTGTTGATCAAGTGGAACCGGAAAGTGAGCAGAAACTCAGTCCGCGAACTGGCGTAGTTCTCGAACCCGAGAATTTCTGTTGGAGTTGTAGCTCATGTGCAGTCCGCTAACTGACGGAAGCTCTCGAACCTGAGAATTTCTATTGGAGTTTATAACTTCAACCGGTTAGCTTGAGTCCGCGAACTCAAGAGGTTAGGTCTAAAAACGTTGTTCGTGAACTTATTCTATATTACTAAGGGATTCTTTTGCAAACCGTGGCCTTATAGTTCATGATTAATGATTCGAGTGAATCACATCATTTTTTATTCAATTGTGTCTCTTGTAGTACTTGAGATCTCATAGCAATTGAACAACTCTCTAACTAGTATTTGAGTCATTTGGACTAGTTATGGTAAAGAATAACATGGTTGTTATGGAAGTTATCATTTGGCTAACCTTTTGGTTAACTAGTTGTGAACCAACCATTGTACACGTTTGGGTACGGTTACACAAACCCAAAATCGTTAAGTACATGTGTGTGTATGACAAGCTAAGTGTTCGATCTAACGGTTGAGGAATATTAGCTTATATCTAATCAGGTTTTCATCTAACGATGAATATTGAATGCTTTGTTACTAAGCTAACATTGATTGCAAACCCTGATTTGAAGACTATATAAGGAGAACTCTATCTATTGGAAAAACTAATCCCCACACACCTTTCATGTGTGATACTAGTTTTCTCTAAGTTAGAGTCGATCTCCATTAACCCTTCAGTTTTCTCTTTGAACTTGGGTTAACGACTTAAAGACTTCATTGGGATTGTAAAGCCAGACCGATACTATTTTTATCGTAGTTGTGTGATCTGATCTTTCTCTTTCTATCGTACGAGTACAATTGTAATAATTGGCTTGAGATTCTATCTCCGATAGGTAAGATAAAAGTAGTCACAAACATCTTTGTCTCATTGTTTGTGATTCCTCAATAATCTTCTTCGCTGCGTCGATTAAGTTTATTGTGAGGTGATTGATGAAACTGAGCTGTTCTTCGGGAATATAAGTATGGTTTTATCGATTAGTTCATGTTCACCTTGATTTATCAATAGACGAAACAAAACTTGTAGGTTTATTCATGGGAGGCGAATTTATCTATTACCTGTAGACTTTTCTGTGTGAGACAGATTTGTTTATTAAAGTCTTTGACTTTGGGTCGAAGCAACTCTTGGTTGTGGGTGAGATCAGCTAAGGGAATTAAGTGCGCAGTATCCTGCTGGGATCAGAGGCGTATTAGCATAATTGTACCTTGGATCAGTGTGACATTGGTAGGGGTTCAACTACAGTCCATACCGAAGTTACTTGGTAGTAGTCTAGTGTATGTAGCGGCTTAATACAGTGTATGTTTAATCTGGACTTGGTCCCAGGGTGTTTATGCATTTTCGGTTTCCTCTTTAACAAAATTCTGGTGTCTGTGTTATTTACATTACGCATTATATTTTGTTATGTAATTGAAATAATACAGGTTGTGCGTTGTTCAATCGGTTAGAATATCCGACCTTATTGGTTGTTGATTTAAATTGATTGACACTTGGATATTGGTCGTTGGTACCATCCAAGTTATCTCTCTTTGATTAGACTAGCGAATCATATTTGCTTGAGTAAATCAAATTGAGAGATTGAGATAATAACTCCTTGAGATATTTTCTATTGATTGAGTCTTGTTGATTCTCTAGAAAATAACTCGGAGTTATCCATACAAATTGCTAATCGAAATATTGGGTAGTGTTGTTAGACCCCCCGCATTTTCAATTGGTATCAGAGCTGGAAAACACATTAAAGACCTTACAAGTCTGTGTTTGTGGCAATCTAAGTTTGTGGACGGAATCTCTGTGCATACCAAAATGTCTCCTAAAGCTTTTGACCATGTAGTTGCGGATTATCTCACAACTACACCCTCATAAGAATCCATTAAAATGATTCCTAAATCTAATTAATTTGATATGAAACTAAGAATTAAAGTACTAAAATTATAAAAGTGACACAAAGATTTTTACGTGGTTCGATCAATGTGATCTACATCCACGGTTCTTCACTAGTGATTGTATGTAATTACATGATTTTACAATTGAGACTCCATTAATGAATATTTGGAGCTCTAGAATTTTGGGGAAGAAGATGATAAAGAAAATAAATCCCTCTCTAAAATTTTCTCTCTCCTCCTAAAATCATCCTCTCTCTCAAAATGTGTCTCTCCCTTTCCTCTCATGCCTAAATGGCTATTTATATGATTTTACAATAGATGACAGTTGTGTTGTCCCGCCATTTCGGATTTGAAGATTATCTTGCGAACCTTCGTGGTTTCCTTTGCTCGCAAAACGTCCTTTTTGCCCGCAAAATATTCTTTACTCGCAAAATGTATTTTCTCTCCACAATTTCGTAAGTTATCATTTGCTGTGATATTCCGCTCCTACATCTTGCCTCTTTTTTCTTGAATATTGCTTGAAGAGCGATCTTTAAGAAAAAATCCGTTGTAGTAGTCTTTGATCTTTGTTGATGAAGGAACGAGCGAAAGAATATCAAACTCAAAAAGTATATACTTGCCTCTATTCTTTTGCGAAGTTCTGAAGCTTTAAGAAGTAATTAGAAGTATCATCTTGTGAAGTATGAAGTATAAGAAATATAAAATATCCTTGAAGAAGTATAAGAAGTACTTAATCCTCGAAATATATAAGAAAGTATGAAGTATCCTTAGGAGAGTCCTTAGGAGAGTGATAAATATTGCCTCTGTTCATATGAAATTATTATTCCACTTTTGGTGAGGATTCTTACGAGAAGATAAAGAACATCAAATATTTTCTTGGGTATCCATAGTTGCCTCTGTTCTTTATCTTCGAAAGAGAATTCTTGAGAAAATGTTGAATAATTAAATTGCATCTCTATTGTTATGTTGCCTCTGCCTCAAGTGGTAACCCTGTTATCTTCTGAATATTTCTACGAATTCCTGAGTTTTTCTGCGCATTTGAACGAACTTATGAATAGTCGAATAGTATATGCTGTGAATCATACTGTTGCGAATGTACTATTGCGAATATAGTGTTACGAACATAGTGTTGCGAATATAATGTTGCGAATATAGTGTTACGAACTTTGAATAGTCCTGCAAATTATGAACTTTTCTGCGAAGTTTCGTGGTATTTTCCTGTAAAATTTTGTACAATACTTGTGCGAATATAATATTTATGTAATGATTATGTTATGAAATGCATATGCGATTCTTATGCTATGAAATGTTTATGCAATGCATTTATGATGCAAATATGATGCTTAAATGATGCTTGTATGATGCAAGTATGATGCTTGTATGATGTGAATACTTATCTATTATAATGCATAGCTAATGTTTGTGTTACTTAGCTCATTTTGCTGCGGTAAAATTGATATATCTTTGAATTGCCTCTATTCATATAATTATCTTCGTAAGTTTATTTGTGTATTTTCTTATATAAATTCGTCTTTGATCGCGAATGAAATCGCCTCTTTTGCTATGACTTCATGATATATATTCTTGTAAAAATTCTTCAATGATATTGATGGAATTGTCTTCTTTGATATATATTGTCTTCAAAATTCTTCAATAATCTTGATGGAATTGTCTTCTTTGATATATATTCTCTTCAAAATTCTTCAATGATCTTGATGGAATTGTCTTCTTTGATATATATTCTCTTCAAAATTCTTCAATGATCTTGACGAAGTTGTCTTCTCTTCAAAACTTCATGATGTATATTCTTGTATAATTTCTTCAATGATTGTAATGAATTTCATTAATTGTTGTGGTCTTACCATGCCTTCCTAAGTAAAGGTCTTATTTTTCCACCTATTTTGTAGCGACAAAATCGCAGGACGTTCTTACACTTTCATGCAAAAACCCATTGATCTTGCCTTATCTTTTTTGTATAGTATTTTAGCCTCTTCAGGAATTGTTGCGACAATATGACAGGTCTAAATATTCTTGCGAACATAAAGTCCCATGACATTGCCGTCTTGCGATGAAATCGCAGGACGTCTCTACACTTTCATGTAGTGACCCACTGATCTCATCTTAACTTCTTTATTATGTTCTGCGAGTTTTTTTTTTTTTTTTTTTTTTTTTTTTTAGAAGGCTCGCAGAAGTTCAATTGTTGCACAAATATGACAAGCCTTTATGTTTTCGCAAACAAGAAGCCTCGTGACATTTGCGTCTTATAGCACGTATCAACTCCCTAATGGAGGGTGCTGCCCTTTATCTTCTCCCTGGTTGCCCCTTCAAGGAAGCGTACATCGACCATACAAGGTTATCTCTTCCCATCCGGTTCTGCCAACAACCAGCTTTTGATCGCAACCTCTTATCCTTTTTGCCTATAGGGCTTATAGTTACGAGGTTGCACCCTATGGGGTATCTTTGGGCCAAGTGCATCATTTGCCAAGACTTGTCAAAAATGGCAGATGTGGTTCAACCTCACCCGGAACTCTTGACTCAACCGTGTACCTCGGCGCCTTGATCGTTTTCTGCACTTCTTGGGAAAGACAGTATGCCTTAGTCGCCCAACCTAAATCCTCTTACACCGCATTTTATATTGCGTAATGTCGCTAGATTAGGTGAGAATCCAAGGTGTATAACCCGGATAGGTACCCCATTATTGGGTTGTACCCTAAATTTTTACCATGTACTAAGGGCCCTTGGTGGTGTTCCGGTTACCCTTAGCCACGTTATAGGTACCCCCTTAAATGACGTACTTTAGGACTTTGCCTCTTACGAAATATAGCTTCGTGAACTAGGGTGTACGCCACAAAGGTTTGCCTGTATAAAATTTTTTCTGCGGCTCTCTTTCTTTTTGGAGGCTGATCACAGTTGCGGTTTTTATTCGCAAGTTAATCATAAATGGCGGTATTTTTTCGCCTTTTAAAAATTCATCGTAAATTTTTCATGTATATAAAATGTTGAATATTTTCATGAAATGTTTAGTATAAGAAGTATGAGAAGTATCCATATCACATCTTTAAATCAAAATTATTCTATAGAAATATAGGAATTGAATTTTCTCTGTTTTTTGCAATTTTGAAATCTTTGAAAAATTTTGAGATCGTTAAATTTTTGCGATAAACTCATTTTTGAATCTTGCGATTGTATCACTTTTCACCAATCTAAAAAATCTTTGAAATGTTTTGAAATCTTAGAAATTGTAGAAATTTTGCGAGTATAGCAATTTTAGTAAATAAAATGAAAATTCTTTTGTCTTCAGTAAATAAAGTATTCAAGGAAATGGTACTTACCTTTTTTACGGTTTGTTGTTGTCTCTTAATCTGCTTCTTGTATAATGTTGTGTCATATCAACTGTTCTAGCCATTTTTTGCGAAATATGTCTGTGAAATAATCTCTCATTTTCTTCTTGCGAAATATCCAATAATCTTGCGAAATAATAATGTGCACGAAGTAAACGAACATCTGCGAAGTAAACATTTGTACGAAGTTAACATCTGCAAAGTAAATATTTACGATATAAGTTCATGCTGCGAAGGTTCGTAAGGTAAATATTTGCGAAGTGCAAAGAGTAGAAGTGTTGGTGTTACGAATATTCGCATGGCAAACATTTGCGAAGTGCAAAAAGGTTTTTGCGAATGTGGAGATTCGATCATGAGTCCTCTAACTCATATCCTTCCTTGCTAACCATCAATGCTGGCTTCCTTTTTGCGAATGAATGTGATCACGCTATTTATTTAATGTGATCTTCTGCTCTAGTCTTTAACATGCAAAAAATCTGCGATGGTTGGGATTCGACCGTGCGATCTCAAGATTGTTGACTTCGCAGACAACCATCTATGCTGGCTGCTGTTTTGTGAAAGTAAGATAAGCTTTTTGTAACTTATTCTCTTGTAATCGTTCATTTATCCATCACAGAATTTAATAGTGATACAGTAAACTTGTTTACTGTATCTCTTCTTCATTGGTGCACTATTTCTTCACAACTTCTTATGTGTGTTCTCTAGACAGGGCTCCTGTTTGTTGCCTCAGAATTTGGGAACCATGGGTTGTATCAGTTCAAGGATATTGGAGATGATGCTGATATTCGTTGATGTAAACTAATGAAGATTGATGTAAACTAACTAAGTGAGGCATTCTTAGTTAAGTTTGTAGCTGCTTCACTATTCTCATGTTTCTTACGAATTAAGTTTTCTTTAACTTCGTGTTTACTCATTGCTCGTAACATTAAGCTGCGAACAACACCATTTTTGCGCCTACGAACTGATGGTTGAGCTTAGTGTCCCTCTTAACTAAACTTCCCTCTTAGTGTCCCTCACTTGAGTTTCTCACAAGTTAAACTTCATCTATGTCCCTTCTGCTCTAGTTTGAACTTCGCTGGAATTGCTGATGAAGTGAGTTCGATGCTGAATGGTTGGTTCTTTGGTTTCACTATGGTGACCTTCCCAACTGATGGCTAAGCTGATGTACCTTTCGAATTTTTTTTCTTGTGACTGTTAATTTTGTTTACTGGTAAAGTGATCTAGCTGCTGAAGCTAACTGAACTCCTTTTCTTTTCATGTTTTGCGAGATATTTCATCATAAACGTCTCTGTAATTTCCTGAGTTGGTTACTCCTCTTGAGTTTTTACTCGCAAGAACATTCGTCAGTATAACTACACTAGCAATAACATTCATCAATTTTTGCGAACATTCGTTAATTTTTGCGAAGTTGTAGGACTGTTTTCAGTATGCTCTTCTTTTATACTATACTCTTCTTCACTGTCAATGCTATACTCTTTTATACTCTTCTTCTTTTTAGCTCAACTAACGGCAGTTCAGAAAGTGAAAATTCCCTAGCAATAACTTTGATGTCCGTATGCTATCAAATTCATCTTAGCTGAGTTTCGTTGCTTGAAATTTTTTGATGAAACAAAGACGTCCTGACGAATAGTGATAACGCCCTGACGAAATAATTATCTCCTAGTACTTTCTTTTGCTGAAGTTGTTGACCAATTTCTGGTTCCTGTATGTTGTTGAACTTCCTCCACGACCTTTACTTGAGAAGCTAGTTACTCCATTTTCAAGAGCAACTTCGCAAACTTAATTCGCAAATCTGGTGTATTCACAGTACCAGTATCTTTCTAATGGTCAACTGACGTTTTGTAAAATTTGTAAAATGTAGAGCTGCTCTCATGTCTCTATTCCATCAGTTTCTGGCTTTGCTCGGTAGTCTTTCTTCCAGAACTCTCAATTTGGAACTTTTGAATGTGAGACATTTTGAGTCTCATGCTCCAGAACACCCTCTGAATCTCATTCACATTTCTCTCGACAACAAGAAGTACATCAAGAACCAACCTCTGTTAATCCATTAATCTACAGCAACACGTATCTATCTCTCCCATTTTCTCCGTCTCAGAAGCATTTTATACTACAGCTGCATTTTCTTCCATTCACAATTTTCTAATATTACGAGCAAGGCTGCGACCTCAAACTCTTTTTATGTCTTTGGCTTCTGTTCATTTTTAGTGAACTCCACAGGCCCTACAAATTCATATATCAGTAACTACCCAGGAAGGCTAAGAATCAATAATATTACTGTTTTAAATTATTATTATGACTTCTGTTACTGCCTATAAACGAAAGTTTGATCATTAAAAAACATTATTAAGATAAAAGATGAAAGAAGATAAGAAATGTGATACTACTCCCCTTTTGGAGTCATTGCTCGTTGCTCTTTATTGTTGGTTGGGCTTTCTTTACGCTGGTGATGATTTAGGCAAAGTGAACATTTCTGCGAAGTAAATGAAATTCTGTGAAATGTGCACTCTTGCTGAAAATGTCTGCAAGGTAAGTGTCATCTTTACTTGGCTCTTGTTGCTCTTAATATTTCTTCAATATCTTTAATGGCCACTGTTAATTAACTCTATCCATTCTTTCACCGGCATGACGTTTCTTTCAGAGACTAATTAACTTCGCGAGAATTATTAATTTCTCCTCTTTACTTTTGTATCCTTCTTGCATTCATGGTGTTCATGTTTTTCTTAGGAATACTTGCTAATATGTGTCTGAGAGTATTGTCGAAATCTAAACAATGTCAAACAATCAACAAACAACGTCGTCTTCTCCCATTAACCGATTATAGCAAATCCATTATCATCTCTTCTCATTACCAATTTACGGTTACAACAAATGACACTAACAAATTGTAAAACTAATTATCTATTAAACTCAATCTCCCTTCATTGACATGATTGGCTCAAGCAACAACCAACTGCTACAATCATCACCTCAATAAAGTTTTGTCTGCTGCTTTCATTCAAGAATGGATAACCCCAAAAATGTTATCTTTTCTCTTTGTGCTATATTTTTCTATCTAGATCGAAACTTAGGTAATATTCCACCATCTACTAATTAAATTATATCTTGGTTATCTTCGCATGATATTATTACTTCTCTTCGCAACTGATAGTTTTGCTCTTCACATTATATCTGCTATGTTTTCCTTTTATTTCTACATTCCTTTTCCTCTTCTTTGTCTTCTTCAGATGACGAAATTTGTTGTAATTTCATCACCAACAATTGCTAATTTCCTTTTAATCTTCATCTCTCCAACCAGTAGTGATAATATTGATGAGATTTGTCGTCCCTGTTTCTAGCGCCAATTATGTAGTTGCGGATTATCTCACAACTACACCCTCATAAGAATCCATTAAAATGATTCCTAAATCTAATTAATTTGATATGAAACTAAGAATTAAAGTACTAAAATTATAAAAGTGACACAAAGATTTTTACGTGGTTCGATCAATGTGATCTACATCCACGGTTCTTCACTAGTGATTGTATGTAATTACATGATTTTACAATTGAGACTCCATTAATGAATATTTGGAGCTCTAGAATTTTGGGGAAGAAGATGATAAAGAAAATAAATCCCTCTCTAAAATTTTCTCTCTCCTCCTAAAATCATCCTATCTCTCAAAATGTGTCTCTCCCTTTCCTCTCATGCCTAAATGGCTATTTATATGATTTTACAATAGATGACAGTTGTGTTGTCCCGCCATTTCGGATTTGAAGATTATCTTGCGAACCTTCGTGGTTTCCTTTGCTTGCAAAACGTCCTTCTTGCCCGCAAAATATTCTTTACTCGCAAAATGTATTTTCTCTCCACAATTTCATAAGTTATCAT